>JAPDVU010000002.1:218183552-218741052 GCA_026230045.1 Corynorhinus townsendii
GATGCCACGCTAAGTATTGTCAAGTGCAGCCTCTGCCTCCAGTTACCTGAGGGCTGGACTAGAGGAATGGAACGTCTAGGGCTTCTGCAGCTTGGGCCCCAATTCTCCCCCAATCACCCTGAAATCCCCCCCCCTCCCCCCGCTTATCCTGATCAGCCTCCTGTGTGCGGCTCCTGGTCTGGACGGTCCTCTCCCGCTGGCCAGGCCGGAGGCCAAGCTGTGCTTCTGCTCAGAGTGGCTGACAGGACAGTCTCTCCTGGGGTTTGAGGCAATGGGGGCACCATCCCCCCACATTCCCATGCCCGGAAGAGGAGAGAATGTGAGTGCCATCAATGTGCAGCTCCTCCGAGCTCCTGGTCATTTGTCGCTGCACCAAGAACATGCAAATGCGCCCCGGGCGGGCTCAGCTGGGAAGCTCTTTGGCTAAAGGCGAAACCTCCGAGTGTGAGGCTTGCTGGCAGTAATTGTTTGAGAAAGTCAGATGGAAGCAGATGCGGCAAGTTTCTGGTTATTTGTCAGCCTAGAGAGAGGCCACTTTTCATCATGCTGAACTTCGGGAAAACATAAACGCAAGAGAATTGATCTGACTCTCTTCTGGCATCTAAGCTCCATCTTAAAGGAACCATTTCCGGGCCGGTGTCAGGTCGTGGTGGCAACCGATGGGTCCTAGGCCCTTCCCACTGCTCCTCTAGAGGCGGTGGTGGCCTCTGACCTGTGCCGTCCCTTCTGCTGCTTCCTGTAGGGGCCTCACGGGGGCCTGTCAGCTGAGCCTGGCTGGAGGGACCATGGCCTGGGCCTGGGAGGGATCTTGCTTTGGGATCAGGGCTGGCTGGCTGCGGTGGGTGGGGGGGTGGGGTGGGAGGGTGGGGGGGGCGCGCGGAGATGGGGCGCTAGGCTATGCTCCACTGACACCTGGCCCCTCTCCTCCCAGACCAACCAGGGCCACCTTCCTAGTCTCTGCTCAGGGCCTTGCCTGGGTCACACGACTCAAGAGGGCAGCAGGCAGCGGGCAGCAGGCTTTGGATGTGGTGTCTGCCCTTTGCCAAAGCCCTCCCACCAGCCACCCCTAAGGGCAGGAGCAGGGGTGGGGGAGAGAAGAGCAGGCAGGGGGAGGGCCTCACGCCGAAGAGACCATGGTGTTGGCAGAGGACGGCCAAGGGCACTTGGCCATTCCTCCCTGGGATGGTTAATTTCATGTGTCAACTTGGCTAGGCCACAGTATGAGGTATTTGGTGAAACACCGGCCCAGACGCCACGGGGGAGGTGTTTTTTAGAGGAGAGTGAGATTTGCATCAGTAGGCGTCGGGTAGGCAGGTTACCCTCCATGATGTGGGCGGGCCTCCTCCAAACGGTTGGGAGGCCTGAGCAAGCGGAGGTGCCCCAAGGAAGAAAAAAAGAAGGAACTCTGGCTCCGGACTGGCCTCCAGACTCGAGACTGCAACGCCACCTCTTCCCTAGCCTCCAGCCAGCCGTCTGCACTGCAGCAGTACGACTTCCCAGCCGCAAACTGTGTGAGCCAACTCCCTAAATCAGTCAACTGGTGTCTCTGTAGTTAGACAGAGGTGTAAGTGTAGGTACAGCTATAGATACAGAGTTACAGATGTATAGATTGATTTGAATATGGATATGTAGGTAGGTAGGTAGATAGACAGATAGATGCACACCCATCCTATTGGTTCTGTTTCTCTGGAGAATCCTGACCAATATCGTCCCCACCCAGGTAACCTCTGGCCTCTCCACCGACCCCCTTAAATCCTCAGAGGCTGCCCCGCTCAGGCCAGGCCCTCTCTTCCTTCCAGTGCAGGTCTTGGGCCAGGGTGAGCCGCCATCAACGCGTCAATAAAAAGAGAAAATCACAGGGCTTCCTGCTACTCATTGAGCATTCCTGCCAGGCCCGACTCCGCGCTAACCTGCCACATGCACCATCTCATCCCCACACACCAGCCCCAGGAGGCAGAGGCCGCCATCGATCCCATTAGAAGCGGAGGACATGGCAGCTCGGAGAGGTCAGCGTCTTGCTCAAGGTCAAGTGCAGCTGGTGGAGCCACTTAGGAGCTCAGCTATGCCTATGCGATGGGTTCTGGTGCTGGTACTTTTCCTGGGAAGCCTGGGTGTTACGAGCAAGCAGGCCAGGGTCTTGGGGTCACAAAGAGGGAGAAGATGGCAGCAGAGATGAATGCCTGGGGCTAAAAGGGGATCCAAGGTGGAGAGCCGCGGACCCGCGATCAGGCCAGGCCTCCATGTCCTCAGGCTGCTGGAGTCACGGGGTTGGGAATGCAGCCCACCAGGGGCAGGAGTCCTGCTCGAGTGGGAGTTACCGAGTGCTGTCACCCGTGACTCACAGATAGCGACGAGGGTGGGGGCGGCGGGGGAAATGAAATCTAGAAAGCCATGTCGCCTTGAAGCGTCCGCTCACGGTGCTGAGAAAGGCAATGAAGCTGGAGGACCTATAACAGCGCGTGGCGTGGGGCCTGACGGATCTGGCTGTCCCCGCAGGTGATGGCCAATCCACCCACGGAGGAAAGTGAAAGCAGGAACCAACCGTTCCAGGGAGGGGGACCCTGAGCAACTGCCCCCACGGCTCATCTGCAGAGTGAGCTCCTGGCAGCCTGCAGAGCGGCCATGCAGGGCCCCAGGGTGCGTGAATGGTGTAGTGGCCGCGGCCAGCATATGACACCTGTGGGAATGAGCAGGCACGGGGACTGAGGGATGCTGGGTAAATTCTGGGTCAAGGACTCTAGAGCTCTGACAATCTTTATTTCAAGTTCAACTATAGCTCCCAAGAGATGGTCCCCGGTGCCCAAGATCTAGCTGGCACCTGGCGTGGAACGGCCCTCTCAGCACCTCTGCCATTCCCACCCAGGCTCTGGTTGCCTGCTCGGCTGCCGCAGGGCAGGCGGCCCCACCAGGTGCTTCAGGCCCCATCACTGATCGCAGTGGGCAGGACAGATGGGCCACCAGCCTCCATGGGTACATGAGCCCTCCTGCTTCCCTGCTCAGGTGGCTCCTGGTGCTGTGGGCCCACCTGCACCAGCTGCTCAGCGCTGTCCCCTCTGTCCCCATCAGCAGGCCCTCAGCCTTGTCACTCAGTGCTGTGGCCTCTTGTGGGCTTTGACTCATTTCCAAGGATAGCAGGGCAGAGGGGCCCAGCTAGCTCGCTGCTGCTGGGACGAGAACCCCAGGAAGCCAGGGGGAGGCCAGCACCAAAGGGTGGCCAGGCCTTCAGCTGGGGTCCCTGAACCCCGACCTGTCTTTTTCCCTGAAAAAGGTACCTTTTGGGGGCAGACACCTTGCCTCCCTGGATGGCTGCCTGGAGGCTGGGCCAGGGCCAGGGAGGGGCTGTCTGTGGGGAGAAGACCCTGCAGGGAACTCAGGGCCTGGATTCTGGGGGACTCCCCTCCCTGGGCTTCTATCTCCTCAGCTGTGGGGGGAGCCATGTTGCATTCCGCCCCCTCCCCCCCCCAGATACTTTGGATCCGAAACCACAGTGATGGCACTTATTAGGGGGCAGGGTATCTCAAACTTTGCTGAGTGTCTGAATCATCCTGGGAGCACCCCAAGAATCTGCTCCCCGCAGGTTCTTGGGGTGCTCCCAGGATGCTTAACCTAGGGAAGCTGCATGCTTAACAGGCACTGGGGGTGCTGATGTGGGGGCCGAACCCCTCTGAGAATCTCTGCAGCCACATTCCTGTGGTGGGTCTCCCCCCTGCCCCGGCCACACTGCAGGCCCCCCCACCCAGACCTGGGCCCAGAGTGGTGCCAGGTCCGGGTGCCCAAGCAGGGGAAGCTCCAGGGGGACCAAGCCCGCTACCTTAGACACGACAGGTTAAGGTCCCGCGGAGAGCTGTCCTCTTGGGCAAAGTCCCTTCCTTCCCCATCTCTGCAACGAGCGAGGCTAAGCCTACTTAGCTTCCTGTTAATCAGCCCAGGCCTCCGTTTCCCCATCTCTAAAACGCGGGAGCCCGCATCACCCGTTTCCCTGGTGGGACTGCCGTGAAGAGGAAATGACCTGGCAGTGCCAAGCGTGGGAGCCGGGCCTGCCTGCACGGGGCGCCGTGGAAACGTGGGGCTCCGGGTGCTGAGTGAGAACCGCCCCGCCTTCACAGAACCTCGGAGGAAACCGCTTCCCACCTTCTTTGTTTAAAGAAGAGCCAAATTAAGGCACGAACTTTATGCATTAATTTTGCTCCAGACGGGAGCACTGAAATAGCTTTCCAAAAGGTATTTTTAAAAACTGCCTGTCAATGCTCTATGAAAAGGCTGTCGGCCCCGCCTGGCGTCTGCAGCTACAGGAATACGGTGACAATTACTGAAGCGCAGCTACGTTGGCGCTGAAACAGTTTGCCAACTTGCTCCACGTAACCTAAAAACTGATCCTAGCGCAGCTGAAACACAGGCGCACTTTTCGCTCAGTGCCGGGGCGCGTGCGCCCTTGTTCTGAGATCTGCCCTGGACCTCCCCCCTCCTTCCCAAAGACTCTCCCTTAGTTTACGGAACCCACACCAGTCAACTCTCTCCTGGCATCCCAGTATGCTCTGCTCCTCCTCCTCCACCTCCTCCTCCTCCTCCTCTCATGCCCTCTAAAAGTTGGGTGTCTCTGGGCTCAGGCTTCGACCCCTGTCTTTTCTTCCTGGGTGACCCCCCACAGCCCAACCCTTGACTCTCTAATTCCCGACTCAGGTCCTGACTTCTCCACCCAACTGCAAACCTGAGCCTCCAGGGCCTATGTGATGGGTGGTGAGTAGGGTGAGATGAGGTCATGAGGGTGGGGCCCCAGGATGGGATTAGTGCCCTTATAAGAAGAGGAAGAGAGACCAGAGCTCTTCTCTCCTCCGTGCCAGGACATAGCAAGAAGGTGGCTGGCTAGGAACAAGGAAGCAGGTCCTTACTAGACACCAAACGTGCCAGCACCTTGGTCTTGGAGCTGCAGTTTGCCGACCACTGTTCTAGCGAATTCCAGGCTTAATTTGTCCAAGAACCTGCTACAATTCCCTCTGCGCAGCCAGGAAGGAATGCGCCTTGGTTGTCATCTACTCGTCAATAAATTACAATGGTCTGAAACCATTAGCAGCAAAGTAAATTGTTTTAATTGATCTGCGCTTCCTTCCGACCCAGGGACTCGGTTCTGGCCAGGCCCTCGCGGAGGGGCTGAATAACAGGCGGGTCTCCCTGATCCTGCACCTCTGCCCTGGCCCTCTCTCTCAGAGGCCAGGAGGGAGGAGGCGTGGTGACAGCTGGCTGCGCCTGGCCCCAGACGGTCCAGAAATTCTTCCTTTTCGGGAGGCAGGTTCTAGTCCTGGTTACTGTCCATCCAGGAAGAGGCATCCCTCCGAGACCCGCCCTGTCCACGCTCTTTGCCGTGTCCTGGGCTGGAGTCATGTGCTTTGTAATCAGTCCTTCGCATAGGGCTCACTCATTTTTCTGTGTGCACAATATGGGCGGCCATAACAAGAGGAAATGTAGAGGCGAAAACATGTAAGAAGCTCAGACAGCCTGTCTGGTGACCTTGACTCCCACACTGCCCCTTGGAGAGCTGTGGGAGGGTGCAAGCAGTCAGAACGGAAGAGGCCCTTCGGGTCTCCTCCTGACGCTCCAGAGCTGGACGCCCAGTGCCCGGTGGCCTGGCGGGGGGCGGGGGGCATGCATAGGTGCCGGCCGCCTTGAACACAGGGCTGTAGAGTGACCGGGGCCTTGCTATGGGGCTCCTGGGTCCTCTCCAAAATTAGTCCTGATGGTGACAGGGAGGGACGGGGTGCTTGGGGGCTGTGGTTAGTGGGGGCACCTGCAGGTTGTGAGCCTCAAGGTCAGACTGACCCAAATCACAGTCCTGTGTGCAGAGATGCCAGCTTGGGGCTGCCTCGGGGTCCCTGGGCTGCCTGAGCTCTTAAAAACCAGAGGGGCCTCGTTACGTTGAGGGGTGGGGTGGGGGGGTCCCAGCGCCCATGCAGGCTGCTCAGCCTGTGTCCGGCCCCTGCTCCGTCCCTTTGGAATCTGCTGCTTTTCTGCCTGGAACTTTCTTTCCTCTTAACCCATCGCTCACACAGAAGGGGCTCAAGGCGGGCCTGGCCAGGCACCCCCAGGCACCCACACCCCCAAGCACCCCCAGGGAGCAGGTGAATGCCCCCGCTGTGGGGAATCCTCCTAGGGGTGCCTTGGTTGTCAGGCAATGGCTGAGGCTTCTGTTCCAGAGACCCCCTTGCCCCAATCCCAGGGAGGTGGGCGCCCCGGGATGGTTTGCACAGGCCCATGGGGACCTCAGTTCCCGTTTCCAGAGCCTGGTCTGTGCAGATCCCGAGCCAGGTGCCCTGAGGGAGGCCGGTCCCAGCCGCACACAGTCCTGCGATCAAACGCCATGGGCCTGAGCTGTGGCCGCACAGCTGGGAGGGCAGCGGGGGCCACTAGCACAGCAGTTCATCCCACTGCCTCGACGAGGCCACACCCCAAGAGAACCATTCAGTTCTCAGCAAATGCCTCTCATCCCTGGAATAAAAGAAGACGCAGGGGATTTGGGGGTCTGCTTGGAGCCCTTGCCTGTGCCCCAAACTGCGAGAACGGGTTTCTTTCCTACAGCAGGGGGCTGACTCCGCGGGACCCCCTACTGGTGTGAGGAAGAGGCTGGGGATCTGGGAGCTGGGGAGACCCATCACCAGCCGAGTCAGGGCCCGGCCTCAGCACAAAGCGGGTCACAGACAGATTTCCACCCAGGAACCTGCAGGCCTGCCGGCTCGCCCAGCGTCTGTGCCTCCTACGGGTCCCCAAGCATCCCCCGTCACGTCTGTTTCTTAACCGGAAACGACACAGATGTATCCTTGGAGCCTGGCTGGAGAACATCTGTCCTCTGAAGCCTGAACATGTGGGAGGGATGCGGGGAGCCCTGCCCGGCGGGTCTGGGGGTGCAGAGCTGCTGGTGGGGCACCTGCTACACCTGAGGGCGGGGCTCAGTCTCCACCTCTACAGGCATAGGCAGAAGTAAGGCGGGGAACAGCTTTGCCGGGAGGAGGGGAGGTGACCCCACACCTTTAGCCCTGTGGGCCCCCACGCAGAGGCACGAAGGCATCTCCTTGGCCATGGAGGCGGGAGCGGGATGCGGATGTGTCCCAGCAGACCCTTCCCCCCGCCAAACCTCAGTCTCAGGGAGGAAACAAATGTTAATGGGAAGCACTTAACATGGGAAGGGAGTCTATTTCTCCGTAACTGTCTCTGGCTGCACAAGATTCTGAGAAGCGATGGAAGGTAAATGGCTTGGTTTTCAATTTTAAGCCGCACTTATCCAAGCGCGATCTGTCTTCCCCATTAGCGGAGAACGTGAGCACCTGCTTCGGGCTGCCCTGGCCCAACACCACGGTGCGTCTGTCCCCTTCATCACGAAGGACAGACAGAGCGCACCCCGGGCAAGTTTATTCATATGCGGAGTCACCCCATCTCTTCGCCCTGGGTGACTCTCCTGCCTGGGCTGTTCGCCCTGCCCTCGAGGGACACACAGTGGCCAGGCTGGGGTGCTAAGGTCAGGCATGGCAGCAGGGGGGCTAGCCCATCTGGCAGGCCTGCTAGGGGCCTTGGGGTTCCCCTTCGGGGGAGGGAACCACATGGTCATCTGGCCTGGGGGTGCTGATCTCCCTGGCCATGCTGTGTGGGGGGTTGAAAGGCCAAATACTGTGGTCTGCCAGATCTGGGTTCAAACCCCGCCCCATGCCTGGCTCCGCATGTGACCTTGGGCAGCCGACCCTGAAATGTCCTCCGCTGTACAAGGTGGTGGTGAAGGTAGCGGTGAGGGTTTCATGAACAAACGCAGACCTGTGAGCGCAGCTTAACACCCAGACGCCGTGAGAGTCCCATTGGGAGGCCTTCCGCCGCCTTGGCCCCTGGCCATACCCTGCCCTGGCCTCCTGTGCAGAGCCTCTGCCCCCAAACCCAGCAGGACCATGCAGCTGTGGGTGCTGGGGAATAGCTGGACTCGGGGGCACCAGGCCAGTCCCTCCTGGCTGGCCTCCTGACCCTGGGCTGATTTGGGGCTCGTCCCAGGCATGGGGTTCCCCCTGGCTGGGAGGATGAGCTGGCTCAGTCCTACCCAGCACAGCTCGTTGCCACCCTGTGTGAGTGCACGCATGATGGACACCAGAGGCAGGCATGGGTGGGGGACCAAGGGTGTGCCCCGAAGCTGGCACTCCCTGGGCCGGGGGAGGAGCCTTGAGGAGGTGCTGGGGCCCCCTATGTCCCCTGGTGGCACTTTTCCAGGAAAAAGCATTTCCTATCTGAACCCCATCTCACAGCTCTGCGCTCTCTGGGGGCTTCTGTGCCCCCCTCCCTGTCCCTGGGGAGGAGGCGCCTCCAGGCTGCAGCCAGCCTGGGAAGGTGACCTGCCCGCGCAGGTGACAGAGGAGAGGTTCCGGGAAGGCGGCCAGGCCGGGAGCCCCGGTGTCTGGAAGCCCCGTGTCTGGAGCTTTCAGTGCTCCCGTCTCTAAGCACTCAATGTGCAGACAAATGGATGCGAAAGGAGTATTTCCCCCTCAACCATGTAAACACGGAGCGGCAGGCAAGTAAGTAACATGAGGTCTGACACGGGAAGCTGTGAGGTATTACTCACCCTGATAAGTTTAATGAATAATTTAGAAACATATCATCAAAATGGGAAAAAAGGGAAGAACCTCTTAAATAACTCTGAAAGATACTCAGCTCTGAATCCCGGGTAGGGGTGAGGGTATGCAGGGACCGCCCAGCAGGCAGGCGCACACAGGACAGTGGATTAAGATGGGCCCCGGGTGGAGTACCCTCAGGGAGGAGAGGTCCCCCTTCCTGGAGGGGCGCTGGGGGGTACCCTCCTGGCCAGAGTCTCTGGGGTCTCTGTCGGCACAGCAGGGACACCTGTAGGAGTTGGGCGGGGCATGGACAGGCTCAGCCCGCAGCTGCACGCTCTGAGTGCCCCCCCCCTCCCCCATGCAGGCTCCCCTGTTCTGCCACTTCCATGGCCACCTCTGCAGCCTGGACCTGGGGTGGCTGGGGGTGGGGAGGGCCTGCTGACAGACGGAACAGCCTGAGGACAGGAACAAGTCCTGGCATTGACGCCCCTGAGCTGGGTGTGGGTGTGGGTCGTTAGGGAGCCGGGTGTGGGCAGGGGCTATGCAAAGTGGGCCACAATGGGGGGACTTCAGGGACACCACAGGCCCAGACATTTCAGGGCTGGGGTCCACAAGCATCTCTGGGGAGATGCAACCCCCTCCCCAACAGCAGGAGGGGGCCTGTTGAGGTCACTGTGGTACTGACCCACCCACCAGGCGGCCGGGCCCCAGACTGGTTCCTGGCTCAGCCACCTGCCAGCCACGGCGCTGAGCCCCTCTGAACCCACGTCGCCTTCTTTGTTTGGTCTCTGCTGGCACAGCCACAGCCCACACCCCTGCCGCGAGGACACCCAGAGCCGGCAGCTGCGGGCTGAGCCTGTCACACCCAGCCTGACCCTTCTGTGCCAGCAGACGTGGCGATAGGACTGTGACGCCCCAACTCGTGATCGTGTGAGGTCGCCTCTGCAGCCTTGTCACCCACCTGTCTCCTCCTCGTGTGTCCACTGAGGAGCACTCACCTCCTGGCTGCTCCTCAAACACTCCACGCTCACCCCCACCCCAGGGCCTTTGCACGTGTCCTCCCTGCCAGGACTGCTTTCCCCCAAGTGCATCACGGCCCATTGCCTCCCTTCCCTGAGGCCACTGCTCAGATGGCCCCTCCACAGAGGCCCCTTCTCAGCCACTCTGTCCGAAACCCGGTGTGGCGTCTTCCCTACCGCCTGTGCTCCTGTCACCGCGTTTACCCCTGAAATTACAGCGCGGGTCCACGATCCAATTCCCAGATCCATAAAGCTCTGCAAACCACAGCCTGTTCATAACTCACTGGGTGGCACGGCGTGCTCGGAGCTGATGTGGGGCTATTTATAGCCGTGGCTCATCCCTCTTAGTGTGAATATTCATACATTTTGCTGCAGAAATATTAACGCGCCTGATTACGGAGTGCTACTCCACACCCCGCGGGGGACGTTACATAATATATGGTCTCTGCACCAGGCCCCGTTTCTAACGTGCAGAGACTGGACGCCCAAACCCGGACTCTATGCATCAGCATTCCTGGCGCCATGGGCTCCACCATTCCCGGAGGCGCGGGGTGGGGGGTGGGGGGGCTGTCCTGCGTGTGTGGGATGTTGGGCACCATCCCTCATCTCCTAGAAGCCAAGAGACCAAAAATGTCTCTAGAGCAGTGGTTCTCAACCTTCCTGATGCCGCGACCCTTTAATACAGTTCCTCATGTTGTGGGGACCCCCAACCATAAAATTATTTTCGTTGCTACTTCAGAACTGTAATGTTGCTACTGTTAATGAATCGTAATGTAAACATCTGTGTTTTCCGATGGTCTTAGGCGACCCTGCTAGCGGTTCTCAACCTGTGGGTCGCGACCTTGTGACCTTGGGAAAGCCACATACCCTCACTGAGCCTTAGTCTCCTCATCTATGAAATGGGAAAGCAACAGAAGCTGCCTTGTCGCCTGCAACGGCTCCTGCCCACAGCGTGGCAGACCGTGCCTTATCCGGGGCTTGGCTGACTGACTGATGGAACTGGACTTCCCTTTATCCTCTGGGCGCACAGAAGCGCCTTGTGGGCCAGGGCTGACTTGTTAAAGGCCAGAGCCTCCAGATGACCCGCAGAGGCGGGGAGGGTCAGGGAAGAGGGTCCTTGGTGAGCCTCGGTCCCCAGCTTTTGCCCTGGTAAAAAGTGCTCAGAGCAGATTACCGGAGGTGGAGAAGGCGACTGGGTCCCAGTCACATCTCTGTCTAGTGATAGCTCAACCTCTGCCTGCTCATCCCCAGTAACGGGCTCTCCTCCCCTCCCGGGGCAGCCGGGTCCACCAGCGGTTAGCTCAAACGGTTAAAAAGACCTTCCTTTTCTGAGCTGAAGTCCGGCAGCCCTCCCTGCTGGTGCCACCTGCTTTTCCAGGGCTCGGAGCACCAGACAGTGCCCGGCACGCCGCAGTGCTTCTGGCCTCTACAGACGCCCCATTTGACCTCCACACGGGGACCCCAACCTTCTTGGTTTTCCCAGGGGGGTCCCAGTTTTTGTCTCTGCCTTTCATTCACTCTCCCTGGGAGGTCACCTTTCATCTGGGGCTTCTATTTAGCTCTGTCCCCTCCCACGTATTCCCTCACGATGTGGGGTTGAATTCCCTGCTCCCAGTGCGATGGGTGGGTCAGGGACCCACGAAGGAGACCAGACTTCCTGCTAAAGAGGCCAGAAGAGTCTTCCTGCTAAAAGTACAGAAAGACATGTCCTGCCCAGCCACTCTCCACCAAGGTCACACCTGGCCAGTCCTCAGCTTCGCCTTCAGGTTCCTTCTTTCCCTGTTTCCCACGGAAGGTTCTGGAAAGTGTATGCCCAAGGCTTGGGTGGAGCTCTTTTACACCCAGCAGCTGGGGGTCGACAAGCAGGTGAAGCTGAGCATGGAGGAGCTGGGGGGCAGGGGGATGAGTGGCTCTGGCTGGGACATGGTCATGGACCCCATGCAGAGGCTGCAGCTGTCCCCAGTGTCCATTTCCTTCCTCTTCCTCGGTGCTCAAACTCCTGGACCCACGCCACCTGGGCTAAAAGGACATTTCCCAGCCTCCTTTGCAGCTATGGATGACCGTGTGACTAAGCTCTGGCTAATGGGATATAAGTGAAGGGGGGTGGGGTGCAAGTTTCCAGGAAGTGCTTTTAAAAGGAGGGTCTGTGCCTCTCTCCTTCCCGGTGGCTAGGATGTAGACATGACGGCTGGAGTTAGAGCAGCCACGTTGGACCAGAAGCTGTCAGAGTGGATGGCAGAGCAACAAGACAGTAGGAACCTGGGTCCCTTGGGACCTGAGCAGCTCTCCCACTAGCCCCTTAGCCTCTGCTAGGGTGGGTTTCCTGCCACTTGCAGCTGCATCCACCCAACACATCCAGAGTCCATGCTGGTCTTCCTGCTGGAGAGAATCACAGACGGCTCCTTCACGGCCACACCCAAGGGCACAGGGCAGGGGCTGCTGAAGGTCAGGGAGGTGAGGCCCTCAGAAGTTGGGGGTGGGGAAGGGAACTAAGAAATCAGGAGGTTAAAGCACTGTGTTATCAGAAGGACAGAGAGCTCCGGCACACCCTTCTTCCAGCCCCTTCTTCGGCAGAGTGGCCGCCGCGGGCTCCCATTTCTGGGAGATGCCTGTTCCTGGGAAAAGGAGGTCTGGGCTCCCCGGGACACGGGCTCCCAGGCAGCCACTCCAGCTTTCGGGGATCAGAGCCGGCTCCTCCCACTGCTGAGAGTTTCGGATGCAAGAAAGGCTGCCCCCCGTCCTCCAGAAGAGCACGTTCCCGGGTTCCAGCCCCTCTGCCACCTCTGCCCTGGTCCGGGAAGTTCACAATAACAGCTAATTAAAAATAATATAAAAGGCTAAGATGCAAAGTGTCCCCTCAGGAGTTCGACAGGGAGTTTGATTGCTTGCTATGATGTGTGCTGACCACCAGGGGGCAGCGTGGAACGAAGGAAGGCCCTGGCAGGCAGCTGGAAGGTCGGGATCGGCCCTGATCGCCGGCCAGGCCTAGGGACCCTACCTGTGCATGAATTTCGTGCACCGGGCCTCTAGTTAAAAATAATAAAACAGCAGAAGCCTGCAGCCGCACTGCACTTGTCCACCGTCACGGCCAGGTGGCTGCGCTCAACCCTCCAGCATCCCGGTGAAACGCATTCCTGCCTCTTGTGACAGATGGGGAAACTGAGGCACCACCTAAAGGAGCTGCTCAAAGCCCCAGGGCAGAGTGGGAAACTAGAGCCAAGCAATGTGAACTCTAGAAACAGTGCTCCTTTCCTTCCAGAAAACTCTCAGAGCCGAGAGGGAGGTGGGGGTCCTACAAGGGCGGGAGACGGTCCCCAGGCACGAGAGCTCCCAAGGCACCGGGGTCGGAGGCTCGTCCCTAAGGGCACGGCCAGCTCGGCCTGGGTTGCCGAGCTGAGGGGCTGGCCCATGGCCCGGGGAGGCTCTCCCAGGCACTGGCCCCCCTGGGCCTCGCCTCTGGTGCCTGGCGGCCGGCCCAGCCATTGTTTCTGTACTTCCTCCAAATTAAAAACCCATTGCTGCCCCTTCCTCGGTAAAAAGAGTGAATTTCCAATTCAAGTGTGTGGGAGGGTGTCCCTGAGGAGCAGAGTAATGAAGCCGCTAGTGCTAGTTGCAAACAAATAGATAAATCAATGTTTCAATTTTCTCCACGTGAGAGAAGGGCTGGTTGCTTAGCAATTCAAAGAACATGACTGCGGCTCTGAGAGGCGGCCAGGACGCTGGGACAGGTGCTGGGGTCTGAGCCGCTTTAGAAAGATAACCACACGCACATCCTCAGGGCCGCAGCCAGCTGGAGCCAAGGAGGGAGGCTCTTTCCAGGAGAAATCCCTTCCAACCCACCCTCCTCTCCTTGCAGCACCCAGTGGGGTGCAGGCAGCAGCCCCCTCCCCACCCCCCCCAGCTGGCACAGTGGCACCAACACCACCTCGGGGAGGGCCCTCTGACCTTCTGAGCTGCCAGGGCATCTCACCCTCAGTCCTGCCCCTGGAGACACACAGACCACCTCCCCTAGGCCCCTGGTTCCTGCTCCCACACCTCCCATGGCTCCCAGCTCCCTGGACACGGAGGCACCAAGAACGCTGTCCTGAGTGGGTGCGTTTGACAGACAATGTTCAGCATCCCGTTCTCTCAATAACCTTTCAAGGCGGCTTCTGTTACTTTCCCATTTCATAGATGAGGAGACTGAGGCTCAGGGAGGGTATGTGGCTTTCCCAAGGTCACAAGGTCAGGATGTGGCATTTCCCACTATATACTCCCGCTACGTATGAGGCTTGTGATGGGCACAAGGTTGGGGAGATCTTGGTTGGGGCGGGATACCCAGACCCTCCCAAGGCCAAGTCAAATCCCAGATTCGCCTTCGAGCAGCAGCCTGATCCAGGGAGACGAAGCCCAGGGGGCGTTTAGCATCGGCTTGGCCAGGTTGGGCCTCAGGCCCCGGGGCAGGACCTTTACCCGGCAGGCCATGGCAGCCACTGGCACTGCCGAGAAGGAGTGACGTATCAACCCCAGACACAAGTGTCCTAACGCCCAGGTAAGCGCTGTGCAGGCTTCGGGTCCATGATGAGAGACTGAGACAAAGCCCAGTTCCCTGGGCCTGGGCCCCTCCCCATCTCTTCCCTCCTCCCCGCCCCCCCAACCCCTGCTCTCCTCATCCCCATCCCTGCTCACACTGTCCCCTGCCCACATACCTCCCACCAGGGGGACCAGTGGGAGCACACACAAGCCCCAAAAGGCTGGCCAGCCTGCGTCACCCACGTGGGCGGGGCCGCACTTGTCAGCAGCTGCTCCGTGTGGGGTCAGTTGGCACCTGGCCAGTGGGAAAATGGCCATGCATCGCTGTGGCTCCCATGGTGTCCAGCTGTGCCGAGACAGGGCACGCTGCCCACGTGACCCCATGGTGACCCCCCAAACCTGGAGCTCACCCCATCCACCCCTGCAATCCCTGCCTCCCCCGGGCTCCCCCATATCCACAGGGCTCCCAGTCTGGAAGGTCACTCCTTCCCTCCAGTTGCCCCCTGAAAGCTCCCAAGGTCCTGCCGAGGTCACCCCCTGTGGAAACTCCCCAGGCAGCCCCCACGGAACCGTCCCCATCGGGCGGAGCAGACCGACTTCCGCAGGAACCCCTGCTGCCTCCGTTTACACCTGTGTCTCCTCTCCTGGGCTGCGAGCCCCAAGGGCAGGGCAGTCCCCGGCCCGGGAAGCCCAGCCCCAGCCTTGTGCCTGGTGCCCGCCCAGGAAACCGCCTGTGAGCTGCTGGGCCTGGCTGGGACTTGGCTCAGCAGCCCGAAGCTCACGGTGCCGCCACCTCTCACAGCAAACGCCGCTGTCCCAGACCCCAAGAACTGACCAAAGCAGCGAGGAGGAGGAGGAGGAGGAGGAGGAGGAGGAGGAGGAGGAGGAGGAGGAGGAGGAGGAGGAGGGGGAGGAGGAGGAGGGGGAGGAGGAGGAGGGGGAGGAGGAGGAGGCCGTGTCCGTCTGGAGTTCTGTCCAGAAATGAGGAAAAGAGTCTTCGCTGTAAGACCAGCCAGACGGAGACCCTGGCTCTGTCCCCTCAGAGAGCCGGGAGCTGAGAGCTTGGAGAGTCCTGAGCTCTCCCCTCCGGCTCCCCGGCCACACGGCCACACGGCCACACGGCCGGTGCTGCTGGGCTGTGGGGAGGCATGAGGCGCAGAGGGCACCCTGGCGCTGTGGGGTCAGCACTGAACTGGGTTCACCCTGGCATTTGCCCCTGCCTCAAGCCCAGGCCTGAGTGAGCCGGAGCTGGTGGGTCTGGGCCTGAGAAATGCCAGTGGCCGCTGGGTACCGAGTGGGTCTCAGCTCAGTCTCCGCTCAGCCAGCCTGACCCCTGGCCTCTCTCCGTGACCCCCAAGAGCCCAGCGACCTTCCCCAGGGCGTGGAGAGGGCTGGGCAGGCCGAGCTGCTGGGGACTCATCTGCATGGAGAGGGAGCTGAGTGAACAGCGCCCCCTTCCCCCGGGAAAAAGACCCCGCTGGTCCTGGAGTTAAAAATAGAGGAATATCGATCAGGGCCGTGCCCAGCGCCAGTTATCAGTGTTTCATTGACAAAATGACTGCCTGAGTCAGCCACGCAGGGAATTTATTTTCCCACTCAGCTGGCCTGGGAGTGTCCCCCCCACATCCTGGCTGTGCCAAGGAGGCCCACGTGTCCCCCAACACCACTCACCAGGCCCCCTGGACCACGGAGGAGGGGCTGCCTGTCCTCTCCAAGCCAGTTCAGAGCTGCGCCTGCTCCCCAGTAATGAACAGCATTTGCAAGTGTCGCTCTGAAGGCCTGTTCCACATGGTGAGGGGACCAGCTCGCTGCCCAGCTGAGGCGCAGAGCTCAGCACAGGGGCCAGGCGGCATTGCGTCCCCTTCTGTCATTTCCTGGAGGGATGCGCTGCTGTCTCTTGGGTGGGCACCTGCATGGGTGTCCCGGGCCCTCTGTGGCCCTGGCAGAGGTCAGACCTGGCCTCTGGCCTGACTGGGCTCTCAGGCTTCAGATGGCAGGGATGGGTGTGGAGACCACAGTAGTGGCTCACCCATGAAGACACTGGGGAGGCAGGGAGGGAGGGAGGGAGGGAGGGAGGGAGGGAGGGAGGGAGGGAGGGAGGGAGAGAGGGAGGGAGAGAGGCAGGGAGGGAAGGAGGCAGAGGGAGGGAGGGAGGCAGGGAGACTGGTAGGGAGGCAGAGAGGCAGGGAGGGAGGGATGGAGGCAGGGAGGGAAGGAGGGAGGGAGGGAGGCAGAGAGGGAGGGGGCAGGGAGGCAGGGAGGCAGAGAGGCAGGAAGGGAGGCAGGGAGACTGGTAGGGAGGCAGGGAGGGAGGGAGGGAGGGAGGCAGAGGGAGCAAGGCAGAGGGAGCAAGGCAGAGGGAGGGAGGGAGAGAGGCACCTGCACTAGTAGCTGGAGCTCACACTTGGTGTCTCATCACACTGAGCCTTGGCCACCCCTTGGCCTTTATTTTATCTTTCATTTCTCTTCTTTATCAAACTTCCTTGCCTTTTGAGAGGCAGCTCGGGGTGGGGAAGGGTGGATTGCCGCTGAGTGCTTACCGGCCTGCTCTGTGAGGACTCCTGAATTAAAAATCAATATCAGAGCAGTATCCAGGGCCCTCGCTGAGGCCACATGCAGCCAGACGCCCCCTCCTGCTGGTGACTGCTGACACCTGGCTGTCCTCAGCACAGTACACACGGGCTGGGTTTGCCCCTGGCTTCCTCCTCTCTGCTCTTCCTCTCCCCACCCTCCTGGCCCCTAAGCAGGGAGTTTTTCTAACTCTCTCTCAAAGGGCCCTAATTCATACTACAGTGTAAACGACTTGCTGTGGCCTATGGGAGCCCTGTCGGGGAGGGTTACATCTTATCAAAGGTCAAAACCAGAAGCTGCAGAAAGAAGCTCTCCTGGATGAATGTGAGGACTGAGTCAGAGGAAGGAGGCAGAGCGAGCTGGGTCTGGTCCTACAGGAAGTCTCGGAATCCACACAGTGCCAACCAGGGGGTCCCTGTTCCCCAGCCGATTAGGGATGATAGGATCCCTACTTATCAAAGCAAAAGGCATTTTAATGGATATCCTGCCTTTTATAAGGGACAGAAATGGATACATGATTTTTGGATACAAGATTAGATTAGGCAGGGCAGTCATCTTTACTCAGGGGACCTGGTCACGGTGCCTGCAGGGACTGGGATCCAGGGAACATTGTCTGGATGGTGCAATGGTGGATGCTGGTGATGATGGTGATGCTAGTAATGATGGGGTGACGGGGTGATGATGGTGATGATGATGATGTTAGTAATGGCTAGTAATATGGGGTGATGATGGTGAGGATGATAGTGATGATGCTGGTGATGATGGTGATGCTAGTAATTATGGGGTGATGATGGTGATGATGATGATGCTAATAATGGCTAGTAATGATGGGGTGATGATGGTGATGATGATGATGCTAGTAATGGCTAGTAATATGGGGTGATGATGGTGAGGATGATAGTGATGATGCTGGTGATGATGGTGATGCTAGTAATGATGGGGTGATGATGGTAGTAATGATGATGATGATGGTGATGAGATGATGGTGATGATAGTGGTGACGATGTTGGTGGTACTAATGATGGTGGTGGTGATGAGGGTAATAATAAACATTTATTGATCAGCTTATATCTGTCAGGCAATATTCTAAGAATTTTCTACATATTAACTCAATCCTGCAACAACCCTATTGGTAGGTAATAGGTTCCCCATGTTAATGATAGGGAAATAGACACGGAGAAGTTATCTGTGGCCACAAATAGTTCCTGCCTGCTCAGCGCCTCCTCTGTCCCAGGCCTGGTCCCCAGCACTGGGATCCGCCATCCCGTCTGCTTTCAGTCCTCCCCATGGGCAAATAAGATCCTGAAGACGGACATTTTTATACCCTCAGTGCCAGCCGGTGTCAGGGAGTCTGTCTGGGAGGTGACTGAGTGTGTGAAGTGCTCCCCATACTTTGGACCCACCTGGCGGAGACCCGAGTCTCACCTGTCCCCTTCCCCACCCAGAACAGAGTCCACTGGAAATGGAAGAGCACTTCTGGGTGTCTCAGCCCTCCCTTCATGGAGCTGAGGGGGAAGAGACTTACTCAGAGTGACAGCCCGCAGGAGGGCTCCGTGCCTGGTGAGGCCGAGGTCTGGGTGTCACATCAGTTTGGACCAGGTGTGAGGAGCTGTGACCAGGTGTGTGGAGCTGGGACCAGGTGTGAGGAGCTGTGACCAGGTGTGAGGAGCTGTGACCAGGTGTGAGGAGGTGGGACCAGGTGTGAGGAGCTGTGACCAGGTGTGAGGAGGTGGGACCAGGTGTGAGGAGGTGGGACCAGGTGTGTGGAGCTGTGACCAGGTGTGAGGAGGTGGGACCAGGTGTGAGGAGGTGGGACCAGGTGTGAGGCGCTGTGACCAGGAGATCTTGGAGCGTGTGTGCCCACTGTTTCCACCCTGCTCTCAACCATGGTGGGCGGAGGTAAGACAGCGGCTGGCGGGAGGTTTGGCAGGAGCAGGGCCGGGGTCTCTCTGGTGTCTGTGCAGTGCCTGGGACTCAGTGGGTGCTTACTAAATGTTTACTATTAATAATAAAACCAATCTTATTTATCTGAGGCCTGTCTCCAAAGACCACTTTATACACGCAGAGTAACCTTAATTACTCTCCAGCATTCTCAGAGATGGGCTTGCCTGTGGTTTATAAGTAGAAGGCAAGGCCCAGGAGGGCAGTGAGGCCCTGAGGTCACACAGGGGCCCAGCCCGGCTCGCCCAGAGCCCTGCTCCTCACATTCTCTGCCCACCTGGGTCTTCTGATCATCACTCTCTCTTCAGCGTCCCTCTCTGACTCTCTATTTTCTTTCCTTTTCTCTCCTCCTCCATTTGCTCGCTCCCCCTTTCTCCCTCCCTCTGTCTTTTGTTCACACCGATGTTCATTGTCATTCTCCTTACTGCCTCGGTCTCCAGTTCCTTCCTTGTTTTCCTGTCGCCCACCCCCCTCCTCTGCTCCTGGACCTTCCAAGATCCCAAAACTCCTCTGTCCCTGAGTTCTCTCCACAGGACACACGAAGAGCAGAGATCTGGGGAGCTTTCTGGATGATGGCCATGTGTGGAGACCGCAGGCACACCTGCACACACACACACACATACATACGCACACACAAAACACACATGCATGCACAGCTGTATTCAGATACACATATGCAGACATGTGTGTACATGTGCATGCACAGATGCATGCACACATACACATACACGCACACACCCGTGGCTCACGGTCCAGCTCATACTGGTGCCCGGGGCACCTCAGGAAACAGAAGGAAAGGGGGCGGGGGTTAAAGGGCTTCTGACTACAGGAGCTCTCCACCACCTGCCCGGAGACGTCACCCTCTACTTAAATCCCAGAGGCCACTGTAAACCACAGACGGTCCGCCCCAAACCCGTGGCAGCTGCCCCTCCCCGGCCCTGGTGCCCTGGCAAAGTCCATCCGGGTGCTATCCCGCCGACTGCCACGCCCAAGAAGGGCCGATGAGAGCTGAGCTAGGATGAGGGCTGAGCTAGATGGCTCTGGGCGGAGGTCACTGGGATGTGTGTGGGTGGAGGGACAGGACATGTAAGTCCACAGCAGGCGAGGGCTGCGGAGGACTCTCTCTGGAAGGGGCTGAGGGGGCGACCAAATCAGGATTCGGGGGCCCAGGGGATGGGTGAACCCTGAGCGCTGGCCGGGAGAGTGGGGGAGGGGCCAGTTACAGCCTGTGGTGAGTGGGGTTGGGATGCAGGGGCTGTGGCCTCTGTCCCGGGGAACAGAAAGCAGGCAGCTGCTGACCCCCCACCCCAGACCTCCCCACGTGCGAGCGCAGCCGCGGTGCCAGGGAAAGCAGAGAGGCCATCCGAGCAACATCCTGCGCCGTCTCGGGGGCTTTGCAAAGGGCAGCGGGCGACAGCTCTGCAATGAGGAGATGACATTCTGGGCCACGCAGGGAGCAGATGGCGGAGTCGGGACAACCCGTTGGGGCCAGGCAGCTGTGAGGGGGCGGGAGGGCTCGGGCAGAGGGCTCGGCGGCAGACCCAGCCGGCTGGCTCCGAGGGATGCAGAGAGGCAGAAGTTTCAGCGTGGCGCAAACAGAGCTTAAATTACCCGAACTGCGCGGCCCTCCTGACTGCTGCCACAGCGCCGGTATCAACCTGAGTTATGCCTCTCCCCCGCAGGAAAGTGCTGAATTAAACAGCTGAGAGGCCTTGCATATTCCAGCCCAGCGCAGCGCCGTAAAACACGCGGGTAACAGCCTCAGAGGCGCAGCCCTTACGGTTGGGGGTGGGGTGGGGTTTGGGATGGCAGGTTTGGGAGGGGCTGAAAGCCCTGGCATTTGGGCTCCTTGTCGGCTCATAGACAGTGAGGCCGACGCGGTGGTGGGAGGCGGGCCTGTGGTGGGCAGGGGTCGGGGCACCGCTTCCTGGGGTACAAAGCTTCCTCTGAGGCCCGTCTCCGAGTCACCATCTTGGTTGTGTGGGGAATCTAAGTAACTGCCCGGTGCTTGGCTCTTCTGAGCAGGGCAGGCTGGGGCAGGCTGAGCAGCGGGGAGCCCGGACACTGGGTGTTGGTGACAGATGCTGAGGACACCGCACCGACCAGGGTGTCCTCCTCCAGGCCGGCGCAGGCAGGGCTGAGGGCCTTCCCTGTGATCAGCAGGCTGTGTCTGACTCCGGGAGGGGCTGGAGGTCTAGGACTGTGGCCTGGGGCCTCCCAGTGGCCCTGCAGGTGTGTGGGCCCTGCAGGGCTGGGAACCTGGTGCCCTCTGGTACCAAGGGACTCCAAAGAGGCGCCTCCTGCTCATGGCGCCTGCTGCCCCCTCACCCCACTGGGCCCTGGAGGCTCCTTGGAGAGTGCTGGCCTCTGCCCTGTGGCTGAGCAAACGCAGAGGGGCCCCTCAGGTGGTCAAGAACCAGATCTGCTGCTGAGACAGGCTGGGCAGCAGGGAGGGAGCCCTCGGCCTCCCGCCAGGGCCTGGGGATAACGGGAGGGCGGAGGGGGAGAGTTTCCCTCTGCGGCAGGGTCACACCCCATTCAGATCCACAAAGGAGTGTGCGTGTGTTTTACAAAGAATCTCAAACGATGAGGAAAAAAAAAATCACGTTTCCTATGAAGAGCAGAAAACCAATCTCTCACCAAGAACCCCAACATGTTCCCAATCTGGCTGGGAGTCTGACTGTGTTCCTTCTAGAACTCTCTCCCAGCCAGGCCCCAGGCCCCTTTTGTGCCTCACCTCCAGAGGCTAGAGGGTTAGCTCAAACACAGGGTGGGTTTTCATGCTGCTCTGCTGTGGCCCGGGGCCGGGACAGGGCGGCTCTGAGCAGTGCCAGGCCCACTTGGCGTCTCAGGAACCCTCCAACCCAGCCCCCCACCTCCCCAAACTGGTCCTGCCCCCCCCCCGCCCCGTCCCCTCCAGGCTCCGCGCAGTGTGAAAATAAGAGTGCCACTGCCAGCTCCCCGCTTCCCTCTGCTCCCTGATCCTTTAATCTGAGACTATTAAAACTTCATTCCACTCCTATTGGTAAACCATCAATCACCGTCAGCAAGCAGCCTGTGGCTCACAGAGCCCAGCGGGGGCGGGCACCAGGGAGCGGGAGGCCACAGCCTCGGAGGGCAGGAGGCAGGAAGGAGCCCCACCAGCCCCTCCTGTGGCGTAGCCCAGGCTGGGAAGAGCTGTGTGACCTTGAGAAGGGCAGGCTGCTGGGGACACGCAGGCGGCAGGCGCCGGCACAGGCCTGCAGGCAGAGGTGGGCCGTGATCCTGGGGTCTGCTGCTCGGGCCCCTCTCCGTGGGGGTGGCAGTGCCCATGTCCCCAGGGCGCAGGCAGCACCGTCAGCACCAACTGCCACCCAGTCCTGAGCTGCAGCCATGGGGGGACCTCGGCCTTTCCCTGAGCTTCCTTCCTGGCTCAGGCCGCAGCCTCGCGGTCCCTCTTCCCAGAGTGACCATGGCCTCAGGCAGGAGGGCCGGCGTTCTGGGGCCCAGCCCTCAAGAATAGCTTATGAAAAGGCAGCACCAGGCCGTGCTCACAGGATTATGGGTCTTTTTCTTAATTAAAAAAATCCAATTAAATGAAGATATCAGAACTAAGTAACGCTCCAGTCGTTAGTGCAACTTTTATCTTAATGACTGCAGCTGCCGAAGCCTTCTCTAATTCCTATGGCCTTCCTGCCACCACGCCAGGGAGGGGCTTTCTGCTGGAGGTGACGGGCCTGCAGACACGAGGTCCCTTAACGGAGCCCATTCCCTGGGCACCTGGCAGAGGGCTGCGGCCCTAGCAGGCACTGACCCTTCGATGGGGAATCTAAGTAACACTGCCAGGGGCTTGGCTCTTCTGACCAGGTGGGTACACTCTCCCCCTCCTGGCTGACTCTGGAGGGACCCCTCCCCAGGACTGGGCAGGTCCTAGAGACAGTGAATGACTAGACAGCGAGCACACCTCTCAGATGCAAACCAGTCACGCAGAGCACATGCCCTCCTCCTGCAGGGGGCGCTCACACCCAGGGCCGCTGTCCCCTGCCCTGATCACCCAGGGGCCGCCCCCGCACCCCAGAACCACTGAAACTGTTCACACTGGCCGGGCCTGAGCCTGCTCACCCCGTCTTCCCACAGAAACCGCAATGCAGGCTCTTGCCCGCGTTCCCCTGCTCCCTCTGCCTCCGGGCCGACCCTGGTGCTTCCCTGCGTGGCCCTGAGTGGCGTGGGGGTGGAGCTGTGAGTGACAAGCTATCTTTTCAGTGGGAGTCACCTCTAGACCTGTTGGCCTCACCACCCTGAATAGTCATAAAATCCATGCATGAAAGCAGAGGCCTGGGGCAGTGGCTGGAGGAAGTGGTTTGATTGGCATTGTTTAGGAGACAACTCGACAAGATGGAAAGTGAAAGGGGGTGGAACAGATCATTTTGGGGGGTCGGGCCTGGTTTGGGGGGAGGGAGAGGTGGTTTTCAGCTGCCCTCCTAGGTCTTGCTCATGTGCACCCCCAAAAGCGGTCCTGCTTTAAAATGGAAACAAATGCTCCCTTGTTTATTGTGGAGCTTCTATCCACTGAAGCTGTGGGTTTCCTCTGGTTCTAAGTCAGGGAGAGCTCTGTGGGCCCATAAATAGATCCTAAGGCTGCAGGCCAGCCCAGCCTCCAGACAGCCCTGCCCCAAACAGCCCCACCCCCAGAAGGCCCCGCCCCCAGACAGGCCCCACCCAGAAGGCCCCGCCCCCAGACAGGCCCCGCCCCAGAAGGCTCTGTCCCCAGACAGCCCCCACCCCCATACAGGCCCTGCCCCCAGACAGCTCTGTCCCAAACAGGCACACCCCCAGACAGGCCCTGCCCCCAGACAGCCCCACCCCCATACAGGCCCCGCCCCCATACAGCTCTGTCCCAAATAGGCACACCCCCACACAGGCCCTGCCCACAGACAGCCCCACCCCTGTACAGGCCCCGCCCCCAGACAGCTCTGTCCCAAATAGGCACACCCCCAGACAGGCCCTGCCCACAGACAGCCCCACCCCCAGACAGGCCCCACCCCAAATAGGCCCACCCCCAGACAGGCCCTGCCCCCATACAGCCCCACCCCGCCCCGGACAGGCCCATCTCCCAGCTTCTGGGGCACAGCCTGTGCTGGAGGGTGAGCCGGGCTGCAGCCAGGCCCTTGGGGAGGTGGGGAGGCTCACAGTTTACTGTGAGGTGACAGCTTCCTCACATCATTACCCAATGTTGACAGAGGCAGCCAAGGAGCCTTCTCGCCTCCATTAGCAGATTGCTTGAAAAAAAAAATCTGAAAAATTCAGCTCTCAGACATGGGCCACCATCTGGCTTGGGTAGGCAGCTGGGTTTTGATTTGTCCTAAAAAGGGTTTGGCCCCCGTTTTAGGGGATGGAGCAAGCTTAGGAAAGCAGTCCCGGGTCACGGAAAGCTTCCAGAAGCTTCTGGAAGGTCAGGGAAGCTTAAGTCCAGGGGAAGGAGGAAGCCCCCAAACGCTGGTCAAGGGGGCTGCCAAGGAGAGGTTGGGAGGGGCATGTGTGGCGTTTGTGTGAGAAAAGGGCCAGAAACAAGCAGGTGGGGGACAGTGACAGGAGGGTTCGATCCCCGGGGGGAGGCAGCTGATGGATGTTGCTCTCTCTCTCTCCCTTCTTCTCTAAAAACGTCAATAAAAGCATATTTAAAACAAAACAAAAACATCCCACGTTTTGAGGAAACTGGATGACAGAGGAAAACGCTGATACAATGGCGAGCGAAGAACTCCACATTACACTGCATTGGGTCCTGTTACTGATTTTGTAAAAAAACCCATCTGTGAGCATAGGAGGCAGGGCTATACCGACATGTAAGCGGGTTATCTCCGGGTGATGGGCTTATAGGTGGATTTTATTATCTTTTTAATACATTTTTGCATCTTATAAATGTTCTACTGTGAGCCTATCTAATTTTTATAATTGGAAAAAACATGTTTCAATATTTAAAAATAATGTATTCATTTGTTATAATGAGTCTGTTTGCTTTTGTAATTAACATTTTTTAATAAAGACAAAAGTGAGAAATAAAGCCATTCATTCCCATTCAACCAATATCCACGGAATGCCTCCTCTGTCAGGCACGCTACGTGGGGGCAGCCACGTGACATGGGGGGGGTGTGGTGAAGGGGGCAACAGGCTGTGTAACTCCCGTGTGTATCAACAGTGCGTGTCGGGGAAGATATTTGTTAGGCGTATCATCCTTTATAACTATAACTTACAAAGCAATGGCAGGTTCTAAGTAATCAATACCACATAGTAATCATTGCAAGCAAACAGATTTATATCCAGTGCACCTTGGACAGCGATTACTTTATTCTTCTAACATACTTGCGAGCGCTGCTTTATTTTTGCTTAAACCAATTTGCCTTATTGACCCAATCAAGTCCGGTGCCCATCACATCAACCTTTCTCCCATCCGCGAACTCAGCGAACCCCGTTTACAGCCAACAATTACGATAAGGGGCCAGCCCAGGCAGCGCTGGGTGGGGAAAGTCCGGCCCTCCGGTGAAAGCATTTGGTCTGGCCCTATCGAGGCATTAGAGGTGAGTTAAGTAAATGTTTGACCGAACCTAGCTGGCCCATTTTTAAGTTGAATCATTTTGTATGGCCCTCGCGCGAGATGTTATAAATACCCACATGGCCCTTGGCAGAGAAAAGGTTCCCTACCTGCGCCCCCTTCTCTGAGCTGAGGGGGAGACACGGGGGGGGGGGGGTTGGCGAGCAGAGGGGTTTGCCCACACAGGAGGCCACCCGTCAAAGTGTGCAGATGTGGAAGGAAGGGGCGAGAAAGGAAGAGAGGGAGGAAGGGGGAGTGAGAGCGAGAACGGAGGAAGGCTGGGAGACGACAGAAGAGCAGAAACTGAGCCACATACCCCTGAGCAGCAGGGAAGGTCACCTTGTCTTTCCTTTCTTGGTCAGAGCCAGGCTGCAGGGACCCTGCCCCCTGCCGGTCCCGGGTCGATGCTCCAGGGCTGTGGACGCAGCTCACTGGCCATGCCATTAGCTGAAGACCGATGACCTACTCCCTCCTGGTGGCGGCCGAGCAACTTAATGCAACTAATCAGCTAATTCATTAAACTCGGAGAGGCAGGTCAAACCCTCGAGGCCCCCACCAATTAATCAGGACCAGAGTGCACCTGGTGTTTGGAGCTCAGCAATCGTTTTCTTCGCCTTTTTCTGACCATGGAACTTTCTGCAGTCTTCATGCCCCTCTGGTCCGTGGGCTCCCATCCTGCCTGAAATTGGCTTCAAGGCAACCTCCCACCCAGCCGTCCAGCACCCTCTGACACAGGCCTGCTCTGTCAGGCCCTTCCTGGGCTGCCTAGGCGGGGACCCCTCCCCCGGACCCCCAGGCTCTGCCCTCCCCGTCTGCCCTCATCACGCCTGGCCAGATTTCCGCGAGACCTGGGGGGGGGGGGGCAGCTCAGCCCTGCAGACACATGCACAAAGCAGGCGCCGACGTGTAAAGACATGGCTTCTTGATGGAGCTATTCTGCACATGAAGCACACGGCAGTCCCCGCTCCAGGAGGCGCCATTCCCACAAACCACCCTGTGAGCGCGTGCCCGGGAGTGGCGGGAGCCACGGCCCCAGGGGAACATCCTTCACTCCCGCTGGGCACATTTCTCGCCAACACGTGGCCACCTGCTCTACCTTTCATTTCGCATTTTTTTTTTTTTTTTTTAAAGAAACCTGGGTGGGGAAATACTTCTCTAAGAAAAACCACAGTGCAGGCGCCAGGAGGCAGGGCAAGTGCCCCTGGCCAGGGTGCTGGGCAGGCAGCGTGGGGCTGGGGGCGGAGGGTCCAGCAGCTGCTGCTTGTTGCTGCCAGGTGGGCATTTTAGGCCCACGAGGCTAGGTCTGCTGGTTTCTCAAGAAAAGTCCGAGCTCTGTTTCTGTGTGACATTCACAGGTTTTTACGCGCTGGCTCACACCTTTACCAAACACCGTTTAAACCGAACACACTGGATGGCCCCAGGGCTTCGTGCTTGCAACCCTGGCTTTGGCAGGGGCAGGCTCTGCGGCCCAGCGCTCAGACCCCTCTACCTGGAGCCTCCTAGCAGTTTAGAGCCCCAGGGCATTTTGGGGGGTTTCAAAACACTGGAGGTCTGGGAACCCCATCCTCTCCAAGGAAGGTTGGGCTCACCTGCACCAGCCCTATGCTGAGCACAGCCTGGTGAGTGCCATCGTTGGGTTGCCAGGGGCCTAACACCCGATCCCTTTAAGAAACCCCATCCCTACACCATAATCAGGGGCGGCCCAGCTTGCCGGGGCCTGGGGTTTACACAGTCTGTCAGGAAGAAGAACATAGTTCAGAACACAAACTCAGGTGCTGGGTCCACGTGCACGGGAACCAATTATACAGATTTCTTCCCAGCTTTGCTTTCAGCGATGTCACATCGGTAGCTTGACATTGGCCAGGGTGCGAGTATTTACATCGTGGGAATTGGCAAAAGGTACACATCAGCCTCCCACACCCCCTGTCCAAGAACCAGGCGTGAGCCATCTGCCAGCACAGCCCTGACGCCCGAGCTTCATCGGCTTCGTGTAAATCGGACTGGAATCCAATGCCACGTACCGGGCAGGGCCCTCGAGGGACAGAGGGAAAGAAGCCAGAGCAGTGGTACCGAAAGAAGAGGGAGGATTTTCTTGTAAAGTAGAAGAAAATAGGAGAAGATCTTTCTGAGAGGCAGAGGTTTTCCCTTCTCAGTCTGAGCTGGGGATAAGAAATGGGAGAGAAAGTCTTTCTTCGAATCCCCAAAGGCTCTGCCGAACCTGGAGCTCCCCTTTGAAACAAGTGCACGGTTTGGGGGCGTTTGCGGAATAAAATATCCCAAATTAAAATCTCATGTCTTCCAAGGGGCTGGAGGATGTGTCTATTTGTCTGGGACTAAAGGATTTAAAATCCTTTTAAGGAAAGCGATTCATCGGCAGGGATGGGCTGAGTATCTCCGTGTCTGCCGCCCTTCAGCTGAGAGGCCGCTCCTGGGAAACGGGGCTGGAGGCCGGCACCACAGCTGTGTCGCAGGAATAGATCTTGGGGGACGGCTCTCCATCCCCTGAGGCTCGGCCCCCGACCTGGTCCAGCTGGTGGCAGCCCAGAGTGGACACTTTAGGAAAAGGCTGCCAGGATTTCTGCAGCCAGGGCCGTGCTGTGCGTGGCCAGGGACAGGCCTCTCTGACCACATCTGGCCTCTCGGAAGCCGGAGGGTCTGGTGTCTGCAGGCCACTCTCTGAGGGGCTGATGCTGAGGGTGGAGGAGCCCAGAGGGGGTTGGGGCTCAGAGCATCCTTCATTGGGTGGGGTGGGGGACACTTGGCTGGCGCTGGAGTGGGGGTCTGCTGGCTTGGACAAGGGGTCATAGGAAGAGGCTGTGTCCTTGTCACAGGGAGCCCCACTACCCCACCTGTGTAGTCACACCATGACCCCAGGGCAATGCGTCCCTCCTGGTTAGGCCACAGGCCTCCCACTCTCCACCTGTTGGGCTTATCGGCTGGGGGAGGGGCGGCCGCTGCAGCTGCCACTCCACCTCACCCTGCCTGTCCCTGGGCACCTGCCAAGCAACCTCTGCCTGGCTGGACGAGGGGCCTCCTCCTAAGGGCGAGGCTGCAGAGACGGAGGTCAGGGGCTAGCTCCACCTGGCCCAACAACCAGACAGTGAGAGGTGACTCAGGAAAGCTCCCTGTAGGGGGCAGTGTCTGAGACTGACCCTGATCAAGGGGCTGAGCAGGCAGAGGAGGGCTGAGGGGGGTGTGGGGGAAAGGGCTGAGGTGAAGGAGACTCCGATGCGTGGGGTCACTGGGACCAGCTCAGGGACCTTCAGGTAATTGGGGTTTCACACTGCAGGCCTGGGTAGGGGTTGAAGGCCTTGGGGGGATCTGCTGTTTAGAAAGCACTTTGGTGATGCTCAGAAGTCTGCACCTCTGTGAGCACCTGGCCCAGACACCCCTGCACCTGCCCGGTGCCCCACGGAGTCCACCCTTCACCACTGGCTGGAGGAACCAGGAGCCTGGGTCCCCCCTTGCCCCAGCCCCAGCCCCAGCCCAGCTCCAGCCCCAGCCCCAGCCCCAGCCCCAGCCCCAGCCCCAGCCCCAGCCCAGCCCCAGCCCCAGCCCAGCCCCAGCCCAGCCCCAGCCCCAGCCCCAGCCCCAGCCCCAGCCCAGCCCCAGCCCCAGCCCCAGCCCCAGCCCCAGCCCAGCCCCAGCCCCAGCCCCAGCTCCAGCCCCTGCCCCAGCCCCAGCAGCCCAGTCCTCTGGGAACAGTGGCTAGAGCCCCTCTCAGGGCCTGCTCGGCCTCAGGAAAACCGGACACTGATGCTGGGACTTCCACCTGCCTTTCCCAGGACACCTGACAGCACCTGCGCGCATGAAGCAGGGCCTGAGCCAAGGCCAGGAGCCAGCAGATCCAGCGAACTTGGGGCCTTGACGCCCTGTCCTTGGATTCGCCACGAAGCCCCTCCCCACAGCCCACCGCGAAGTGCTGAGTCAGACGCAGTGACTTTTTAATGAAAATGCAGCGCAATTAGTTTTGCATGAGAATCTCCCGCGATCTGCCCCCTGGGAGTCGGCCTCCTCGGGGGGGGGGGGGGGGGCCATTAGCCCTGTCACCTTCATACAGGGGCTTCCTGGGAGCTGGAACCTGGCGGGAGGGATGCCCAGCCGGCCTCTGCTTCCTCAGTGGTGAGTTTAATACCAGGCAGAGGCCGTCACGGGCCAAGTCTGTAAATAAAGGATTTACAATTAAGGTTACGAGCATCAGGTGAAACCGAAACTTGGTAACCCTGCATTGCACGTAACCCTGCATTGCACGAGCACAAATAATCAGAGTGTGCGTTTCTGTTCTGATTTTAAAAGAATGACCCGAGCGCGGGAGTCGCGGTGTTTCCACACCTCACGGCAGTGCCCGTGTCAGAGAGCCAGGGGCTGGCTGGGTGTCACCTCCTGGGGCCCTGCGCTGTGGCCGTGGGAGGGGTGGGCACGAGGTGGCCGTGTGGCTAACCTGCACGGCCGGCTCCTCCAGGCCGTCCTCAGCCACGCCTGCGTGCTTGCATCAGCAAGGCAGCCCAGCGTTTCTCCTTGCGAGTGGCCATGCCTGAGAAAGAGCTGGGGCACGGCAGCATTCCCCCCACTCGTGGGAGCCACCCCCGGAGCCCCTCAGGCCCTCGCTTGTGTTGATGTCCCAGAGGCACTGCGCGCATGGATGTAAGTCAGCCGGCCCTTGGGAACCAGTGACACCCCCTGTGGCCCTCCTCCTGAGAGAGGTTCTCTGCCAAGGGTGCCAGCCAATCAGAGCCCAGTGTCTCTGGAGTCATTCATTCATTCACTCACTCATTGGAATTCACGGAGTGCCTCCTTTGGACGCCACCCTCACCCCTACAGGGACTGGCAGCTTTGGTGTCTCCAAGGCCTGAGTGGGGGTCTGGCCTGGGGTCCCGGCCCCCTCCCTGCCACCTGGCTCCCCCTCCTGGGTAGAATCTCCTCTTGCCACCGCCCTCTTTCTTTCATTCTGTCTGTCTCTCTCCCTCTCTTTCTCCATCTTCTCCAAAGCGGAGGCAGACTCATTTGTCATGGGCAAAGGCAGCCTGCTTCCCAGCCCCGGAGGTGACCTCTTTCTAAAGCTGAGGGCAGCTGGAGCCCCAGGCAGGCCACCTGCGGCGTTTCAGGGTGTCAGGGAGGAGGGAGGAGGAGGCTCGGCTGGGGATTCGGCTCCTCTCTGCTGGGACCGTGCAGAGATCCTGCCGCGGAGCCGCTGCTGCAGAGGGGCTGAGGAGACAGGACTGTGCGGCATGAAGGTGGAGGGGCTGGGGCGCCCTCAGCGAGGGGTGGCGTACAGAGGTGGGGGGCAGGCGGTGGCACCCCACAGGGCCCTGCCTCAGGATGTCTTTTTTAGCTGCTCAGGAGGCTGGTGACTGGAACTTGTTTAACGGGAAATGGATTTTGCAGGAAACGTGACACAAATTTATCTGGACAATTAATACACCGTTTTAAGCCGCTTCTCTTCCTCGGCGGCCCCCCTTTGGGGCTGCGGCAGGCTCTCCTGACGTGGGCGGAGGAGGCGGCGGCGGGGGGGGGGCGGGAAGATTTAATCCTCCCTCTCTAAGATGAATGTTCTGCGTGGGATCTCGGTGTGAACTAAAAATAGCCCCGCGGCCCCCAGCCTCGGCCTCCAGCCAGCAAGGCTGCGGAATATCCTGATGATTCTCACGCACAGGAAAGACTAATGGGATTCTTCCTTGAGGCAATTAAAAAGTGATTTGTCACACACCGAGATGCATGGCTTGGCTTTGGCAGATAGGAGGCAGCGGGAGGGGTGGGGGCGGGGTGATGGATGGTGGGGTGGGGTGTGGCTGAGGGGTTGGGGGGCGCAGGGATGGGGGAGCTTCCAGCCACACAGTGGGGGGGGGGGGGGGCGGGGACAGGGGCGCCCAGGGCCCTCAGTGTCCCTTTAGCTGGGCCACGTGGCTTCAGGCTGAGCTGTTTTCTCACTTCTCCAGCCCAAAAAGTCTGGGCACCCCAGCGGTCCCCACCTGCTCGCACCCTCCCCAGCGTGGCCTCCCCACAGGCAGAGGGCTGTGCTGGGCTGTTCCTGACAACGTTGCATGCAGTTGGGGGGCCTTGCTCCCTTCCTGATGCTCCTTCCCTGGGAGGAAGCTGTAGAGGATGAGAGTGAGGCTTAGGTCCCCCACTCATGCCCCAGAGGGAGTCCCTAGATAGAGGCGTCCGGAGCGATGCGGGTGCATGCGGCGCACCCACCTCCCGCTGCAGAGGGCACAGACGGCTCTCACCCTGCGAGGGGCCCAGCAAAGGGCCTGTTGGCTGGAGTCTTGGGACATCCAGGGGTGGCCAGGGAGGTCCTGACTGATTCTGGGGTCCAAAGCCTATGTTTCCCCACACCTGGGCATGTCCCATTATCACCACGCACCTGGGTATGTCCCATTCCTGCCACCCACCTGGGCATCTCCCATTATCACCACCCACCTGGGCATGTCCCATTATCACCACCCACAAGGGCATGTCCCATTATCACCACACACCTGGGCATGTCCCATTATCACCACGCACCTGGGTATGTCCCATTCCTGCCACCCACCTGGGCATGTCCTATTATCACCACCCACCTGGGCATGTCCCATTCCTGCCACCCACCTGGGCATCTCCCATTCCTGCCACGCACCTGGGCATGTCCCATTATCACCACGCACCTGGGTATGTCCCATTCCTGCCACCCACCTGGGCATGTCCCATTCCTGCCACCCACCTGGGCATGTCCCATTCCTGCCACCCACCTGGGCATGTCCCATTATCACCACCCACCTGGGCATGTCCCATTATCACCACACACCTGGGCATGTCCCATTATCACCACGCACCTGGGTATGTCCCATTCCTGCCACCCACCTGGGCATGTCCTATTATCACTACCCACCTGGGCATGTCCCATTCCTGCCACCCACCTGGGCATGTCCCATTATCACCACCCACCTGGGCATGTCCCATTATCACCACCCACCTGGGCATGTCCCATTCCTGCCACCCACCTGGGCATGTCCCATTATCACCACCCACCTGGGCATGTCCCATTCCTGCCACCCACCTGGGCATGTCCCATTATCACCACCCACCTGGGCATGTCCCATTCCTGCCACCCACCTGGGCATGTCCCATTCCTGCCACCCACCTGGGCATGTCCCATTATCACCACGCACCTGGGCATGTCCCATTATCACCACGCACCTGGGCATGTCCCATTATTGAGCAGGCTAAAAGGCTAATTCCAATGTAACCCTGATATTTAGGGGGAGGGGGAGCAATCTGAATCCATGCCAGCAAGCCCAGGGTACATTCTTGATAACCTATAATTAAGTCACTACCTCTTTCCCAGAAACTGGTCTGGCGGAACTTGTTGGAGAGGCCATAAAACTGTGAACAGTGCACTGCCCCAGAGGGGGGGTTATCAATGCTGGCGCCAGGCCAGACCGTCAGATATGGCCTGGAGACCCCCAACACCTGGGGGCCTTCTTGCAAAGCCGCAAAAAGGACTGGAAGCGTAATCCATATTTGCGGGACAAAGACCCCAGAAAGACATAAAAGAGAGGCCCCCGCATGTACTTGACTCAGATTTGGGAAGTTCTTCCTCTGGGTCCGCCAGCGTGAATGCACAGTGTCACTCCTTTTCTCTAAAAGCGTGGCTTGGTTTTCCTTTGGTCTTCTGCAACACCACCACCACCCACCTGGCCCGTCCCGTTATCACCACCCACCTGGGCACAACAGCACTGTCAGGAATGAGCCAGTGTTCATCTCCATCTGCCTACACTTCCGTTTCTCTCCTTCGGTTCAGAACTCGGTGGGGAGACCGAGGTGTTCATTATCCTCAACATCCCATCTGACCCAGACTCTTGGGCCCAGACACACCCCTCCTTCCTGAAGGTCCCCCTGGCCTGGCCCTGATGACTCCTGGGTCTTGGGGTCAGCTACTCCCTGGCATGCTCTGCGGTGCCACCTGCTGGGACTTTCTCTCCCTCCATCCTGTCCTTCTCCCATGTCTAGTGCATGTCCATCCACTCCTCATTCATTCTCTAGTTAGTGGTCCAGCCTCTGCTGGAATACTTTAGTGAATAAGAAGATCCATGTTCTATTCTCAGGGGGAGAAACAGTGCAGGTTTAATGAGTCCCACTGTGTGCCCAGCACCCAGCCTCTAAGTGGCAGAGTCTCTACGTGGGCAGACCTGGGTCTGAGTCCTGGTTTCGCCCCTTACCAGCTGTGTGGCCCAAACAACGTCTTTAACTTCTCAAACCCTCAGATCCTCACATGAAATGTGCTGCTGGGTGGGTGCCCGGCTGGTGTTGGGGGTGACATGTGTGAGGCCGCAGAGCTCCGTGGGGTGGGCTCGGTTTCTGTAAGTCGTGGGATAAAAAGTGCAGCCCTCACTGTTGGGGACTGACCCGGGTGCCACTGTGAGTAGAATCAATGGGCCTAATCTATCTATCTATATAAAAGCATAAGTGACCGACTGAACGACTGGTCGACCGGTCACTATGATGCCCACTAACCACCAGGAAGCAGATCTCAATGCAGGAGCTGCCCCCTGGTGGTCAGTATGTTCCCACAGTGGGAACGCCGCTCAGCTGACCGTTGGGCACCAGACACAGGGCTCGCAGCTGGCTGCCTCAGCCCGGAGACTGCAGCGGAATGGCAGCGAGCCTACCGAGTGGTGCAGCGGGGCCCGGATGAGCAGGCTATGCCGAGGGACCCCACCAGTGCACGGGCCTCTAGTATTTAGTAACAATCTGCTGAAGGGCACTTGGTCAGCTCGACGCATCGGTGCCACACTAATAACAAACGACTCCTGAAATCAGCCTCGGCTCCTTTCACGAAGCCCAGGTTCAGGCTGGAAGGGAGAGACAGGAGGGTGAGCAGGGCCCACTGCAGCCTGAGGCCCGGGTGGCCGATTCCCACTGAGACTGTATGCTGATCCTCCCATAGCAGCGGCAACCACCTGTCCAGGGCCAAATGAGGCCCGATCCAGCTCAGATGGTAGAAGGGGCACACTCGGGAGTGGGTGATGCCTGCCCCCCTTTTCTGGATAAGTTCCTATTCCCTAGGACAGCCTCACCTCCTTCAACTACCCTGCTTCATTCTTCCCCAAGACGAGTTAGGATGGTGAGCCCTAAGCAGGCCCATCTGATTCAGGACAGGTTCCTGCTGGGATGAGGGCCACAGCCTGAATTTCAGGGCTTGGGACCACTCCTTCCTGCAGGTTTGGAGTGCGGGGGAGAGGAGTGACAGGGAGAAAGGTGGGGTCTAGTTCCCACAGGGTGGCTTCTGGGAGGGAAACTCAAAGATGGGTTATTTCAGGCCATGGGGCTTCCAGGGGACTGCCTACATTTCCCCCTCATCCTCTGACCCGTGCAAATGTGACCTGGAGCCATCAAGCCAGCATCCCCATCCCACCAGGTCCTCTGCCATCCCCTCTGCTCTAGGCCACAAACATGCATTCCTTCATCCAGGCAAATAGCCCATCCATCTATCCATCTATCATCCACTCATCCACCCATCCACCCATCCATTCACTCACTCATCCACTCATCTATCTATCCACCCACTCATCCATCCATCCATCCATCCATTCATCCACTCATCCATCCATCCATCATCCATCCACCCATCCACTCATTCATCCACTCATCCATCCATCCAACTATCCATCCATCCACTCACCCATCCATCCATCCAACCATCCATCCATCCATCCAACCATCCATCCATCCATCCATCCATCCATCATCCATCCACTCATTCATCCACTCATCCATCCATCCACTCACCCATCCACTCATCCATCCATCCAACTATCCATCCATCCAACCATCCATCCATCCATTCACTCACTCATCCACTCATCTATCTATCCACCCACTCATCCATCCATCCACTCATCCATCCATCCATCATCCATCCCCCCATCCACTCATTCATCCACTCACCCATCCACTCATCCATCCATCCAACTATCCATCCATCCAACTATCCATCCATCCACTCATCCATCCATCCATCCATCATCCATCCACCCATCCACTCATTCATCCACTCATCCATCCATCCACTCACCCATCCACTCATCCATCCACCCATTCACTCATTTATCCATCCATCCACTCATCCATCCACTCATCCATCTATCCATCCACTCACCCATCCACTCATCCATCCATCCATCCATCCATCCATTCATCCATCCATCCACTCATCCATCCATCCATCCATCCATCATCCATCCACCCATCCACTCATTTAACCATCCATCCACTCATCCATCCATTCATCCATCCATCCACTCATCCATCCATCCATCCATCCATCCATCATATGCTACATCCTGGGCACAGGAAGGGGATTTATCAGAGTGGTTAGGAGCTGCCCCATATCTGTACCTCCTCCTCTTCCACCTTTTCCATCTCTCCCTCCTGAGTCGTGGCTGAAGACCTTGTCCATCCCTCCCACCTCTCCTAGCCCCTGCCCATCTGCCAAGGCCACAAAGAGATAGGTGAGGGTCCTCCCCAAACTCCTCACCAGCATGGAGCTCCATGTGGGCACCAGGACACCTCTGGCATCTCATCCTGTAAGTGAGCTCAGGATGATTTGAGAAGACTTCTAATTAGAGCATCCTATATAATAAAAGACTAATATGCAAATTGACCATCACTCCAACACACAAGATGGCTGCCCCCATGTGGTCAAAGATGGCTGCCCCCATGTTGACACAAGATGGCCAGCAGGGGAGGGCAGTTGGGAGGGACCAGGCCTGCAAGGGAGGGCAGTTGGGGGCAATCAAGCCTGCAGGGGAGGGCAGTTAGGGGCGACCAGGCCAGCAGAGGAGGGAAGTTGGGGGCGACCAGGCCTGCAGGAAAGGGCAGTTGGGGGGAACTCAGGCCTGCAGGGGAGAGCAGTTGGGGGCAAACCGGCTGGCAGGGGAGCAGTTAGGCATCAATCAGGCTGGCAGGGGTGTGGTTAGGGGGTGATCAGGTTGTCAGGCAGAAGTGGTTAGGGGCAATCAGGAAGGCAGGCAGGCAAGCAGTTGGGAGCCACAAGTCCTGGATTGTGAGAGGGATGTCCGATTGCCCATTCTCCAGGCTGGCTCTGGGGGACCAAGGCCCATCTCCCTGAGGGCAGGTGAGAGGTCCTGGCTCTGCCCACCAGGCTGCCCTACCAGGATCAGGCCTAAACGGGCAGTCGGACATCCCTTAAGGGGTACCAGTTTTGGAGAGGGTGCAGGTTGGGCTGAGGGACACCCCCCCTTGTGTACGAATTTCATGCCCCGGGCCTCTAGTCTGTTTATAATCTCAGTGTCAATTGCACATTAACGCCTTTTCTTCCTTCTCCCTCTTCATCTGGAGGAGGATCTCCCTGGCAGGTGGGGAGAGGGGAGGCCAGAGATTTCCTTGGGGACAGCCTTCCTCTTGCTGGGAAGGCTCTGCCCCTGGCACCAGTCTAGGGCCCCGCCCCTCAGCACCCGGGCCACCCCTATGCCCCCTGCTGGCAGGCAGCTCAGGCTGTTTTTCTGGAGCCCCAATGAGGGTGTTGTGGACCTCAACCTCAGGGGAGATTTGACTTCAGGGGAGATTAGCATTCAGCAGGATCCCTCTGCCCACTGGATGTGTGGGTCTCCTGAATTTATGTTATGACATGTAGTTTCTAGACAGACAGTGGCTGTGAGTGAGGGCACTTTCTCATTGAGGAAGAGGCAATAAACAAAGCTGTCAGACATGCCGCCTCACTAAACGGGGTGGCCCAGCCCATTTTCCGGGCTGGCTCTGGGGGCCAAGGCCCATCTCCCTGAGGGCAGGTGAGAGGCCCCGGCTCTGCCCACCATGCTGCCCAACCCCAGCTTTGTTCCTTTGCTGACTCCCACAGTGTGGGCTTCACCTGCATGGACCCTCTACCTTTTACCTTGTCACCAGGCACTGGGTTGTCACTCAGGGTGTGGGAACAAGAAACATGAAATCCGGAAACATCAGAGCAGCAAGAAGCCTTGGGGAGCCATCTGGTCTACCCTGTCCCCCACTTCAGCCATGCCCACCACCAGCCGGGCCAGGCAAAGGGTCCGGCTCTGCAGAGGCTGCACTGCAGCCTGGAGGGAGCTCCACCCAGGCCAGAGGAGGAGCCTGTGGGGCTGACCTGGACGGTCAGCTGCGGGCTCCACAGGCTGCCCCACACCCTGCCTCCTCCCAGCCCCCAGGGCCACGGCGTGACTCCAACTGGAGGCGTCAGGACAGCAGAAGTTTAATTCCCATTACGGCCTAAAAATTAATAACATTAAAATGTCATGATCATCCCACACTAATTAAGCATCTAATGAATAATTAGCTGTGGACACATCTGACATTTTTGTTCATTAATTTGAGCAAGTGTTTTAAGTTCCAAACAAAACCCTCTGTGTGGAGCCTGCAAGTCTGTGTGTGACAGAAACTTACAAAAGCAACACGCCTTTGCTGTCCACGGGGAGATGGGCTGGTCGGGGGAGGGAAGGGCTCCTGCAGAGGGGCCCCTCTACTCGGGACGCTGCCCTGGGGAAGACCTGATGCAGGGCGGGGGTCAAGGCAGAGACCTGGGGGCCATCGGCGCCCTGGGCCCGGCTCTGAGCCACTGGGCTCCGTAACCCTCCCGCACGGCTGTGCTGCTCAGAGGCTGGGGTCAGGGACGGCCTCACGTGGGACCTGAGGTCCTCTGACCCGTTGCCGTTAAAGCTCAGGAGGAGACAAGAGCCGGGCACTCTGCAGCCCTGTGATTCCAGGCAGAAGTGAGTTCAGCCTGCGTGAGGCTCACGTGAGGTCAGCTGAGGGGCAGAGGCAGGGTTACCTGAGAGACAGGTGAGGCTGGACAGCACCTCTGCCCTCTGGGGCCTCTCATTCAAGATGCGCTGGGCTGGGGTGTTACAGGGCACTGGGAATAAGTCACCCTTGCTCAGGGACAGACTGACACCCCAGTAAGAGGCTGGACAGGTTCAGACCTGGGGTCCAACCCTGGCTGAACCCCAAGATAGGTGCCCAGCTCCGCTCAGTACCCACACATGTAACCCTGGAGGACACAGAGAGATTACTGGATTCCACCAAAGTCATACAGCTAGCAAGCGGCAGATCCAAAGGTCTCAGGAGCAAGGAGCTGCCAGGCCAGGGGACCACCCATGAGTGATGCTGGAGGGGGAGGTGACCAGGGTGGAGGGAGCCTGCAAGGACCCCCTGCGCTCTCAGCAGAAAACGGAAGATGGCTGGAACACCAGCCACACATCTCAGCCAGTGCCCTGTGGTTCCCCCTAAAACAGACTGCAACGCCCCAGGACCCTCAGCTGCAGGACAGGATGTGTGCCTGGTGCCTGCAGCTGCTGGAGGGAGGCCCCGCTTTCACCCCCCTCACATGCAGAGGTGGCCCTCACACCCCAATCTTCTGCTCTGTGCCACGCGAGCTGGTGTCCCCGCCTATGACAGGAAAGGGTCCCAGGCAGCTGCCCCGCACCGTCCGAGCCTCAGACCTTGGAGCATTTCTATGACCAAGTTATAAACCCCGGGGAAATGGGGTTTGTAACGGGAACTCTGACACCACCTAAAATATACCGGCTCTGCTGGGTGCTCGCGGATACGGTCCTCATTTATAAACACCTAGGAATCCTGGGCCCTTCCGAAACAGATGGACAATAACCCAGAAACACAGTAGCCAGAGGAGAAAAACCGGGCAGTGTCCGGGGCCATCAAGTCTGCGGCGGTGACAGTCCAGAAACAACCCCGGGCCCCGATGTCCGGTCTCTGCCCTGAATCCTGGCCTCCCTTCCCCAGTGGCACCTCCTGGTGGAGGCGGGTGGCATGGCACCCGGCCGAGGCCACTCTGTCCACCTTCCAGCCATATCTCTAGCTCGAGGAGTGGGAGAGGGAGCCATGCCCCCAGGTGGTGTGCCGGGCAGGAGGACAGGAGCTCGTCAGAGGTCCCAAGGGCTCCGATTTAAGTGGAAAACGTGATGCCCTAGCTCCATGGTCGGCAAACTGCGGCTCGCGAGCCACATGCGGCTCTTTGGCCCCTTGAGCGTGGCTCTTCCACAAAATACCACGGCCTGGGCGAGTCCATTTTGAAGAAGTGGCGTTAGAAGAAGTTTAAGTTTAAAAAAATTGCCTCTCAGAAGAAATTTCAATCGTTGTCCTGTTGATACTTGGCTCTGTTGACTAGTGAGTTTGCCGACCACTGGCCCTAGCTGGTCTGGCTCAGTGGATAGAGCGTCGGTCTGTGGACTGAAGGGTCCCGGGTTTGATTCCCGTCAAGGGCACATGCTCAGGTTGCGGGCTCAATCCCCAGTAGGGGGCGTGCAGGAGGCAGCCGATCAATGGTTCTCTCTCATCCTTGATGTTTCTCTCTCTCTCCCTCTCCTTTCCTCTCTGAAATCAATAAAAATATTTAAAAAATAAGTGGAGAACGTGGTGAGGGAAGCAGGCGCTTCCTCCCCAGGGACATAACCTGTCACTAAATGGTGGCGGAGGCCCGGGCTGCGTCTCCAGCCTAGGGACACTCCTCGTTCACAGGGGGTGCGCCCCTGCCCGTGGCCTGGGAGGCCCTGTAGTGGGCTTGGGGCCGGCGGCCGGCCCCCTCGCTCGGAGCTGCAGGCCAGGACGGGAGCCTGCAACAGGCCCGGGTCGGGACAAAGGCCAGGCTCGGTCCCACCTCACGCTCCACTGACCCTTGGTGGGACCTCGCTTCTTACTCACTCGCTGGATGTGTCACAGAAATCAGGATGGAGATAAGGGCCCTGGGGGTCCCTGAATGTAGTTCTTTCCTCCTCTTCCCCGGGGCTAGAGCTGGGTGCCCTGGGACATCCCCCACTCTCGGTCCTGAGCCTCCTTCCAGTCCCCTCCCTCCCTCCCTCCCTCCCTCCTTTCCTCCCTCCCTCCCTCCCTCCTTCTGCATTCATTCATTCCATTCAACAGGTACCTGTGGAGCATTAGCCACGCTCCGAACGCGGGATACACAGATGACCCGAACCTGCTTCTTGGGGAGTCCGGCGGTAAGTGAACAGAGGTGGAAACGCACCCCCCGCCCCGCATCCCCTCCCCCCTGCTCTTCTCCTTTAACATGGAATTGCAAACCGCTGCCATGACTCACAATGAACCAAAATCACAGCCGTTGTGGGGAGCGGTTTCAGACCACCGGAGCCCCACAGCCTGGGTTCCAGAGAACCCTGAAAAGCCTTTTCTGAGGCAGACGTGGCGCCCTCAAGCGTCTGGGGGAGCGATGGGTCTGGCACAGGCAGGGCCCTGCCCTGCCTCCGCGCCAAGTCCGACCAGGTCAGGACCCAGCTCCACTTCCTCTTGGACGCGGGGCCTTGCTCTCGCCATCAGTCCTGTGGCCCGCACACTGACTCCCACCTGGGTGCCCGCAGGTTTTCTGAGGAGAAGGGTGGAGTGCTTGGCTCCCTGTGAGGACCAGGGAGCGCTCACAGCCCCACGGGCGCCCTAACGATGTGCGATGTGCAGAAGGAGCAAGGGAGAGGGTGCCGGAGGAGCCAAGGCCCTGAGGCAGGACCCAGCATCCCAGCAACAAACAGGTACTGACCGTCAGCCGTGTGCGGCTGTGTGCCAGGTGAGTGCCACCGTGTGACCAGTGGGGGACAATAAAGGCCCCTCCTGGTGGGACTCACGAGGAGGCTGGCGCGGGGGGGGGGGTGCCCCTGCGGCTGGGAGTGTGGGTGCTCTGTGGGTGAGCATCAGAGCGACGCCCTTCCCTGCCTGCTCTGTGGCACCGTGGCTCCCTCCACCCCCACATCCCACTCACGGCTCCCAGGAAAATGCAATTTGAGTCAAGCCACTTTCAATTACTGCTGCGCAGTGTTCTGAGCCAGGAGGTAATAGAGGGCCGTGCTCCCTCCTGGGAATGTTTGGGGGTTTCCAGGCGCCGAAGGAGAGAGAAGGAGGAAGTGGAGCTAAGTGCTGCCTGCAGGAGCAAGGGCTTCACAGACGGGCTGGGCTCTGCCTCTTCCGGCGGCAAGAGGGTATGAGTGCGTGGGTGTGAACGGAGAGGGTGAGTGGGTGTGTAAGGGTGAGAGGCAATGAGTGTGTGAGTATGTGTGAGTGCGTACAAGTCAGCATGTGAATGTGAGTGTGTGTGTGTGAGAGTGAATGTGAGTGTGAGTGTGTGCATGTGGAGGGTGAGTGTGAGGGTGTGTGTGTGTGAATGAATGTGAGTGTTAGAGTGTGCATGTGGACAGTGAGTGTGAGAGTGTGTGTGTGTGAATGAATGTGACTGTGAGGGTGTGCATGTGGAGGGTGAGTGTGAGAGTGGGTGTGTATGAGTGTATGTGAGTATGAGCGTGTGCATGTGGAGGGTGAGTGTGAGTGTGAGGGTGAATGTGAGTGTGAGGGTGTGTACATGTGGAGGGTGAGTGTGAGGGTGAATGTGAGTGTGAGGGTGTGTATGAGTGTATGTAAGTGTGAATGTGTACATGTAGAGAGGGTGAGTGTGAGAGTGGGTATGAGTGAATGTGTGTGAGTGTAAGGCGTGTGAGGGTGTGCATGTGGAGGGTGAGAGTGGGTGTGTATGAGTGTATGTGAGTGTGAGCGTGTGCATGTGGAGGGTGAGTGTGAGTGAATGTGTGTGAGTGTGAGTGTGAGCGTGTGCATGTGGAGGGTGAGTGTGAGTGAATGTGTGTGAGTGAATGTGAGTGTGAGCGTGTGCATGTGGAGGGTGAGTGTGGGTGAATGTGTGTGAGTGAATGTGAGTGTGAGTGTGTGAATGTGGAGGGTGAGTGTAAGGATGTGTGTGAATGAATGTGAGTGTGAGGGTGTGCATGTGGAGGGTGAGTGTGAATGGGTGCGTGTATGTGAATGTGAGCGTGTACATGTGGAGGGTGAGTATGAGTGTGGGTGTGTGTTGGGAAGCCCAGACCTCCCCCCTCACCTGTACCAGCCTGGCGGGGAGCCCTCAGGGCGGGGCTGCTCAGCTGCCCTCCTGAGGGAGGCTGCCCAGGACCCTTGCTCCCCTGGGACTCAGCCCCCAGCCCCGCTCTCCCTCGGAGCACTTGCAATGTTTCCTTTGGTTTCGGGAACACTCGTTCCATTCCTGCCCCACATCCTGACCCTGAGCCCAGTGGGGCCAGGGAGTCACGGAGCTCACAGGAGGGCCAGGCTCACGGGAGGGGGCGTGGAGAGAGGAGGTGGGGCACAGGTGTGGGGACAAGGATGGGGGTGTGGCCAAGAGGTCCGGAGTAAGCGTCTCCTGATGCCCACCCTGTGGGCCGAGGGGGGCAAGCTGCAAACAAGCGGGCCTCCCCAACCTTCTGCTGGCGGCACACCTAAGTGATGGGGAGCCCAGCGGGCCCTGTTAGAACGCGGAGCCACTGAGAGAGCAGCAGGGGCGGTTTCTCAGAGCCCAGGGGCAGCCTCGGGGTGGCTTACGACCTTGGGTTTTGCTTCCTGCTCAGCACCGCTCAGCCACCTGCCCCCACCCCCAGCTCAGCCCAGACAACCACCTGCCCCCCCAGAGCAGCTCGACCACCTGACCCCACCCCCAGCTCAGACTACCATCTGCCCCCACCCCCCAGCTCAGTCCAGACAACCACCTGCCCCCCCAGAGCAGCTCAACCACCTGACCCCACCTCCAGCTCAGACGACCACCTGCCCCCCCAGAACAGCTCAACCACCTGCCCCCACTCCCAGAATAACTCAGACAATCACCTGCCCCCCCCAGCTCAGCTCAGACGACCACCTGCCCCCCCACCAGCTCAGCACAGACAATCACCTGCCCCCACCCCCCAGCTCAGCGCAGACAACCACCTGCCCCCACCCCCCAGCTCAGCGCAGACAACCACCTGCCCCCACCCCCCAGCTCAGCGCAGACAACCACCTGCCCCCACCCCCCAGCTCAGCGCGGAGACAACCACCTGCCCCCCCAGCTCAGCGCAGACAACCACCTGCCCCCCCCAGCTCAGCGCAGACAACCACCTGCCCCCCCAGCTCAGCGCGGAGACAACAGCAGCAGGAGGGCAGCTGGAAGGAGGCCCCGCCTTAGGAAATGGCCCCAGGGACACTCACAGATGCGTCAATGGGCTGGAGGAAAGTCCAGTTCCTTGCTGGGGCTGCCCAGCAGCAAGTACGGGATCTGAGACTGGAACCCACTCCTAGGTCCTCACCACCAGATGCCCCAGGGTCTGTCCTCTGGGAGCCAAGGGTGAGGGTGGTGAGCATTCCCTCCTGCAGCCTCCACAGGGAGACTCAGGCCGGGCCCCTGGCCTTTCCTTGTCCAGCGGCATTTCCCCAGGATACAGCTGGCACTGCAAGGAGACCATTTGGGACTCAGAACTGAGAGCCCTCAGGGACACCCCTGCACCCCTGCATTTTCTGCAGCGAGGCCCAGGCAGGAGGGCCCTCCGTGCACAGGGCGCTGGCACCTGGCCCCCACCCTGCAGGGCAGTGTTTCACCAGGACGAGGGCCCGGGCTACTGGGGTTGCACCTGGGGTGTCCTAACCAGCCAGAGGGCGGCCAGCAGGTCCCACCCCTTCCCTCCTCCAACTGCCAGTCGCTGGCCTCACCCTCTGTGCCAACCTGGCCAAGCCAGCATGGACGGGTGAGGCAAACCCTGACCGCCGGCCCGCGGGAGGCTGAGCGCTTCCCTCCACGTTCATCTGTGCCCAGCGGCCTGAGGGGCTGAGCGGGCACACACCTCTCTTCAGCCCTGACAGTCTTTCCTGAGTGTGAACAACGAGCAATGTCGAAGATAACACATGAAAATGCGTTACACTTCCCGCAGATTCCACACTCAGTCACTTCCATTCCTCACTGACCTCAGATCACCACGTGCTCCGGTGCCCGTGGAGCGAGTGTCCAGTGTCCTCGCCCCCTGAGCTCCCCGGGCTCTGGGGCGCAGCTCCTTCTCTGAGAGGCCCCTGAACCCCGAACTAGGGAAGCGGGGGCTGGGCCGGTCCATGCTCCGGGCCCCCCCCCCCCGCCACCCCCACCCCTACACTGAAGCGGCCTGTGCAGCTATAGCCCGGCTCTGCCCAGGCCAGCGCCAGAGCAGCCACGGAGCTGTTCCTGAGGAGCCTGCGAGCTGCCCAGCCCCTCAGGCTGTCACTGACCGCGTTTCCTTTGAGGACTGCGCTGAGTCCCGCCTCGCGCATTAGGGGAATGGAGGTTCCCGCACGGATCCTGCAGGCTCCTGCCCAGAGCCGGGGCCGCTTTCTCAGAGGCCAAGTCTGCACAGAGGCCAGGGTGGGCTGGTCCCTGGCCGGGGGCCGAGGGAAGCTGAGAAGTGGGGCTCCAGGGCTGGCTCTCCTTTCCACCCGAGGAGGGTGAATCCCATGGGCCCCGTCCACAGCTCTGCTGACCTTGGACCTGTCCTGCCTGCCTGCGGTCTCCTCACTGCCGCGCCACGTGCCCTACCACAGAGTGGAAACCCCGGCCACCGTGCCTCCTTCTCCTCCCAGGCATCTGGGGTCACAGCTGAGACGAAGGGCCCCTCGGCTTGCTCCCAGCCCCTCCACAGCCTCAGCTGGACAGGGACCCACACGGAGCTGCAGGCGCCTGCAGAATTTGGGTTCGACGGGGTGGGGGGAGGGGGGTGTCCACATAATCACCAAACTCGTACCAGTGCTGAGACGGTGGGAAAACCGGGAGGGGCAGGGAGAACACCACAGCCTGGGAGGGCCAGTGGGATGGGGGCTGCCAGCGAGACGGGGGCTGCCAGTGAGATGAGCCGCCAGTTCCATCTGAGCTTCAGACAGAAGTGAATACCTTTTCAGTGTAAGCATGTCCCAGACACTGTGTGGGACATACCTACACTAATTTTTAAGACATATGCACTTTATTGATTTCAGAGAGAAAGGGAGAGGGAGAGGAACATCAATGATGAGAGAATCGTTGACCAGTTGCCTCCTGCATGCCCCCCACTGGGGATCGAGCCCACAACTGGGGCATGTGCCCTGACTGGGAATCGAACCGTGACGTCCTGGTTCATAGATCGATGCTCAACCACGGAGCCACGGCGGCTGGGGCTACACTGGTTTTTAAAGATAATTTGTTGTTTATGTGAAATTCAAATGTGACGGGCTGTCTGCCATTTTTAGGGCTACACCTGGCCTCCCGCACACCAGCTCCCAGGGTTTGCTGCACAGCCTGTCTCCCTGTCCCACCAAACCCACGTGCACGGAGCACAGGGCCACCCAGCGGTGTCTCAGCCCCCCTCTCCCCTGGGTAGCTGCTATGGCAGAGCCAGAAGGCCCGCAGCTGGGCGGGCACCTGTGGCCCGGGGTGGGGGTCTCTGATAACAAATCCAGGTCCTCAGGCCTCTTCCTTGGCCCTGGGCACCAGCCCCGTGATCCCCGCCTGTCATGCATCCCATTAGCACCCCCAGGCCTCCGACAGCCCTTTCTCAGCCCTGCGCCTGACTCTGGGTGACCGCTGACTGTGAAGGGCGGGTACGAAGCAGCTCCAGGGAGGTCCCCTCTGGAGGGTCTTGGGAGAATGTTCTCGAATGGGCTTACTCAGCTGCTTCTCTCTTGGCTACAGTTCCTGGCTCTCCAGCAGTAGCCCGTATCAGTGGCAAACAATGGCACGTCACCGGTGGCTAGTAACCGCTGTCCTGGGCGGCCCGTGGGAGGGCAGCCCAGCCCTGAGCTCCTGCCTGGACCCCTGCCGATGACCCTGGGACCCCTGTTTTGGCTGGGTCTGGCTAGTAGAGTACAAAGCCCTGACACTGGGGTCCACCGAGATCACAGGTGCTGGCTGGGCTGCAGCGCCCCCAGGTTTGCTGCTAAGCTACGCTCACCTCGGAGACCCTGCCTGCGGCCACAGCACCCGGGAAGTCATGGCCCGTCCCACGGAGAGCCTGACACTGGCGCTCTCTTCTCTCTCTCTCTCTCTCCCCCCCCCCCCCCCCCCGTGTGCCTTCCCACCTGTGGGCTGCTTTTCAAGTACAAAGAAGCCCCGGCCTATGCAAGCAACCATCTGAGGCTGTCCTCAAGCAAAGAGGGGGTGGCTAAGGGGCCAGGAGCTGTCCCTGCAGGCACGGCCACTGCCCGCTGGCTCCTGGGGGGGAAGGGGAGGCTGAGAGCTGGCCTCGGCCCAGGGGACATGGCGAAGTGCTCAGTTCCCAGGGACAGCAAAGGCCCGAGATTAAATGATAGCGGAGGCGCTTCCGAAGAAGACCAAAAGGGATGCCGGAGACACCAGCCCGCCCTCAATCCCAGGACTTGCAGCCTTTCCTGGAGCTCCGGGAGGAATTCTGTTGGACCGTGATCCTGGGGCCCCCCCGTGACAGGCGTGGCCTCTGCCTAACGGAATCCTTGTCAGCAAACTTCCCTGACAGACACGCCATCCACGCCACTCCTGGCAGGGTCCCTGGAGACCCCGGTGTGGGAGGAGCCAAGACACAGGATGCCCGCGGCGCCGGGGCGGGAGGCCAGGTGGCGGCTTGGACTCAGACCCCGCCCATCTCATGCAGGGTGGACGCCGGCCGGTGGTCAGTGCAAACCATGCCCGTGAATGGAGACTGGGATCCCAAAGATCTGAGAAGGGGCTCCGATGTTGCAAGGAATTCCCGCTCCCCGCTGCTCCCCACCCGCATCCTGAGCTGGATCCTCCCCCCGACAGGACCCAGAGTGCGATGGCAGGAATCAAGTGAACCTAAAAATAGCGAGCAGGGAATGACCAGCCAACTAGTAAACCTGCTAATTACAGCTTGTAAGCGCACGCCTGGCCCTGCCTCTCCCCAGCGCGGCCATCTCCAACCTCTTTCATCTCCTGAAACCCTTGACTAGCGTTCTGCGGCACACCAAGAAATACTCTGTGCTGATCGGACAAAAGAACAGAATACTTTTGGCTCGTGCACACCTAGCCACACCGGACAGCTGTTGTTGAGTCGGCTGTTGTCGTTTTCTTATTCAACAATCTCAGGGGCAGGAGGGGCGCGCCCCGGACTAAACAGTCAGGTTCTGCACCTGTTCAACATTCTCGGGGCACTTGGTTGAGCATTGCTGGTCCAGGATGCAAGTCTGCCCTCTGGGTAGGAGCCACGATTAGATGCTTAATTATGTATGAGCCGCATCTCTCACTTGTCGGCCGGAACCGAAGATGAACCTGGTAAGTTTGCAAGAAGGTTCTCAAAGCTGGGGGATGTCCTCTTTGGGGTGATGGTATGGAGCTTAGCAGAAGCTGGGGTGCCTTCTGAATTGCCAAGAAGCAGGCGTGGGCCAAGTCACCCACCGTCCTCAGTCCCGACCCTGCTCTAAGGGCATACACGTAGGGCAAGGTCACCGTGCTCTGTCCCTGAACACAAAGCAAGCTTGTGGGTAAGGCCACCAGGGGACCCTCTCTGCTGTCCTGGCTGACCCCTTGCTTCCCGCCTGGGATTCAGGCTTCTTGACCCTTGACCTATACACCCCTCCCACCCCAGCAGCCTCACTCAATTCCTCCCCTGTGCCTGCAGCTCCCCGAAACTGCCTGCGCCCCCCTGACGTGGCCTTTCTGGCAGGTGCCCGCAGCGCCGGAGATGGAATGCACTCGGATTTCCAGGTGCCGTACGTTCGGATGAAGCTCTCTGGGTCTCCTGCCCAGAAAAGGATAAATATTTCTGATCTATAGCAAATGTGTTTTCCTTTAGCTAACATCTTGGCAGGCAAGTACACCAATCTCCCAGGAAAATCTAGGGCCTGAATAGCAAGCAGATTTTTTTCTTTCCCTGAGCAAATAGAAATTGAGTTGCTTTTTTAATGCTGCCTTTTTTTTTTTTTCCCCCAAACAGCAGACCTGGAGAAAAATCACAGTCCATTAAATCTGCATCTCTTGAAGGAAAAACCCAGAAGGCTATCTCCCCATCAAAGGCAGAATGAACAGGGTTCGGAAGTGTGTTTAAAACGCACCCAGGGAACAGCGGCCATCCCGAACCGCGGATGGCGGGGGCTTCGGACAGCCCCTGCGAGGCGGGACGGGAGAGGCCAGCAGGTCCGGCGCAGCCTGGGCCGGGGAAGTGGGCACGGGGAACAAAGCCGCGGGTCCCACTGGTCCGTCTGTCACTGCCGAGGCCTCGACTGCCCCCTCTAGGTGCCATGTGACCCCAAAGCTGAGTGAAGAGCGCATTCAGCAAGACCACGGGCTCCCCGAAGCATCCTGCTTTCAAGTCATCAAGGGAGGGTCACAGGAGGACCTGAGCGCCCGGGTCCGCTGATGTGTGCCCGGCCGTGGGCCACTGAGGGGCAGGCATTGAGGTTATTTTCCTTCCACCGAAAGGTCTCTCCCATCCTCACTGCAGTCCCCAGCTGCCCGGGGCTTCTGTGAGCGGGAGGCAGGCGGCGGGCTGCGCCTGCTCTTAGGCACCTCTGAGCTGAGGACCCCCAAGCGGCCGAACCAGCTCTTCTGGCCTCCACGCACCTTACCCACAAAGGCCCTGCCCACCCCAAACCGGAACAGGGCAGAACCTTCTAGAACAGCACCCTCCCTTCATGCTCGTTCACTGGGAAGTGGGCTTCTCTGCTTCTTTCACTCTAAAAGGGGAGTTGGCCCCACCAGCGTGGCTCAGTGACTGAGCATCGACCTATGAACCAGAACGTCATGGTTTGATTCACAGTCAGGGCCCATGCCCGGGTTGCGGGCTCCATCCCCAGTAGGGGGCGTGCAGGAGGCAGCCGATCAATGATTCTCTTTCACCATTGATGTTTCTCTCTCTCTCCCCCTCTTCCGTCCTCTCTGAAATCAATTAAAATATATTTTAAAAAATAAAGTAAAAGGGGAACTAGTTGCTCCAGTCCGGCTCACGTGCGCCCACAGGAAATAGCCCTTTCCACCACGGGGTGCTTAGCACCTGTCTACCTGGGCTGCCATCACGTTCTCTACAGGGAGGGCGCCCGTTGGCCACGTGGGAGAACAGCCCACGGACACAGGCTCTGCTCAGGCCTCGGGCCCGGCAGCTGACATGTCTCCACGTGGAAGCTCAGCACCTGGGTGGGAGTCCCAGGTGAACGTACGACGGCCTTCAGCCCGTCACTGGTTCAACGGGAGTGTCGTCTCTGCTTGGTGGGCACCCAGGGCTCCGCAGAAGGGAGCCGTCCCGGCGGCATTGTGCATCCCGGAGTTAAGACCACACACCCGGGGGAAGAGCTGCCCGTCATGGAGCTGGCTTCCTGTCAGGAAGCGGTGTGAGTGACTTCCTTTTTAAACATTATTATCCTCTTGAAAGCAAAAGATAAAGGACGCCTCAGAGCAGCCAAATTGCTTTGGCTCAAAAAATCATTTTAAATACCATTTCCTTTAACAAGCCTATTGCCTGGGCAACGGATCAGCGCTATTCATTTTAACCTTAGGAAGAAAAAAACCCACCGAAGTGCTGGTAACTATTTAGCTCCCTCCCTTCCTCCCACCCAGGTATGTTAACTAATGACCAAAACAATCCCACCCAGCCCGACTGCAAAGGGCTGAACGTTCAGCACGCACGCCAATAGACCGGAGACTGCTTCCCTTGGAGCTCCATGTGGGGGTGCAGGGCTATTTCCCGCTGCTCCCAGAGAATGCGGCGGCAGCCCCCCTCCGGGCCTGTGTCCCTGAAAGCACCTGGTTAGAGCAGGAGCTCACCTTTGCCCCTAAGAGGACGGGCAGGGGCTCTCTCCTCCCCCAGGTCTTTATGAGCAGGGCGGGTGGGGGACGGAGCCCATCTCTCTCTGCCTGGAGGGGGTCACGCTGGGAACCGCTGGGGCAGAGGCAGGGGCGGACAGGGTGATCTGGGGGTGCAAGAGGCAAATGCTAACAAGACGTGGAGAACTGGAGTTGTGCGGGGGAATCATGCTACAGTCTCCTTACTGTTTGGGAAAGAAAAAAAGGAGTTTCATTAGGTTACCTACAGACAGACAAACACGTACTGCACATGTGCAGAGGAGACGCGTTCAGAGACAGGCTGAGCGAGTGGACAGAGCGGGCTGCGGGCTCGCTCTCCGTCGGGTTCACACACGCACAGGGAAGGGCTTTGCTGCTAAAACCAGAAGCCTGACCTGCTCTGGGGCCAGATCCTCGGCCTGCGGGCTCAAGGTCTCCCCGGGGAGCATCCCACCTGGGAGAGGGCAGCACGTCCGGCCCCAGGAGGCCACGTCCACCTCCACGTGGACACCTGACATGGGAACCCGGTCCTGGGTCCTCACACCTAAAGGGGGGGTCCCCTGTGAGCACAGCACCTTCTGGCACAGACCAGCACTGGCCGGACTCTGGCCCCGCAGGCGGAGGGGCGGGCGTTTAATACCGCGCTTGGTTTTTGTGGCGCTGGCTCCCTTAAGGGCCCGCTGCAGCACTTTCTGAAAAATGACACTGGAAGAAGCCACTGCCCACGTCTAAGTGCATCTCTTTCCGAACTAAGCTCTCAAAACTGCCCCACGCATGGGCTCGGCATCAGGTTTACGGTGAGAACAGACCGATGCTGGGTCTGGGGAGGAGCCACGTACACGGACGGCAGAGCGACTCTGGTCCCCTGAGCAGCCCCTGGGGAGGTGGCCAGCTGGGAGGGGAGGCTGGGGAAGAGCCCTGTGTCCTCAGCGTACACCTCCTGGCTGCACTCTGCCGATGCCCCGTCACGTCCTGGCTTCTTTGTTCAAACTGACAGCGCACGGCCCACGCATGAGGAAGATGGGTGTCTGTGCAGACTGAACCTGACACCATGCGTGCTCTGTGGTTCAGGCCGTCCGTCTGGGGAGGAGGCGGATCGAGAACAGCGCTTCGAGCGGATGGAAGGCACGGCCAGCTTTCTGAGGCCAGACAGAAGGTCTGGTGTTTCCAGCAGACAGTGGGCATAGAGGACTCGGCCCTGGCAGCCCCGGCGGACGAGGCCTGGCAGCTGTGGGAGGAGCGGCCTCTGGAGCTGCCCTGCAGGTCCCCGCCCGCCAGGCACCTGGTAGCCCCTGGTGATCAGAACGGCCGCCACAGCACCTCAGGGCTTGCGTTCAGGTCCCCGATTGTGCTTAATAACGGCCCCAAAGTGCAGGGTGGTGGTGCTGGCGACCTGATGTGTCCAGAGGAGCCGTAAACTCCACCCTGGGTACGTCCGTATAGGAAAGAACCGTGTCTGGGGTCCGGTGCTATTCATGGTTTTGGGCGCCCCCCTGGGGCTCCCGAAATGTCTCAGGGGGGTCCCTGCTAGACGCGCAGCTTCCGCACCGAGGGCCCTCAGCCAGCATCCCTGACCCAGGAGAGACGGGACGTGCTCCTGTGTCCTTCTCCCTGCCGGTCCCCTGTGGGACAATGAGCGCCTAGAGAGACGTACCAGACGAGAAGGGAGCACTCGGTTCCCATCAGCGGCCGTGGCTCACCTCCCCAGAGGGTGTGTGGGGAGGTGACGGAGACACCACCTCCTGGAAAACGGCTGTGAGGCTGCCCGGCAGGTCTGGGGGCAGAACCGCGATGTGTGGGCAGCTGAGAGCCTCAGTGGACACGGCCAAGAACCCAGATGGGAGGGGCCGGGGGCCGTCAACAGGGCCAAGGACAGGCCAGGACCTGAGTCCGTCCTCTGGGGGCCGGTGATGATGCTCGGAAAGCATGGCCTTGGGGACCTTTGTCGTAGTCCTCGTCCCTCTACTCCTCAGGCACGCGTCCTGCAGAACCTGCCACTATAGAGGAGGCGCCGGGCCTCGGTCCTCCCTCCAGGCCACGCCGGATCTGGCATCTGGATGTGGTTCCTTCTCCAGAGTTCTCCTGGATCGTTACTCAGATAGGCCGGGACGAGGCGAGGCATTGGGTGGGGCATTGGCCTTGGGGGGAAATGTAAGGAGCTGCCCAAATGCTCAGCCATCAAGACAAATGCTATTTTAGTGCAGCCTTTAAAAAAATAAAAATGAATGCAAACATCCATGATGAACCAAATGCCATCTCTCTCTATATGAAAGGCTAAGTGACCGACCGTCCATCCGTCTGACCATCCAACCGGCCAGTACATATGACGCACGCTGGCAATTTAAAAATAAACGTTGACTAGCGCTTGTGCCATACATACAAAGTTCTTGCTGGTGCCAATTGCATACGTGTGTTTTGATCTGTTGTTGATCATGATTTTGGTTGACACTTCTATTAGAGAGAAAGGGTGAATAGCGATATTAAAATATTTCTTCTAATTGATTTCCTCTCAATGAGCACGAATCCAGGCACCAGGCCACCACTTTTATACAAGGACGGGCTCAGCATTGCTGGTCGCTCCACGGGGCAGGGTCCCAGGGAGGAAAGCTGGGTCCACGCAGAGTGGGACTTTGACCAGCAAAGCGGAACCCAAGGGCAGCCCTGCCAGGACCTGGTGATCTGTCCACCTGACTCGTCCCAGCTGGACAAGAGGGCAGGAGGGGAGTGGGCTGCAGGGGAGTGAGCATCACACTTGGAGGCTGGGGTGCCCACCAGCTGCTGCAGGATGGTTAAGTGACCGCCCTAGAGGCCAGGGGTGGATGACCAAAGCAGGCCCTGTTCAGCCTCAAAAATCTCCATGGTAACCACTTACTCGTCCTGGCAGGGGGGAGGGGGGACTCAAGTGGGAGACCCTGCTTTTCATTCCTCACGGCTTGAGCCTCCGTCTTAGGCAAGGCGTGGAGAGGCCCCAAGAGGTCCTGGCCGTGGCTGTGGGCTTCGCCTCCATGTCTGCCACACGGAGGTGAGAAAGCGGTAGAGCGCTGGAGCCGGCTCGTGCTGGCTTGTGAGAGCTGCTAGTTAACCTCTCAACAGTGTCAAAGCCGAAGGACACCAGACCGGAATCTGAGCATTGGCTGTGGTGGGGGTGTTTACACCATGGAAATTGGCAGGCGCGCCCATCAGGTGATCCGGCGTTTGTTTCTTCCCAGAGAGCCGGATGGTAAACCTTTCCCCGCACCCCTGCATGAATGGACACACTCCAAACACCCACGAAGCCCTGGCCACCTCTGTCGGCCACACTAACTGAGGGCAGTGTCTCCTCCCCAGAGCGCTCACCATCCCAGGCCGGCGATTATGCCGACACCATTTCTGGAGCTGAAAGCACCGTCTGTTTCTGGCGGCGGGATGGTCTTTGACATAATTAAGGCTGACTTGGCTAACGCTGTGAGCTGGCATTCTCCGATCAGACACCAGCGACGGGCGGCTGAGCTGTGAGCTGGCGTGGCCTGGGATGCTGGCTTAGGATGCTAAAGTGCCTGGATGACCCACAGTCTCCCTAGAAAGGGGCGTTTTGGAAAGAGGCCTGGCCCTGGGAAGCAGGGTTCAGCCCAGTGCTTCCTGTAATCCACCCCAAGGTAAAGTCATCCAAACTCCCAGCCAACAGCCTTTCTATGCAAACAGGGGGTCGTGCCAGGGGGTCCTGAGGTGCTTCGGGCTCAGCCTCCAATGCAGCTGAAACCTCCCAAATCCAGGGGGCCTGGCTGGTGGGGGGACTAAACCTGGCTCAGTGGGAGCAGCTCCCCTGGCGCCCGCTCCACCAGCCACCCAGAGCCTCCCAGCACGAATGTGGAGCCCAAACCTCCAGGGGGTCGGCCTCCCTCTGCTGCAGCTGCCAGCCCAGCGCTGCCCGAACTGCCACTTGTCAGGAGAGGGCTGGGCCGCAGCGGCGCCACGCCAGTCCTGGCTCAGATGTGTCTCACGCCCCAGCTGCCACCAAGGCAGTTGCTCGCAGGAAGCAGAGGGCCTGGTGTGTCAGGGAGATCGCGATGGCTGTCAGCACCCTGACGCCTGTACAGGGGGTGGGGATGGGGCTGGCAGGGACGGCTCCTGCCCTTACTCCCCGGGTCATGGGAGCTGACTGCTGGACACACCCTGGAGAGAAGTGTGACGGGGCCTCAGGTGACACCCACACATGGCAGCTGCCTGGCGCTGGGACACATGGGCCGGTGGTTTCTGTCCGAGAGGTCAGGGAAGGCGGGGAGAGGGGAGGGCAGGAGTGTCCAGGAGAGGGTGGGGGCGCTCAGGGCCAGGCAGGATGAGGTCTCGGGGCAGGTTTCTCAGTCCTCCCTTCTTGGAGGCCACAGGAGGAGCTGGGCTAGGTCTGGGCAGCTCTGGAGACGCGGCGGGAATCAGCTGAGCCAGGCCCGCCCCATGGTGAGCATGTGCCCAGCTCAGCCAGGGGCTTGGGCGGGGATGCCAGGAACAGGGGCTTGGCTGAGGCATAGGCGCTGGTCAGGGAGGGAAGGCCCAGACCGGCTCGGGGGGGCCTGGCGGGTGTGGGCAGTCCTTGTGGGTCTGGGTTGGCCTGTTTTGCCTCCTGGACAGAAGTACAGTGTCAGTCACCGGTGAGTGACATGGCGCTTAACGTGTTAACCATCGTGGTGACAAGCGCCACAGCTGGCGGCATGCTCGCCTGTGTGGGCCCCGACGCAAAGCGCTGCTGACTCTGAGCACCTAGGACAGCACCACGCTGCTCACGGGGGAAGACACTGAGCCCAGGTGCGGGGTTCATTAGCCCTGAGCGACTGCTCTGCGGGGCTAGAGCAGCACGATCTGCCCCTAGCAGCCCCGCCCCACCCCGCCTTCACAGCTGCTCCCAAGGGCTCCCGGCAGGGAGGAGGCCTCCTGGGAGGTGAGGGCGCCAGGACCCTCCTGGGCAGGGCCTCCTCTGCCTGGTGTGGCGGCTCCAGTAGCTGCCATGAGATGGCTCCTCTCCTGCCCACTCGGGCTGCCAGGGGGGCCCCAGAGACGAGCAGGGGTGCGTGGCCGTAGCTCCCCCAGGATAACTCCCAGGGGCCGGGTGCATCCACAGGGCTGAGCCCCCACGTGCAGGAGGGCATGGGCCCTGCAGCACTCGTGTGCTGCCACCGCCCTCCGACTGTAACCCGCACCAGGGACCTGGCTGGGGACTCCCCGCAGGAGCCTCCTGAGCCCCTCCTTCTAGCAGCGGAGAAGCGAGGAGCCCAGAGGGCAGAATGAGCCCCGTGGGAGCCCATTTCCTTGGAGCAGACAGTGTTTTTCTGAGAACTCCTCTCTAAATTAAGAAATCTCCTGGCAATTCAGGGTCAACAAACCTGCCTGCACTAAATTTCCTCCTCAATCCTCTAAGCTCACCTCGCCAAGAATTCTCAGTCCTCATGTCCCCAGGGTTACCCTTCCCGGCACACGGAGACTTGATGCCTTCTCCCCAGACTAATGCCACTTCAGCTGCGTCTCTAAGGGGCGAACCTTCTCCCTCTTCAGGAGAGAGGAGGGAGGAGGGAGGGAGGGGGAGGGGAGAGGGGAGAGGAGGGAGGGGAGAGGAGGGAGAAGGAGCAAGGGAAAGGAGAGGAGGGAGGAGGGAGGAGGGAGGAGGGAGGGAGGGGGAGGGGAGAAGGGAGAGGAGGGAGAAGGAACAAGGGAAAGGAGAGGAGGGAGGAGGGAGGAGGGAGGAGGGAGGGAGGGGGAGGGGAGAAGGGGGAGGAGGGAGAAGGAACAAGAGAAAGGAGAGGAGGAAGGGGAGAGGAGGGAGGAGGGAGGGGACAGGGAGGAGGAGGGAGGGGAGAGGAGGGAAGGGGGAGGAGGGAGGGGGGAGGAGGGAGGGGGGAGGAGGGAGGGGAGAGGAGGGAAGGGGGAGGAGGGAGGGGGGGAGGAGGGAGGGGAGAGGAGGGAGAAGGAACAAGGGAAAGGAGAGGAGGAAGGAGAGAGGAGGGAGGAGGGAGGAGGGAGGAGGGAGGAAGGAGGAAGGAGGAAGGAGGGAAAAAGGAAGAGGAGGGAGGAGGGAGGGGACAGGGAGGAGGAGGGAGGGGGGAGGAGGGAGGGGAGAGGAGGGAAGGGGGAGGAGGGAGGGGGGAGGAGGGAGGGGGGAGGAGGGAGGGGAGAGGAGGGAAGGGGGAGGAGAGAGGAGGGAGGAGGGAGGAGGGAGGAGGGAGGAAGGAGGAAGGAGGAAGGAGGGAAAAAGGAAGAGGAGGGAGGAGGGAGGGGACAGGGAGGAGGAGGGAGGGGAGAGGAGGGAAGGGGGAGGAGGGAGGGGGAGGAGGGAGGGGGGAGGAGGGAGGGGAGAGGAGGGAGAAGGAACAAGGGAAAGGAGAGGAGGGAGGAGAGAGGAGGGAGGAGGGAGGAAGGAGGAAGGAGGGAAAAAGGAAGAGGAGGGAGGAGGGAGGGGACAGGGAGGAGGAGGGAGGAGAGAGGAGGGAGGAGGGAGGAGGGAAGGGGGAGGAGGGAAGGGGGAGGGGAGAAGGGAGAGGAGGGAGAAGGAACAAGGGAAAGGAGAGGAGGAAGGGGAGAGGAGGGAGGAGGGAGGGGACAGGGAGGAGGAGGGAGGGGAGAGGAGGGAAGGGGGAGGAGGGAGGGGACAGGGAGGAGGAGGGAGGAAGGAGGAAGGAGGAAGGAGGGAAAAAGGAAGAGGAGGGAGGAGGGAGGAGGAGAGACTCCTGTGAGGGCTGCTCTGTGGGCGGGAAGCCTCAGTGCACCTCTCACTTAGGGCCCCGTGAAGCCCTCGGAAGGTAAAAGCTGGCTCCCAGTTCCCTGCTCCCAGGAACCAGGTGCAGAGGGAGGCAGGTCCCTGCTAATACTCCTGGGCACCAACGGGGACCTGGTGTGTTTGAGAAAGGGGAGGGGAAAGCCCCCAGGAAGTCCTGTCCATTTGTGGAGACAGGTGGTGGGATGGCGAGAAGTCTCCTTGGGCCCTCCCAGAGCCCGTACTGGGAGGGGAGCCGGAGAACCACAGAGTGATGCCTGTGCTCACCTGTGCTCACCTGACACCTGTGCTCGCCTGTGCTCACCTGTGCTCGCCTGTGCTCACCTGACACCTGTGCTCACCTGTGCTCACCTGTGCTCGCCTGTGCTCGCCTGTGCTCACCTGACACCTGTGCTCACCTGTGCTCGCCTGTGCTCACCTGACACCTGTGCTTGCCTGTGCTCACCTGACACCTGTGCTCGCCTGTGCTCACCTGACACCTGTGCTCACCTGTGCTCGCCTGTGCTCGCCTGTGCTCACCTGTGCTCGCCTGTGCTCACCTGTGCTTGCCTGTGCTCACCTGACACCTGTGCTCACCTGTGCTCACCTGACACCTGTGCTCACCTGTGCTCACCTGACACCTGTGCTCACCTGTGCTCGCCTGTGCTCGCCTGTGCTCACCTGACACCTGTGCTCGCCTGTGCTCACCTGACACCTGTGCTCACCTGTGCTCGCCTGTGCTTGCCTATCTAGCTGATATCGTTTGCTCTGAGTCTGGAGTGCCTGGGAATACCTGCAGCCTGAGGGCCACTAGGAAGTGAAGGGCAGTAAAGCAGTGGTGATGCTGTGTCATGGACCCGAGCCGATGACAGGCCCACGATGACTACTGTCAAACACCAGGTGTCGCCAGGGGCTGAGCCTGCGCCTGACACCCACCCACTGAGCTTCTCCGTTTCACCCTATCAAATCACATGGGACTTTCACCCGTGGCCCTCTGAGCTCTTTCAGAGGCAAACAGAAAGTGTTTCCTTGAGGCAAACTTTTGTCTTGGGCTTTGGAACGCACAAGACAAAGAGGATCAGGACAGGAAGGACAGAATGTCAGCGGAAGATCACATGAAAAGGATAATTAAGCCAGAGCCCACGTTCGGAGCCATCTAGAAGGGAAATTAAGCAGCTCTGCCTTCCCCCATCTTGGAGGGATGCTCTGGGGAAGGGGGGCCGGAACTGGCTTGATGGATAAAGATAGCAACCAAACCGTATCGTCCATTGTTCTGCCTTCACAGTGAAAGCGGTTGCTTAGCCAAGCTGACAGCACGCCCCGTGGCCGCATAAACCCTCCGCCAACGAAGGATTAAGAGACTGACACGTTCTGGATAATAAGACTAATTAATAATTTCCATCTCTGAGGGACAGCCGCTCTGGCAGCTCCATTCTTCCCCTGTCTGCCAGCCTGGCCTTGGCAGCCTGTCCTCTAAGGGCTGAAGGACAGAGAGGGTTTGCAGGACGGGCTGCACGGGTGGCGGTCCGTCACAGTGGGGCGCCGGGGCGATGGCCAGAATGTGAAGGTTCCGTTTCACTGGCCGTGGACCAAGTTCCTGCCCGCGGCTGCAGAGTAAATTAGCAAATGGGGCTGGTCATCACACAGCCGCGCGGGACAGGCCTGTGCTCACCTCTGCCGTCTGAGAGGTGGTCTGGATGGGCCGTCTCAGGGGGCACCCCTTCCCAGCTATGCCCACCCAGCCATCCCCCGGAGCAAATGATGGCCACAGCCCCACTGCCTGGGGGCTTCCGTGCGCCAAGCACGACACTGAGGCCGTGGCGGGTTTCAGCTCAACCCATCCCCCCAGGGACCTCAGGAAGGAGGGCTGGGAGGCCTCTTTTACAGACAAACTGATGTGATTCGTAGAGGGGAGCTCACTTGGCCCGAGTCACATGGCAGTAAAAGGTGGGGCTGCATCCAAACTATGGGCTTGGAAGGACCACAGGGCCAGGGGCTCCCAGCAGGTAGCCAGAGGGAGTCTCCCCACTTCTTCACTGTCTCCCCCACACTCAGTGCCCACCTCCCGCCCAGGGTTGCAGCTGCAAAGTGCAAGGTGAAGGTCAGGCAGCTGCCACCTGCTCCCAGCAGATCCTCTGAGTTGGTGGCTGCTGAAAAAGCCAACTGCAGCCTCTCCTTAGCTGTCCCTGTCCCCAGAGGAGGGGAATCAGGATGAGGGAATCTTCTGGAAGATGCCCAGGCACTTTCCTTAGAATAATGGCCACTTTTGGGGAACAGTGTATGTTTCTGGAGGCTTAGGGGGCCTCCCCCTGCGGAGGCCTCGGCATCGTAAATTGCAATCAGGGGAAGATGCCTGAGGGGGAAGTCGCGTCGCGCCTTGGCGGCGATCCCGAGATCTTAATGGAACTGAGCGGCTTTGCAGAGCGCAGTAAATTCCCAGCGTCTACCTTGTCACATTATTCAGGCGCATTAAATGCAGAAAGAAATGGAAGCTGCTGGCTAGAGTAGAGCTGGGACGGGAAGGCCGTTTGAGAATGTCCCTCTGGCTGCACAATTCTTCTCCAGCTGTCCGTTCCTCAGTGACAGCCTTTGGGGCGGATGAGCTGGGCTGGGGTCTGGGCACCCTGTGCTGCGGCCTCCTCTGGTTCAGCCGTCTCCCTGCCTGGGCTCTCCTTCCACCTAGAATGCCGCCCTCTCCTACCCCCACCCCACCCCACCCCGCCTCCCCTGGTGCCCTGCCTCACCTGGCACCCTCCTCTCACTTCTCCTTCAGGGTCCACACCCCTGTGCCTCAGTGGCTGTGTGGTCCCAACTTCCAGTGTCCAGGGGTGTCAGGGCTAGAGCCCAGCTCCCCATAAACTGAAATGCCCTGAAACTCGGGCCCGCACGGCTGCCACCCTCCAGTGACCTGAGAGCCCTGTCCTCGGGCCCAGGGTGCACAGGGTTTGCGCAGCCTGTAGGTCTCTGTGTGCGGCCGGGGGGGGGGGGGGGCTGGGAAGGAGCCCTCCACCTCCACCCAGTGAGCTGATCCTGGCATCCCCACAGCCCTGAATGCCGGGGGCAGACACACAGGGACCGCCCATCCCCCCGCCCCCCCACCATCCCTGGCTTCCCTACTTCATGGAGCACAGAAAACATTCATTAAGCATTTAAAGAGACACTCATCAGAAGCAGAAAGTGCTTCCACGTGAGCCAGAGGCGCTGGGAGGCCAGGCCTCCCGGGAGCAGGCAGGGAGGGAGGGTACAGAGGGAGGAGCAGGAGGCCCTGAGCCAAGGCATAGGAAAATCCCCACAGGAGAGGCCACAGGGCAGGGAGGCGGGCCTTGCTGTGTGGCCCAGCCCAGAGCTGCCCAGCAGAGCTCAGGGACCCACAGCGGCAGAGATGACCACGGTCAGGCCCGGGAGGCAGAGCTGAGGAGTGGGCGGCCTATCCCAGCCTGGTGCCACCTCCCGCAGCTGGGTGACCTGGCTGGCTCTGCCCTCTCTGGGTCTCAGCACGTACCCAGGCAATGCAGCCGCGAGTCCCAGGGAACTGGGGGCCTGCCAGCTGTGACACAAGGGCCCCCAGAGATGCTGACAACGCAAGAGGTGGAGGTGTGTGCCCGCCTGCCCGGGGGCATCTCGAGGTCGCAGGCGAATCTGCCAAAGATCCGGCTCTGGCTGGGGAGTGGCCTGAGCTCAGGTGATCTGGGCTCAGAGTGGCCTGGGGTCTCGAGATGCTGCCTGGGCAGGTGACCTCCTGTGGTGCCCACCAGTCACAGTGGTGACCTCATGCACCTGCAGGCTAATAAAGTGGCCTCAGTGGCTTCACTCGGGAGGCCCTGCTCACATCCTGATAAAATATTTATTAGCAAAGGAGGGAGGGAGGGAGGGAGGGAGAGGGAGAGAGGGCTCTTCTCTGAAAGCCAGGTCACTCGGACACTCTGAGTGCCGCTCAGCTCCTGTCACCTCTGTGACCCTCTGCTCTGGCAGGCTAGCTGACCTCTGTGTGGGTCTGACAAGCCCACCCATTCCCTGTGGGGAGCGCAGGCTGTCTGCAGCAGCCCCTGGCCCGTCCCTGTCTGGCTGAGGCTGTGCGGGCCCCTGGGGGACAGAGGGTGGCAGGTCCCCCGCAGCGAGCTCACCGTCTGGCTGGAGTCCTGGCCTGGGCGGTGGACATCTCACCGGGCCACGTGGACTTGGGGGAGGGGAAACCAGTTTGAGGATCTCGGAGGCAGGAATGAGCCCCCGGCCTGCAGGTTGGCAGAGACGCCGCTGCGCTGGGACAGTAGCGGGGAGAGAAGGGGCTGCTCCTTGAAGAACTAACCCTCCTTTACCCCACCCTCCTCCAAAGCCCTCCTTTCTGAAGGCTCCCTGCCCAGCAGTCAGCGCACGCTGGGCAGTGGGGTGTGAGGTGGGTGCCAGGCTGCTGCCCCTTTCCTGGCAGCTGTGCTGTTCCGGGCACCGGGCTGGCCTCCTGGGAGCCAAGCTGGCACCTGAGCCGCCTCCTTCTCAGCTCTCCGCCGTCTCTGTGCTGACACCTCCCGCCCACCCACTCTTTCTCTGGGTAATTGCTGTCAGAGACAAACTTGGGCCAATTTCCATCAGGGCCAGAGTCTCACGGCTCCCTTCCTGCTGCCTATCAGACGTGAAAGCTGGCCCCGCCGTCCTGGTCCCGGTGTAATTAGCACCGAACAAACTGCCCCGAGCGGCTGGCTGTCGCATGGCTCCACTCGGACGTGAGCCACGCTAACCGCTTTGGCCTTGGATCCTCAACCTCCTGCTGCCCGGGATGAGCAGGAAGAAGGGGCCCCACCTGTGAGCATTCCCTCTGGTCTCCTGCTCACAGGATCAGGAGTGACACTCGAGGACACAGAGTGGGTGGGCCGAGAGTCCCCTGGGGATGGGAGAGGAAACAGGCCCGGATTAGCCCTGAAGAAACTGGACCCAGGGACGCTGGCCTTTGGGGAGACATGGGCTCCCCACCAGCCAGAAGGTAACTAACCCAGACGCACAGATGTGCCCCAGGTGTGTCTCCAGCACACAGTGGGCAGGAGTGATGCCCCAGGGAGCAGGCTGGGGTAGAGGAGCGGGACCCCTCCTACTTCCCACCTGGCCCCAAAAACAGGCCAGGGGCACTTGCATCTAAGCGGAACCTGGCTTGACGCGTCCGACTGAGTGGGATCCAGATTGGGAGTAATGAGACCCTGTGGCTGCCTGGTGGTGTCTGATTCCAGGAAAGTGAAAGTAGTGGAATTAAATCATCACAAGTGTGTGATGGAATGAGAGGTGGCGGGCGGAGGCCTGGGGGTGGGAGAGGTGCCCCCGAGGAGGGGAGCAAGCACCCTGGGAGGCTGGCTGGCGGGAGGGCGGTGGCCGGCAGAAAGGGAGTGTGGGGAGGTACTGATGGGGCATGAGAACCGAAGAGGGAAAGAGCCTGAACAGGACCCACCAGGGGCTGGAGGCCCAGGAAGGAGGGTGCAGCCAGAGTGTGGCCTGGAGGCTGGGCAGGCTCTAACCCAAGTCCCCCCCCCCCCCCCGCCCCCCCGCCCCTCAGGCACAGGAGAAAGCCACGTGCTGAATGGTGGCGCCCATTCCTATGAACCAGAACCAGACAGGGAGCGATCATCCCACAGCCACTGCAGGTCCCTCTCACAGGAACTCGGGGCCGAGCCATTGGAAAGGCGGGTGCTCCCAGGCCACCGCCGAGGGGGACAGACCCAGGGGACTGGAGAGAGGGCAGGTGGTTGGGAAACCATGTCTGCAGATCAGCCTGTCCCTGGACAGTCTCAGCGTCATCTGCTAATGAACTTGTCCTACCACAGACAACTGTTTCCGGGAACCGGGGTAGGGCGGAAAGGGCTCGGAGGTGGGGGAGCCTCGGCGTCCACACCAAGACGGCTCTGGGCCTGGGACACCTTCCAGGCCACCTGCCCTGGGACCAGGCCCCCCCGCCCCCTGCACTCTGAGGCTGTCCTCTCTGAACACATGCCACACCCAAGGGCTGGCAGAACCCCCCAGAGCACCGGGGCCTGAGGGTTGGTGAACCTGAATCACAGCAGATGCAGACAGTGGACTCACGGTGGGAAAGGCTAGAGCCAGCAACTCCTGGAGCAAGAACGTGGGTGATGGTGCCAGGCCCACCCAGGGTGGGTTCTGACAGCAGCTGCAAATCAGAGGCCGAGCTTTGAGGACCCAGACCTAGCCTGGCTGGAGGCATCTCTCTGGCCTCCCCAGGCACACAGCAGCTGCTTCAGCAGGTAGGAGAACGATCCATGGCCACCAATTGGAAGAGGCCGGTGCCCAGATCAGACTCGGCAAGGCTGTGCACCAGCACCATGGACAGCAACCCGGCAGCCAGGCCACCCTATGCAGCAAGGTCACCTTCCTCCATCCCGCTACACCGCAGACATCACAAATGGATTACAGAACTCCTTCCCCTCCCCTCAACCCCACAGCCAGGAGCACCTCCTCTCCCAACAAACCTGCCAATCGATCCGAGTCAATCCAACTACAACTGCTGTGCCACCAGAAGCCGATTTTCCACACATGCCAACCACTGCCCCCCAAGATAAAAGGAAGGAGCAGCTTGCAGCCAGCAGGCATTCCCCGTCAGGGGCAGGACACTCAGCCGTCCTTCTGTCCTTCTGTCCTCATCCAGAGGAAGCCAAGGCACCCGGAAGCACCTGCGGAGGCTTTACTCCCAGGGGGCAGGCGAGGACTACCCCCTTCAGGTTCTCTCCCCTTCCTGGCACCCTACACGGCACCAGGCCAGCACAGCTGGCCTCAGCACACACACCAATGTCCCTGGGAAAGCTGGCCAGGGCCGCTGCACGCAGGAGCCCCCCACTCGTCCCTCCGCAGACCCTTCCCAGCACCGGAGACGGAAGCAGCGCCGAGTCCCAGCCACCTACCTGAAGGAGCCAGTAGCACCTCCGGTGGAAGGTGGGGATGATGGAAGAATGGACATAGCAGCCGTACAAGCACTAGGGAGAGAGGAAAAACGAGAATTCAGTTGGAAAGAGGGAAGGAAAAGAGGAAGACACGCAACAGAGAAGGAGCGAGAAAGGGCCACAGACAGGGCCAGCGCCCGGGGGACCGAGGGCAGGTGCCTGTGCGTCTGGGCCCAGGACCGAGAGCCAGGGGTGGGAGGTCTGAGGCACAGTGGGAGTGCCAGCCAGCACACGTGATGTGCAGCTGGGCCACTCACCCTTTCGTGGGCCACGGAGGCACGTGAGAACCCAGAAAAGCCAGGGGCCAGGGGAGGGCACATGTGGATACATTTTCCTATGATTTTAGGGCTTGGAGTTACCCTGGGGTTCATGCACAGAGCCTCGGTCAAGGCCCCCTGGTGGATGGGGAGGGGCTGAAGGTGACAAAGTCAATTCAAATACACACGCCACACCTTTCCTGGCCAACGAGAGTCAGACCTGACGGACAGGGCTGCCCTGGCTGGTAGGAGCCCCAGGGGTGTGGGGCTGGGGAGGCTGCATCCCTAGGTCTCACCTCCAGACCCGAGAGGCCCCTGCCACACCCCCGCTTTCTGGTTCTGACTTAGTTTGCTTACTCACACATTTGTTTGTTCTGAGTATGAACCAGCATCTTTTGCAGATGGGTTTGGTTTTAGCCAACAGCCACAGCCAGGTGGGCTATAAGGTGGGATATAGGAATAAGGTGGGTGGGAACTCAAGTTCAGGGGTGGTGTGTGGGGTGGCTGTGAGGAGGGACACAGACCCAGAGGGCGGAGTCCCTGCTGGGACAGCGAGGCCCACACGCCGTGCTCAGGGGCGATTCCCGCACACGGCACATGGCACTGTGCCCTGGTGGGGCGGGCTCGCTGGCAGAGGTGGGGAAGGGGTGGGAGCGACACATCAGCCAAGGCCCTCTCACCACTGAACCCTGAGAGTGGGAGTGGGAGGGGTTCTGCCTTTGCCTTTCAGCCTCCAGTTCCAACTGGAGTGCTCCACTCCCATCTCGGGGGGTTGGGGTGGGGTTCCCCTGACACATGGTCCAGAAGGGGGAGGGCAGAAAGAGAAGGCCCTCCCTCCCACTGCTCATCTTCGCCTCACTCCCGTCCCTCCACCCCCACCCCAGCTCTGCTGAGCCCCCGCCAGACACCTTTCCACCCCAAAGCCCCAGGCCGGAGCTCATCCCCGAGGGGCCGCCTGAGCCCTGCCTGTCTGGTTAGCAGGGCTGAAAGAGAAATCACTTTAGACTACGGGATTCTGGCTGCAAGAAATCAGATTTCCAATATGTTAGTACTTCCACAGATCGCTGTCAGCTGGGACGCACGCCCCGTACACACCAAACAAACACAGCGGAAATTAATTTAAACGATTCCCTTGCAATTCTTGCCCACGGAATGTATTTATTATTAAAAAGGCAATATTCTTTCCTGACTTTTCAGTACACTTTTCCCCCGCTTTTTTTCTTTTAGTTTTAATTTTTGATAAGGCACTCCTTCCTGCCCGCGGAGGTCCGCATTTGGACCTGTTTCGGCGAGCCTTTGGTTGCACCAAGAACCAGCCCTTCTCCTCGGGAACCGGCCTGGTCTCAGGGGCAGTTCCAGGCCTTGTCCTCATGCAGCGAGCCAAACGGGAGACATGGATGGCTGAGGGAAGCCTCTCCGGACCCCTGGAAATAAAGGCTTCCACTGCTCCTTCCCACTGCTCCTTCCTCCGGAGAGTTCGCGGGGCCCCCCCCCCTCCCCCGTCCTTCCCACTGCTCTTTCCTGAACTTGGAAAGAACCTGGTTGATTTACAGCATTTCCCTAAGACTTGCTGCCTTCCGCTGGGCTGCAGCATCCTTGAACCTCGCATGAAATAATCTCCAGAATTTTCCAAGCACCTACTGTGTGTCCCTCTGTGCAGGGCACCAAAAGGATGCATGTTGCCAGCCCCCCCCCCCCCCAAGTCACTCCTGCCCCCTCTCGCGGGCACTCTCCCTTCCCAGAACCACCCAACAGGCGAACGGTGTTGAAAAGAAAGATCGCAGTTTCTACATCAAGGCTCATGCATTTTAACCAGAGGCACCCTCGGGCCTCCAGCAGAACCGGCTGCTCTATTTTTAGATGTTGCTCCCACCACCCGGGGCTCCCACGTCTCTGGCCTGCACAGCCGAGAAGCACAATGTTGGGCTGACAGGAGAAAGGAGCTGGGCTGGCAGGGGACCCCCAAGGAGCCCCAGCCCTGTCACAGGCATGGAGGGAGGAAGGGAACACTCCCCAGAGCCCCCCAAGGACTCCGCCCCCAAGGCGCTGGCCCTTCCCTGTTCCCTGCTCAGCACGTTTGTGGGTTTGTGGGCTGTGTCCTGGGCTGGAAGCTCCTGGAGGGAGGTGGCTGGGACTATCTTTGCGGGAGTCTGTGGGTGAGCGCAGGCAGGCAGCAGGGAGGGGCTGCAGAGAGGAGGGTCCTGTCTGGGGTGGGAGACCTCCGCTCACCAGCTGGGATACTGTCTCCAGGCTGTGAAGTGGGACCACCCCCTCCTGTCCCCTGGGTGGCTGAGAGTGGAAAGCAGCTGAGACGGGGGGGGGGGGGGGGCAGAGGAGCTGGGGGCTGTGCGATGAGCAGGGTTGGCCAAGGGAGGATGGCAGGAAAGCAGGTGGGGCTGGAGGAGCTACCATGAGGACAAGGACGCTAAGGTCGACTTGAGTGGGAAGGGCATGGGGGAGGAGGGGAGGGCCAGGCAGGGGGTCAAAGCTGTCCGACCATAAAAGGCCAGGGAGCCACAGCAAGGAGCTGGGCCTCACCCAGGGCAGCGGGGAGTGAAAGATGCCAGGATTTAATGTGGGATTCAGAGCTCCGTGTGGCTGGGTGTGTGTGTGTGTGTGTGTGAGGGGGGGGGGCGCAGAGCCAGGGAGGCTGGGCGCTGGGCCAGGCCTGTGAGGCGGAGGCTGCGGGGCCCATGACCAGAGTGCAGGGACACAGCCATGTCTGCCAGGCGTCAAGACAATCCAGCTTCTGGCTGGTGGATGGGCACACGGTGATGCAGTTCACTGGGGCAGGAAGCGGGGGGAGAGGGGGTGCAGCAGGCTGGTGGGGAGGGGCTGACCAGATTTCCACCTGGTGACTTTGAGGGGCTCGGAAGATACCCAAAATGAAGACAGACACAATGCGGGAAGCGGCAGAGACCTGGGCTCGGTCTGGGCTGGAACCAACTGGGCCTCGTGGGCAGTGGGCGTCCACCCAGGCTGGTGTCTGCAATGCCGAGCCCAGCCTTTCCGGGGGACAGAGCAGGGGGCACGGACTTGGCAATGCTTGGAGGGCACGGCCGCGCTGGGTGCCCCCACCCCTGGCCCTCTCCCCTCTCGTTCACCACGCCACCCCCAGCCACGCCAGGACCTGCCCTGGTCCCAGGCGCCCTTTGTCAGCATCGTCCTCACTTGGCCGCCTTTCCGCCGTTCCCAGCCCGTATGACAATGTCATCGCCACGCCAACCGGGGATTAATTGCACACTATTTCTTTCGGCAGCGTATCAAATCCATTCCCTTTACCCACTAATCAAAAAAGCAATCAAGTTTGTCTGTAGCAATCTGTGTTGTACAAACTCCTGGGGCTTTCTGATCAGGCTCCGGGGTCCCCTGGGGGCTCCCCGGGCTGAGCTTCCCATTTGGGGGCCAGGCTGTGGTTGGAGGGAGAGTCACAGCCTGGGGCTACGGGATACAGCTGTCTGTGTGTGTGTGTGTGTATGTGTGTTTGCACACGTGGCGGTGTGCATGGGGAAGCCTGCCGAGCATCCCGTGTGTGTGTGTGTGTGTGTGTGTGTGTGTGTACACAGAGACAGAGCCCGAGAAAGCAGCTGCTATTTCTAGGAAGCCCAGGGGGCCTGCGCCTGCGGAAGGAGGCAGCGCCAGCTTCGCGGGACTGGGGGAAGGCAGGCCTGACAGCTTCCCTCTCACGTGGCGGCTGAGCGAGGAAGTATTATAGTTCTTCTTAAATACTCACAATTGCTTTTATGACACTATGGGGCGTTTTTCTCTTCTTAAATAAAAAGGAAAGAGAATTACAGGGGAAACCAACAGCAAACAGGAGCTCCCTTCACTCCAAACCAGCACTTCCCACAGCGAAAGGGGCGTCTCGTCTCCGAAGGGCGCATGGGCCACGCATCTCCCAACAGACTCGGCTGCCGGGATCCCGTGTGCGCCAGAGGGTCCATCAGGGCCCGCCAGCCGCCGGCCTCCGTGGGCCAAGGAAGGGCACACGTGGCATGGCTTCATTGCCGGGACACGGGGACACCAGCAATGCGTCCAGCTCTCAATGGCTCCATGTGACGTGGCTGATTCTCCGTTATCTTTGTCTCTGTCTGTCTGTCTTGCCCGCCCCCCCCCTCCCCCCCCCCCCGCCCCACCTCTCCCTCTCTCTCTTTCAGGTACAAGTTCAGCCCTCCTGCCGACCCCTCCAGTCTGGGCTTTGGCTCCAGGAAACAGCTGACTCCCGGGCAGACCTGTGCTTCTTCTCCCACATTTCTCCTCGTATGGCCCACCTCTGGGGGGAGCACACCCAGGGGAGCCACACAGCCTGAGTCCATCTCAGATCCTCCTCCTCCAGGGAGCCTGCCCTGACCAGCCAGTGGGAGGGCTCAGGGGCAGCCATGGGGATATGGGTTCTGCCTTGGGCTCATCATTGCATCGTCGCTGTCATTTAACTTTCCAAGCCCCCCAGTCCCGTCCCACCTATCACAGGCGTTGCTGGCTGTCCGGGGAGGGCCAGATGGTGGAGACTCCTGTGAGTCCCATGGTTGCTGTAAAAGCAGCCTGAGAAGGCGGGTAAGGAATGGGCTTGGCTTCGTCCCAACAAACCTTCATTCGTGGACATTGCAATTGGAATTTTGCGTCATTTTCACTTGTCATGAATACTCTTATGACTTTCCCCCCCAACCATTAAAAATCTAAAAGCCACTCTTGGCTCACAGGCTGTGCAAAGGCAGGTGGGCGAGATCTGGTCCCTGGGTTGGCCGACCCCTGACCCTCAGATCAGAGAGTGAGAACTGCACGGTCCTGTGTGAACTTCCCCGCAGCGGTTTCCACGTAGCAGGTGCTCAGTAAACGCTGCTTGATTCCACAGGTGTGAGTCCCTAATGGCCAGCAAGGAATCGCGGGAGCCAAGCGCGTGGAATGCAAGACGACATTTAACAAGCACACGTGGGTACCGAGCAGATCACGTGTCCCGCTGTTATCATCCTGAACGCCTTGTGTGAAGTCACCAGAGCGCGGCCTCCTCTATCGACGAGCACCTTCACTTCATAACTAACAGAGCCCAGTGAACGGGTCCGGCAGCCAGTGGCGGCGGGCAGGGCTGGGATGTACCCTGATGCCCCGGGAGAGCGTCCACTGGTATCTGGGGCCCCTCCCACAGGAGGCAGTGACTCCCCGAGTCAGGGCTGGCTACTGCCTTCCGTGTCTGGGAGAGTGTGAGCCCAGCGCCTTACTGCACGAATTTCGGATTTCCGGAACGACATCCCCAGTATTGCTTGGTGGGTCTCTCTAGAAAGATGACATCCAACATGGAAGCCATGAGCCAGTGTGGCCGCTCAAAGACTTCAAGTGAGATAGAGTGAACTGAAACAGACACTTCAGCCCCTCGTCACACTAGCACATTCCGAGTGCTCAATGGCCATGTGCAGTGAGTGGCTCCTGTGCTGGACGGCATAGGACACCCATCACCATGGGACACTTCACCACTACGGGACACACCATCACCATGGGATATCCCATCACCACAGGAGACCCCATCACCACGGGACACACCATCACCACGGGACACCCCATCACCACGGGACACTTCATCACCACGGGACACACCATCACCATGGGATATCCCATCACCACGGGACACACCATCACCATGGGATATCCCATCACCACGGGACACACCATCACCACGGGACACTTCATCACCACGGGACACACCATCACCACGGGACACTTCATCACCACGGGACACACCATCACCACGGGACACTTCATCACCACGGGACACACCATCACCATGGGATATCCCATCACCACGGGACACACCATCACCATGGGACACTTCATCACCACGGGACACTTCATCACCACAGGAGACCCCATCACCATGGGACACCCCATCACCACGGGACACTTCATCACCACGGGACACTTCATCACCACAGGAGACCCCATCACCACGGGACACCCCATATCACGAGACACCCCATCACCATGGGACACTTCATCACCACGGGAGACCCCATCACCACGGGACACCCCATATCACGAGACACCCCATCACCATGGGACACTTCATCACCACGGGAGACCCCATCACCACGGGACACCCCATATCACGAGACACCCCATCACCATGGGACACTTCATCACCACGGGAGACCCCATCACCACGGGACACCCCATATCACGAGACACCCCATCACCACGGGACACCCATTACCACAGGACACTTCATCATAATGGGATAATCCATCACCACGGGACACCCCATATCATGAGACAGTCCATCACCATGGGACACCCCATCACCAAGGGACACCCATATCACGAGACAGCCCCTCACCACGGGACACCCCCTCACCACGGGACACCCCATCACCACGGGACACCCCATCACCACGGGACACCTCCTCACCACAGGACATCCCTCACCACAGTAGGTACTACTGATGTGGAGGCCCTGGAGAGCAAGAGCAGGGGAGGGATACAGTCCAGAGGCTAAGATCTGGGGAAGCCAGGGTTGGGGGGAGGTTGGGACTCTGGGAGGGGCTTCTTTTGGGGAGTTGGGAGTTTGAAGGCTGGGCCAGCCTGAGTCAGTCAATGAGTGTCTCCAAGTCCCCTGAGTGAAAGCTCATTCCCCAGCTCCCCCCTCTCCCCGAAAAGCCTCCTCTAATGCAGGGATAATGCCTGCTGTGTCCTCAGACGGGGTGCTTACATCAAATCCCCACCCATAATCCTCTTAGGAGAGTCCCACTGCTACCTCCTCCGCAAACAGCCACAGCCGGGGGGCTGAGAGCGCCAGGGAACGTGTGGTGGTAGCGCCCCCGGCCCTCTAGCTCCCACAGTCCTCCAGTACCCGCCACGGCTCCCAGTGCCCCCCGCCCTCCACTACTCTCACCTCTTCCCACCGGGGAGGTGGCCGTCTGCGCAAAGGCAATCAGCGTGCAAATAGATCTTTAGGAGCCCGGCTTAGCTTGCACTTGAATCTGATGTGTGCGTGACAAAGATGAATAGTTTTAAAGAATGTGTTCTGGCATAAAGGTGACGGAGGGAAAGCAGATAACAGAGGAGGGAGAGAAAGCCATCGAGAAGCTGGTGATTTAAGCCTGCTCTGAAGTGACGGAGGGCGGCGGCCGTTCATTCAGGACACCCCAGCATGAGCAGCGGCAGTGTGAGCCGTGCCCTCTGAAAAAGACCACCCTGGGCTGGGCTGGGCAGGTCTGGCTCAGACGGAGGAGGAGGCCGTGGAAGTGGGTTTCCCGCAAATGAGCTTTGACTGCAGGCTGCTCTGTGCCAGCCTCAGGGCCCGGCCCCCACAGTCTCTGGTCTCCCCAGACAACACCCAAACATCCAAACAGCCCGACGCCAAGCCCAAGGGGCCCTGGAGGGTGTGATGGAGCCCAAGGAGGGAAGAGTCCCCCTTTCCATGTTGAAGGTCAACAGTCACCCAACAGGAAGTGACGTCTGCGATGAGGTGGACAGCGGGAGGAAAGGACGAGGCCAGGTGGGCAACAAGAGGAAAAGACCGGGCCAGGTGGACAGCGGGAGGAAAAGACCGGGCCAGGAGGACAAGAAGGGCCACTTCAGCACAGAGCATGGTCTGGGCAAGGCTGCCAGCCCCTTCCCAGCTCTCCCATCCAAGTCCTCCGCGCGGACGACATTGGGTGGCTGAGTCCGTGAATCCGCAGACTGTTCTGCAGGGCCCCGTGGGGCCCATGACGAGCAGCCGGCAGATGGCCTTGCATTTGAAGCAACGGCCTTGTGATTTTTATGGCTCTGTCCTTGTCCATTGGTCCAGTGGTCTCCGGTCTCCCCAGACAACACACAAAACAGATCCAAACAGCCCGACTCGGCACACGGAGGGGGGTTTCCTGGAAGGAGGACGGGAAGCTTGTAGAGTTCAAGGACAAGGGCAGGCACAGGGCTAGAACTGCGGGTCTGGCCCCACAGCTCCCCTTGTCCTTCTGCCCTCGCTGTATCTCCCCCACCCAGCGGGGCTGTCTGTCGGTGGTGGGGAGCAAGAGCCCACCGGTCCAGTGTGACCCAAGAGGCAAGAAAGTGTCTCTCTTCCAGGTCTGAGATGACAGCGCCGGGCAGGACTCTCCCCTGCCTGGCCTGTGAGCCCCAACACTCTCGGTGGGGCAAGGAGGCTCCTGGGTGGGCAGAGCTGCAGGGCTCGCTCCCAGGTTCCTCTGGTGCCACAGTTCTGACATCCTCGGGGAGAGCAGGTGGGAGAGAGAACCCTCCAGCACCTTCCCGATCTCCCCCTGCCAGCTGCTACTCGGTGCGGAAGTCGGTCCAAGCAGGCACCCAGAACGCCGGGACAGGTCCTGGGGGCACTGGGAAGATCTGTGGGGACACTGGGGGATGGCGTGGAGATTTTCTTGCCTCTCGTCTCTACTCTACATCCGCCCTGCACAGAGGCACCGACGGGGAAGACCAAGGCGAACGGGCTAGCCGTCTGCCCCAGGTCACATGGTTGGGAAGAGGTGAGGAGACTCCAGCCCACCCTTGTCGGGCCCACAGCCCTGGCTCCTTGCGATGGCTGAGCTCAGGCCTGCAGGGCCTGTCTTTGTCAAAGACGAGGGATGGATGAGTCCTGGGCCGCTCCTGGGACTGGCCTCGCTGAAGGACCTGGTTCACATTAATCTGAGATTAGACCAAATGATTCCATTCACACGCCGCCTGCAAAGACTGGGCCTCAGAACTTGTTAAATAGTGAATTGCTTTAAAATTAGTTTGAGCTAAATGGATTACAGCCTGATCCAGCCTCCGGGGCTGGGTGACAGGGAAGATCTGGCATATTAGATCGTCATTGACCGAGTGTCCACCGGCCTCTCTCACAGACAATCTGTGGCGACGTCTCCCAGAGCAGCGAGGCCCTGCTGCACCAGGGCACTGCGCCAGATGGCAAGGGGGCTGGCCAGGGCCTGCCCCAAGGCCCACGGGTCACGCCGGCAGATGCCAGCCATGGCCCGGCTCAGGCTGCCCCAGTGGGACCAGACCCGCCCCTGGAAACAGTCCCTGAGCACTGCAGTTTCGTGGGAGGTTCCCCTGGGCCGGGGTGGGCAGGCTCCCGAAGATTCCTTCTCCAGGACCTCGAGGACTTCCTCCCTGGGGGATGGGGTCCCCCCCCCCGGGGTCCCCCCCCCCACCCCCCCCCCCCCGCCTGACACCCTGGTGGCCTGATCCTCTGTGACATCAAGTCGGGCTTTTGGCCAAGTAATCAAATGTCCCTGAGCTGGGTGCTGTAGGTGACCCGGGAGGTGGGGGAGGGAGCCTGGGGCCCCGCTGCAATCCTGGAGGAGGTGGCATGAGCCCCTCTCTGCAGGCGTGGGAGCTGGGGCTCAGAGTCCCAAGGTCCTATTTGTTAGAGTGGAGTCTGACCCGCAGGCGTCCGTCCCGTCTCATGGGCAGAAGGTCTGGCGCACACAGTGGAGGGACAGCCGGGTCAGGGGGCGCAGTGGGCTGTGGAGGTGGGATTCTCTGAGTGGAGGACTTGCGGGGCAGGGAGAAACCCATGGGGGAGGGCAGCAAACTTCACAAGGTTGGCAGCTCTCCCCCCTCCCAGGCGAGCACCGTGCCAGGGAGAATGCCAAGAGACCAGGGCAGCACCTGGCAGCCCAGGACACGTGTGCACCCACCTTGGGCCCTGCAGAAGGTGCCGGTGGGTACCCGGCCCTGGGGACAGGAGAGCCCTGGACACCTACGTCCGTGGGAGCTTGGAGGAGGGGCTCACAGGGGTAGAGCATCCTTGGCAAGCAGAGGGGGCCAAGGAGACCCTGCAGATGGGGGTTGCTGGGCATGAGCACAGGTGGGCTCTAGTGGGGGGAAGGAAGGGGAGGAGGAGGCACTCCCCGGGCCCCTGGGTCTGGGTGAGGAGTGGGAAGAGACCCGGAGAAAGCTGTGGGGTGCACCATGGAAAGACACTCTCCGTTCTCACCCGAGAGGCTCCCCCATCTTCACAGAAAGTTCTAGACTATCCTTACAGCATGGGCTGGATTGCACTAGGTTGAGGGGACAGGATGGGCTCTGAGAGGCCCGTGCCCCTGGGCCGCCTCTGGTGGCCGGGCCGGGCCTGTGGAAGCTCTTCTGTTAAAGTGGCTGTAGCCTGACCCTTGTGAGTGAGGAGGGCGATAAAAATCAAATGAAGTTGGAGATAAAAAGGCATAAAAATCATGTTCAGGGATATAAATAAAATCCCTGGAGCTTCACCTTTATTGTGTTTTGGGGACCCAGGATTAATAAATTAGGGGCATAAAATGGAAGGGAAGCTAAAATTGGCAATAAGGTAAATTTAGATTTAGAGAGGAGCCATCCAAGCCCAGAAGATGGGGCAGGAGGGAGGGGCCGCAGGCTCACCGTCTGTGGGGGTCCATCCAGGTGCTTTCCCACCCCAGGGCCCCTCAGCCGGGTCTGTGTGGGCTGCCCTCCATCTCCCCTCCCCCACAGGCGCTAGACCGCTTTGGGGAACGGGCTCCCCGGGTCACTTCCGTGTCTCAGAACGCCCTCCTGGCACCTGGTCCCCCCAGGCCCTGCCAGGTGTGTGCCAGGCAGCTCAGCGCCCCTCGTCACGGGTGTACCTTCCACCTCAGGTGCTGGTTCCTCAGCCCGTTCAATACGTCTGGGCTTGTGTCTTATCTCCAACCCTTCCTAAAGGCACTGGGTACAAATAATAAATAAACACAGAGAAATTGACTTGCTCTCATCGAAGTGTATTTGCTGAGACCTATTTCCTGGGGCCTCGCCAAGTGGCTGGAACTGATCTCCGAGTGGTTTGTGCCTATCAGGGACTCCCGCGCCCTCCCCTGCCGTCTCCCCTGGCAGTACCGAGCCCCCCATAGCACTGAGGACTGAGGAAGAGGACGCCAACCCCCAGTAACTCTTGGTCTGGCGCCCCCTCCCCCGGCCCCAGCACATCTCAGCGGAAGGGATGAATAACGGGGAGACACTGAGTCCCTGGGGAGGCCAGGGGTGTGTCCTTTGGTGCTGGGAGGCTTTGGTGTGCATTCCAGGCGGCTGGCCCTTGTCCTCACGCATCCTCTGTGCCTCAGTCCCCTGTTCCCAGAAGGATCAGGGTCTTGGGAGACATGGATAACCCAGGAGCTGCCCCCAAAGCCCCCAGAGGCATTCTCATGGCAGGGGAGGCAGGGGCTGCCCAGAAACCAGCTGGCTCTGCTTGGCACATGGGCCTGGAGCTGTGACTGCTGCTTCCCTCCAGAGCCTGCGGGAACCCTGCTCCCAGTGCCCTCTGGCCCGGGGCACTGGCCAGGGACCCAGGACACTCAGCACACGCAGCTGTGCGCAGCCCGGAGCCCAGGAAAGGGATCGTTGCTTCAAACAGGCGAAGGGGCTTTGTTTATTAGGAAGGAGGGGGAGCCGGGCCCGAGTCTGGGGCTGTGTTAATGCGAAGCCGGGCGCCCTGCCAAGACATTAAGTGGAATCGAATTCCTGAAACCAGCTTTAATCAGCAGATTTCTAAGGTTAGAATTACCCTCTCCTCGCCAAGCCTTGCCAAGGTTAATTCTGCCCGAGCATGCAGAATTAATGGGCTGGACAGAGAGAGTTGGCCTTTTCCCGATTTTTTTTCAAGTTCACAAAAACATGCCTAAGAAAGAGACAGGGCGGCAGGGCAGAGCCCGCCTGGGAGGGACGCACGCGGTATCAGACGGCCAATCGGGCCCGTGTCAGAAACACACACAAAGGGAATCACGGGATCCCGGGATCCCGCCACGGGGCCGACGCTGGCCCGAGAGACGCCAGGATGGGCAGCCAGCTTGGTTGCCTTGGGAGCCAGCCATGCCCCCCCGCCCCCTGCCCCCCAAAACAAACTAACGGGCTGAAAACACCTGGGGTCGTCCTCTCCGAGCTCCCACTGCCCGGGCCATTTACTAGGGGTGTGAGCTTGGCCGAGTCCCTCCTGCTCCCGGAGCCTGCGTTCCTCATCCGTAGGACGGAATAATCGTCACGCTGATGATGACCATGATAATAACAGGAACTGCTGCTCGGGGAGGTGTCCCCAAGAACTGGCAGCCGGTACTCCAACAAGCACACTCGTGTTCACGGCAGCTCCTCACACAGGCAGAACAGCCACGGCAGCGTCACGGGGGTGCACACGCATGGGGCCCTGCCACGCAACGGAACATCGCTCCGCCAGAGGAAGGAACGAAGCGCTCACGGACGCCACAACCTGGAGGGGCCCTGAAGACATCAGGTTCCGTGAAAGACGCCAGGCCCCGCAGATCACACGCGGTGGGGGTCCTTGCCCGGGAACGACCCAGCTCAGGCAAACCCTCCGGGTCTCACAGCAGGTGACGGGTGCCAGGGGAGAGCCAGCGGAGTGACCGCTGACGGTCCGGGGCCTCCCTGGGGGCTGTTTCGTAACTAGAGGTGGTGGCTACACAGCCTGGTGACCGGACTAGATGCCTCCGGATTGTGCTCTTTAAAGCGGTTAACTCAGCCCGGCTGGCATGGCTCAGGGATTGAGCATTGACCTATAAACCAGGAGGTCACCGTTCAATTCCCCGTCAGGGCACAGGCCCGGGTTGCAGGCTTGATCCCCAGTGTGGGGCGTGCAGGAGGCAGCCGATCCCTGATTCTCTCTCACTGATGTTTCCAGCTCTCTCCCCCTCCCCCTTCCTCTTTGAAATCAATAAAAGTAAATAAAATAAAAGCAAATAAACATAAATAAAATGGTGAACTTAGGTTATGTGAACCCTCGCCTCAGTTAAAAAAAAAAACGAAACTGTTCAGAAACCCGCCTCTCAAAGCCGCCCCTGTCTGTCGGAGAGGTATAACCCAGATGAGAAGGCACGTGGCATGTACCTGGAGCAGGGGCAGGGAGGGACGGCAGGGCTGGCTGGCTGCGTAGCAGGGACAGGCAGGAGGGGTGGGCCCCCTGGACCACGGGCCTAAGTGCAGTGTGCGCGTGTGTGGGGATGGGGGGAATTCTCGGGCTCAGCAACGCGTGTGTAAGTCCCATGAAAGCAGTGCCCGCCGGGGCCTCAGTCATTACACCTGCTGCTCCCCAGTGAGCAGGTGCTTTCCCCGTCCTCCCGGGGAAAGAGCAGATGGTCCTGCAGCCTCCAGGGGACAGCCTCCCGGGGGGTGGGAGTGGCGGCTGCATCCTTACCGGGGAGATGCGGGCACCCCACATTTAGCTGCCCTCCCTGGGCCCCGGGGAAGGGGCTTTGGTTCTCGGCCCTGAGCCTTCTCTGCCTGGTGATAGACGTGCGGGCGCTGGGAAGAGGGAATGCAGTATTTTAACGTGTGCACTGACATGCAGGCTGCATGTGGTACACATTTCCTGGGTGTGAAAGAAACAGGTTTTCTGCCACCTGCAACTATGTGGCGGCGTTCAAATCCAGTCTGCTGCTAACCTGCACGAGGCGGTGCGGGATCTGCAGGCGGGGCAGTGGTGGGCGGGCAGCCTGGGCACCTGGGTAACCCCATCCCACCTGTCTCCTGCCTACGTCTGTGCAGGTCCCTGGAGGGCTGTTTTGGAACTAGAGGTGGCGGCGACACAGCCTTGTGACTGGACTAGATGCCTCCAAGTTGTGCCCTTTAACGCGGTTAACTTAGCCCAGTGGTTGAGCATCAACCTATGAGACGGGTCAGGGTTCGATTCCCGGTCAAGGGCACATGCCCAGGTTGCGGGCTCGATCTCCAATGTGGGGTGTGCAGGAGGCAGCCAGTCAATGATACTCTCTCATCATTGATGTTTTTCTCTCTCTCTCCCTCCCTTCCTCTCTGAAATCAATAAAAATGTTAAAAAAAAAAAAAAGTTTGGGCCCAAACCCCTCGGTAGGGCAGAGAACACTGCTGCTGGCTGTGTGACCTTGTGTCTGTCACTTTGTCCCTCTGAGGTTCGGTCGCCACCAGCAAACCCGCGGTCACCCAGGCCCCTCCCCGGGGTGTCCCCCTTCCCCCACCCCGTGAGCGAGATTCCCTGAGCCCACAGGCCCAAGCCCCTGGCCGGCTCGCGCACCCTTTCTGAGCCTCCGTGCAGCCTGTGTGATCAGATACTGTGGTGTTTACCTAAGGATCTGTTAGGAAGCAATTTCTGAGATGGTGAATATTTAATGCCATATTTAAATATTTAACAGGAACTTTTCTCAAACCCGACTTAATAATCCACGTCGTGGGGAGAGGCGAGCGGGCTGTGTTTTACATTCTCACTTGCTCTAGTTCTCGTGTCCTTTCTCCCGTGGCCGCGTTTTAATTATACTCAACATTCCGAGAAAGTCTTTTCTCATTAAAACATAGCGCTTGCCGCCAGCAAGGTGATGGGGTGGACGGCGCAGCGAGGTGGACAAAGTCTGGAGCTGAAGGGGCTGCTGGGACGGTGCTCCCTGGCCCAGCCCGTTCACGTCCCCGGCGAGGGAAAGGCCTGGCGTGGCCGCACCAGGCGAACCCAGGTCTCTGCGTCCCCGGGTACCAAGACCTCCATTCCTGACACCATCCTCACTGCCGGATGCTTGCTCACACCTAGGCCCGTCCCACCCAGCAGGGCCGACAGCAGGGGACACCTCAGGCCTCGGTCCCTCCCGGCCATTTGCAGCAGCCACGCAGAGATTTTCCTCACTTAGGAGGCGACGTCAGGCCTTGTTGGGAGCTTGAAACATCCAAACCCAGGGCCAGACTTTTAACTCGAGGGCAGGGGTGCCTGAAGGTGGCAGCCGCTGACGGCCAGGTCCTGGCTCTGTCCGACGCCCGGCTCCTCCGGCGTTGGGCAGCCTGTGCCCTCTCCCCCCGCCCCCCGCCCCGTCCAGGGGTCATATCAACTTCCGCCCTGTGAGGGGCCTTGGGACAACCCTGCTCACTCCTGGTGGGGCCTTTTCCAGGCCAGGGTCCCCTCAGCAGTTTTGCTTGGGTTGGGTGCTCGCCCTGAAGCCGTCCCAGCCCCACCTCACAGCCCCCTCTGCGGGCACTGGGCTCATCTGCTGACCATCCTTCCGACGCGGCTCCAACCACAGCTTCCAACTCTGCCGCGTCTGCAGGACCTTCAGCAGCCTCTTCTCAGCGCAGCGCTGAGGTGGCCCAGGGCCCGCTACCCGGGAGACACGGACCCGGATGCCGGGCTGGGTGTGCCTGCCCTGCCCGCTCTCTCAGGCACGGCCACCACCTCCATGATGCTCCCAAGGTCACGTGATCCAGCATCCAAGGACTTGACAAGTGTTTGCCGAGGCCTGCCATGTGCCTGGCCCCACACGGGTCCGAGGATGCGTGGGGACCGGAGCAGCACCGGTCCCTGCCTCCCGAGGCCACACCCCTGTGAGGGGGAACAGGCATCGGGCAGGCCATCGGGCACACACGGGCCAGGTGCATTGGTGAGCGGTTGTGCGGGAGGGCACAGCGCTCGGTGGGGCTGTCTTAGGGCTTTGGCCTGGGCAGGGGAGCAGTGCACTTGGGCTGGAGCTGAAGGTCCCTCAGCACCAGTGAGGCCAGAGCCCGTGAGAGTGCCCTGGGGGCCAGGGCCAGGGCCAGAAAGGGCCCCAGGCACCGGGTACAGAAGGCCAACAGAGAGCCTGGGAAGCCGGGGAGGTGGGCGGCCCTCAGGCCTCGGCGAAGAGGTCCCTTCCTCTCAGCATGGCTCACCATGGACCCCCTCAGGGAGTGCTGATTCGGGAGCCCAGATCCTCCACAGCCCAGAGGGCCCGAGGACTGTGCTGCTGCCCCCTCCCAGCCTCTCCAGGCTGCCATCCTCCTTGCCTGCTGTGTCCGGCCACTCTGGCCTCCTGACAGCCCCTCCACGCCCTGCTCCTCCTGGGCCAGTCCGTCCCCTATGCCCCTGTCCCCTTCTGGAACAGCCTCTTGGCCTCCCCGCCTCCTCCTCACACAGTGGGCCCTGGCTTTCCTAAGAGCCCAGCCCAGGCATTCCTTCCTCAAGTCTCCCTGCCCCCGAGAGGCCAGGTTCCCGGTGACACCCCTCCCAGACCCTTGTTCCACGGCCCTCGCCAGCCCGCACTGCATGTTGGATGCCTGCTTTCCACAGGGGCACCAGCTCTCAGGGGGCAGTGGCCATGTGCCTCATCCCTTGCAAACCCCTAAATACCAGCGCCATCCAGGCATACAGCAGGTGCTCAATAGATACTTGCAGAATGGATAAAAACGCCGCACAGACATCACCTCACTGTTCTGAACGACACCTCACCAGGGAGGTGCCATCAGCATCCACATCTCGCCCGCAGGGGTGGAGGCTCGAGGTTGGGCACCTCGGTCACCCAGCGAGTGAGCCACGGAGGCGGGACGAGCACCCAGGGCTGGGCTGACCCCCAGATAGACTCCTCAGCTGCCATTCAGTTCCGACGTCCAGGGATTTGGGTGTCTGCCTCCCTCTGGGGGGCTGCTGCCACCCTCCCCGTGAGCGGCCTGGCCACTGGCATGCACGCCTGCAGCCTCCGCCACGGGCTGCCTGCTCAGGACGTACACCTCTTCGTTAAAACATTCTCCTCTCCTCTCGGTCTGATTTTGCCTCCGGGGGAGCAGTACAGGGGCTGCCTGCCGCCAGAGCCCCGGGAAGCGGGAGTCTGCTTGTGATTCCAGCCATGGCATCGACCTGTCAACACGCTTGACTCCTGTATCTGCCACCTCTTATTTATAATCCCACTCAGATTAATGAATGACAGTGGTTCTCATCACAGGAAATCTGATTAATCAATTTAAGTGCTTAATCACCACAGCCTCGTGGAGCCCTGAACATAAGGGATCTCGCCTTGATGTGGACGAATTCCAGAAAGAAATGGGAGAGGAGAAACCGACCATCAGCACTTCTCCATGGAAACACAGGGGAGGGAGCAGCCCTGGGGGACATCCCAGGGTCCCCACAGGCCGCAGGCGGGGCCCCTGAGAGAGGACTGCTGGCTGACACAAGTGTGAAACAGCCTCCGGAATTTCTGGAATCCAGACATCCCCGGGGTCTACCTTTTGGCCGGACGATGGGAGTAGGTGGCAGTGCCCACCATGGTCTAGGAGCAGGAGACACAGGCATGGCCGGGCCTCCAGGCTGAGCGCAGGCAGGGCCCAGGGAGAAGCAGGCACGGCCGGGCCTCCAGGCTGAGCGCAGGCAGGGCCCAGGGAGAGGCAGGCATGGCCAGGCTGCCAGGCTGAGCGCAAGCAGGGCCTGGGGCAGGGCACCCTGAGAGCACTTCACGTGGCACCAGTAGCTTTACCACTCTTGAACCGACACGGTATGTGAGTCCACTGGCAGTTTTTCCAGGGGAGTCAGGGGCGCACGCCCCTGGGGGAGCAGATCAGGGCGCTGGGTGTGGGGAGGGGTCTGAACGGACACGTTCAACTGTACGCTGTGTGCTATTTTGGGAATGCAGAAAGAACTTATCGGTTTGAATGGCAAACAACAGCAATAAAACACTCAACAACAGATGGTCCTGGCTGGTAGAGAAACTGAGGTGCTCACAGGAGATGGGCACCCGGGGGTGGGCTGGGCCACTGGGAGGTCCATTATGTCCAACCAAAGGGGATGTGGGTTAAAAATAAGGATTAGGAACCTGGCACCATCAGGACCAGTGAAACTGAGACGGATTCAGCTTCCCAAAGCCATGGGGGGGGGGGGAAGGGGGGGGCGGACAGGGGGAGAGGGTGAGGCTGACACACTGACGCTTATTGAGCACCTACTATGTGCTTCACTAAATAACTGTAACCATGCCATTGTACACTCGAGGAAACTGTGGTGCAGAGAGGTGGTGTCACCTGCCCCCAAGCCATGGGGAAGGGGACAAGGGAGGCCCCAGTCAGGAGGGCTTGGAGCTCCAGGAGGGTGGGGGCCAGTCACCGCCAGCCAGGGTGCTGGGACCCAGGGCCAGAACGTCCTGCTGCTGCTCTCTTGAAGGAAAAGAAACATCGCCCACAGACCAGTTAAAAGAGTGTGTGTGTCTCATGCTGCTTGCGGCTAGAGAAATGCTAGTTTCAGAAACAGATTATTAAAAAAATGCATGCACCCTGAACGGTACCATCAATCAGGCACTAGATGCAGACTCGGAGCGCTCCGGGCCTTCCGGGCAGCGCGTGGCTCCCTGCCCGGCCGCAGCCGGCCCTGGCCAGGCTCCTTCCTGCTGGGGACGCATGGACACACCCCAGAGGGACCTTGGCCACCAGCCTCTCCAGGCCGCAGTGAGGATGGAGAGCAGGCCAGGGCTCCGTGTGTGTCCTGGCCTGGAGTGGCTGCCCACTGCCAGGATTGCAGCCACATCAGCTCCCTGCTCCCGACCCCTGACAACCAGGGGCTGTAGTTCTCTGGCCATGAAATAAAACCCTCTCTCCCCCGGGGTGGGAAGGAGGGTACAGAGAGCCCGTGGGAGGGCCTGGGACCCATTCTCGCCTGTGGGAACAGCGATGAGGTGCCAGGTGCGCGGCCCGTGTGGAGGCAGTGGGTGCAAGTGCCGGCTCCACCCGCCGCCCGCTTTCCTGGGAGCTGCCTCCCTCCCTCGCCACTGAGCCCAGCCTGCGGGACCCACAGAGCCTCACGGGATTCTAGAGATGCTTCCAAGAAAGGATCTCAGCGTTCCTCATTCCACAGGTGGAAAAACCACGGCCCACAGGCCAAGCTGCTTGCCCATGGGCATCACGCAACGTGTGTGGGCCAGGTGCTCTGCCCGCTGGGGATCCCTGGGCCGCAGTCTTTGCTCCCCGAGCTGCACACTCAGCTCCCTCCCTTCCTTCCACACCTCACTCACAGCAGACACCAAGGCCCTGCACCCCGGAGGCCTCCCCACTCATGTTCCTGTCCACAGTTATTACTGGGCAGAGCCAGGCCAGGCGTCTTGTGTGAGGGCCTGGACTCCGGAGCCCAGTCCGGGAGTGGACATCTGAATTCCGGAGGCTATTTGGACACAGACAGGCACCGGAGACAACGCCATGTGAAGATGTAACAGATGTCGGACCCCAGGACTGCCAGTGTCACTCCGGAAGCTGGCGAGAGGCCTGGGATAGAGTCTCACGGCCGCTGTGGGAACCAGCCCTGCCCACACCCTGACCTTGGGCTTCCAGCTTCCAGAACTGAGACAGTAAACGTCTGTTGTTGAAGCTGCCCCCTGTGGGGTGCTTTGTTAGGCAGCCTGGCTGACCGATGCTGGCCCTTACGTGGACGAGACAGTATCCAGAGGCTGCAGGCCAAGGGAGGGGCCGGGGCCTTAGACCAGTGGCTGTGAGGACAGGGTCTGGAGGGGCCTCTGCTGGCTCCCTTCTGCCTGGGCAGCTTCCCTGTTTGCCCACGTCTGCCCCCCTCTGCTCTTGGCCGCATCTGTGCCCCAGATCTCCTGAGGTTGGGGGTCTGGGGCGACGGTTCTAATGTGAGGTCTGTCCTGCCACTTCCCAGCCAGGAGGCAGGTCTCCCAACGCAAGTCAGAATGCACCCACCTGCGCTCCACGTGAGGGCTCGGCCTCTGGGCCTGGCCCGTGGCCCCTGGGGGAAAGCATGGCCCTCAGCTCCCTGCCATATCTCACCCCCACCCGTCTGCCCACGGGGACCCAGCCCCAGTGAATAAGAAACAGCATCACAACTGCATCAACCCCCGTGGTGGCGAGTTAACCCTTCATGGTGCCCAGGCTGTGGACAGAGGGGACACGTCTCGGGAATCATCCTTACCCTGGCCCTCACCCCAGGCTCCTGAGGGGCGCCAGCCGGCCTACGGACAGGAAGTGCCCGCAGCCCGACCTTCTGGACCAGGAGACAGAACTCATCCCCCTGCGGGTCTTGCAGGATTCCCAGGGGACCAGGAGGGTCCCACACACTGGGCTTCCGGAAACCAGCCTTTGGCCAGCGCTCCATCAGGTCCCAAGACGGGAGCACAGCACTGCCTGGCTCCCTCAGCTTCCAGCTGCCTCTCCTCCTGTGGCACCTTCTCCTTCCTGGTCTCCTCTTGCCCGCCACGTGGCTTGGAGAGGCCCTGGGCCTGGGGGACGAGGGGCAGGCACTTCTCTGTTGGCATTCCCACCAGGCCGTGGCCGGGCTGCCACAAAGCCGAGCACCTCCTGGACAAATAATGGGCTGAGGAGCCCGGAGCCTCCCTCTCCTGCTTGCAAATCGGATTTGTCTGCCGTGGGCGTAGGTGGCAGGTGCTTCCCAGCCCCTCCTCCCCTCCCGCGATGCCTCTGCTGCCTGAGGAAGCACCTTCCCCGGAGCCCAGCATAGCCAGGGGCTCGGGTTCAATGCTGTGAGCTCAGTGCTACTGGGCCCACCGGAAGCCAAAGGTGCAGGGGAGGGAGCACCCCTGAAGGCAGTCATCTGGGAGGCCTCTGCATGGACCACCCCAGCACAGTCAGCCCCAGGCCAATCTGATGGCACCCCTGGGGCAGGTACTGCATCTGGCAGCCTGTACCCCTCTGCCCAGCAGGCGCCCTGCAGTAACTCTCACTGTGGGCCGCTTCCCCGGTGCTGAGGACTCCACACTCGGAAATCCACAGGCTCTGCTCACACGGAGTGGCAGCAGGGCAAGGGCCCAGCCAGAAGCCAGGGCAGGATCCGTGGGCAGAGGCCTGGGCCACCAGGACTCTGGAATGTGGAACTCCAGGCCTCAGGTTTTTGGGATCTGGCCTGAGCTAGTGCCTCTCAGGGCGGGGAGGCCGGGCCTCCGGGCGAATCAGGGGCAGGCAAGCTGGTGTCAGACTGTTAGAACACACGGTGCCTGGAGAGGGCCCGGGAACAGCGCAGGTCCAGGGGCATCCGATGCATGGATGGACGGATGGATGGATGAACGAACGAACGACCAGTGCATTCCTCCCAACTGCCGCAGTCCTGGGAAAGGGACAGGTCGTGGCTGCCACTGGGAGCCGGTCCCTGGGCAAAGGGCACTGAACTCGGCAGATGCTCAGAGCTGCCCCGGGGGGCCTTTTCTTTTCTGAGAGCAAGTTTGGAAGGAAAGGAGAGCAAGAGGGCTGAGGACAGGCGCAGGGGGAGAGGGGTGGAGGGTGGGGAGGGGGAGATCCCAGGAAGGACCGAATATAGGAGCGGGGCCCATGGTGGAGCCCAAGGCCAGCCACAGGCATCACGCTCCCTGCCACTGGGCCGTCCTGCCCGCTAAGGAGGGTGGGTCACGCCTCTGTCTTTGGGGCTGAGAGCCTGGCCACCCTGGGTCCTGGGACCACTGCGCCTCCCTTTCCATCACAAACCACAGGTCAACGTGGAGCAGCCCAGACTCAGCACCTGCCCAACCCCTTAGCTGCACCCACTCCCTCCCTCCCGCCCCCTCCTAGCCTGGGCCCCATTCCTGGACTGTGGCAACTCAACAGGGTGCCAGGAAGGGCACGCATGGCCGCAGCCTTTGGGACGACTGCACTCCACGACACTCGCGATGCCTCCAGCGGCTGCACACTAAGCGCCTTCTCCCTCCTTTGTTGCTTCCCCGTGAGCTCCCAGCGGCCCCTCCCTGCCAGGCTCTGCAGGGCCCAGCCCTCCCTGAGAAGCAGGCGCCAGAGGGCCCCTTCCGTAGGCAGTCCCTGGTGTCCTCAGGGACCAGGGGCCGGGCAGGGGCCGGGGTGGCCCTGGGCAGAAGTGGACAACCACACAGGCTGATGGCTTCCAGACCCCGGCTGTAAAAGTCCCATCCAAAGAGGTGCCAAGAAAAGAAAAGGGGTTCACAGAGCCCCCACCTGCCAGGAGGCAGCGGGTCCAGTCTGGTTGCCAGGAGGGAGGCCCAGGATGGGGTGAAGGGAGGGAGGGGGCAGGACAGCTCTTCCCCGCTCTCCCTTCTCTTCTGAGGCCCACATCCAGCCAGGGGGCGGCCACATGCCTCAGGTGGAGCCTTCCTTTCTCAGGAAACTTGAGGGCAGGACTCAGGCGGCCTGGGGTCTATGGGAGTGCGGGGACTGGGGGTACATGGGGGCTGGAGCACAGTGAGGCTGCCTGCTTCTTTCTGGGGGGGTTGGATCCCCCAGGCTGGGGGCCCGTCGGGTCTGCCTGGCCTGGTGCTGATGCTGGTTGGGAGGGGCAGCTCTCCCCACTGCTACCTGTCTCCCCATGGGGCTCGGCCTGGGCGTTTCTCACGGAGAGGGAATCAGAGGCCACAAACAACTCTCTCCTAGGGAAGCCAGAAGACAGGCCCTGGACAGACACCCGGAGATGCGGGCCACAGGGAGACCGCAATTAGGTTCGAATGCACGGGACTCAGACAAAGCTGCTCGTCACGTGAAGGAGCCCCTGCCCGGCCCAGGGCTGCGCTCAGGAGGGGCTAGCGCTGCCCTGGGCCCCTCCACTGAGGCCAGGATGAGACAGAGCCAGGCCCCGCCCCACCTCCAAGCCCGCAGTGGCCCCCAGGCTTCCTCACCGGGGGAGAGGCCTTGTCCATCATTCTTGGGAAGGGTATCTGTGAGCCGCATCTCCCACTGCTCTGGGACGTGCCCTCCCCCCCCTGCTGGTCCAACAGGGCACGCATCCTAGCTTTTCTACTTCGTGGCTGTGCGACCTTGGGGAGGTCACATCCCGGAACCTCTGGGGCTGTTTCTGCTCCATCCGAACGGGCATGTCATGCCCAGCTCCCGAGGCTAGGTAATCAGGAGGAGAGGCCGGCGCCTAGCACAGTCCTGCAACAGTTCCCGTGTCCCGTGGCGTGCGGGTGCCCTCAGCTCCCCACTGGCCGGCTCAGTCAGGACTCCTCCATCATCCCCAGGTTTAGGTCTTACTCTGTAGGAATGGCCGCAGGCGCGGGAGAAACTGGGCTCAGGGGTTTCCCGGGCACCACCACTGCAAAATGCCCGTGTGCCCACGACGTGCTGGGCACTGCCCAGGGCCCCACATCGGAGGGCAGTCGGTGACCACACAGTCACTGCTGTCTGCGGTCTGAGTCTGGCGGCATGAATAGCCCAGAGCACACGTGCTGAGGCCCCGGGCAGAAAACTCTGTGCTCTGGGAGGTCAGGGTGCTGGTGGGGGAGGAGGAGAGGATGATTCCAGGGGTTCAGGTAGCAGGCAAGGCTGACGGAGTCAGGTCTCAAAGACCAGGAGGGCCCCGGCTGTCTACAAGGGAGGGAAGGGCATTCTGGGCACAGCAAGGGTGCAGGGGCAGGATTTGCCCAGGGGCCCTGATCTGCAGGCAGGGGCAGCAGAGGTGTCCACCCCAGGGTCCTGTTTGTCCAGGGAGAGAGGTGCACGCCCGCTCTAACCTCCACCCCGTGGGGCTGCCAGCACATGCCCAGTTCATTGCAGGGACAGACAGGGAGCTGGGCTGCCCTGTGCCCGGGGCTAAGGGCACCATGGGAGCTGCACCCAGGTGAGAACTGGAAATCTGGGTGCCTGAGTACCCGGGTCCTCTGGGGTAGGCTGAGGCGGCCACCTGGAGGCAGCCAGGCTCAGCCATGGCCATGGGCTCCCCACCTCCCCCTCCGGACCAAGTGCCCGGAGTGGGCTCCTCGGGACGCGGCTGCTGAGCGGTCCTGGAGGAGGCGCCCCTGAGTTCTCAGAGTGGCCAGGGAAGGAGACGCAGTGGTTGCATGGTCCCCCGTGAGCAAGGCTGGACGGTGCCTCTGGGTCGGCAGGAAGCTGCTCTCCCCAAATCCCCATGAAGCGTCCTGCGCCCCCGCTAACTCAGGGATCCCCGTGTTCTCAGGCCTGAAGGCCTCTTCACTGTCATCGCGAGGTGGGGAGAATTGTGGGTTGGAAAACCATGCAGCGTATTAAAGTCAGGCTGAAATATGGCCACAATACAGAGAGATACTTTACACTTATCCTCTTTTAGAAATTGTTATAAAGGGAATATAATGAGAATGCTGCAAACGAGCAGAATGTTTTCTCTAACCTGACAATAAAAATATGTCACAGGGATGCGTAAAACTCTAATAGGAAGCAGCTGATGGGCCCTGGACGTGCAAGCAACAGTTTTACTTGGTGCCAGGGCAGAAACAGAGGCGAACAGAGCAGCCTTTCCCCCGGGTAATGGCTCAGAGGATGGGAGGGGGAGGGCAGGGGGGTCTGTGAGCCTGATCAGGGCTGGCACTGGCCAGATATCAGACAGGCTTGCAAAGTCCTGAAGGCATGGAGCCTCCCTGAGCCTAAAAATGGTAGAAACATCATCACAACCTCCATCCTCATCTTCATCCCCACCCCACAATCATCCCCATCACCTCCATCATCACCTCCATCATCCCCATCCCCACCCCACCATCATCCCCATCATCGCCATCCCCACCCCATCATCATCCCCATCCCCACCCCACCATCATCCCCATCATCGCCATCCCCACCCCATCATCATCCCCATCATCCCCATCACCTCCATCATCACCTCCATCATCCCCATCCCCACCCCACCATCATCCCCATCATCGCCATCCCCACCCCATCATCATCCCCATCATCCCCATCACCTCCATCATCACCTCCATCATCCCCATCCCCACCCCACCATTATTCCCATCATCGCCGTCCCCACCTCATCATCATCCCCATCATCCCCATCACCTCCATCATCATCTCCATCCTCCCCATCATATCACAGTGCTCCAGCCTTAGTGCCATGGGGTAGGAATTCCGGGCATCCATCATCATCTCCATCACCATCATCATCATCGCCATCACCACCCATCATCATCCCTATTATCACCTCCATCACCCCCATCACCACCCCATCATCATCCCCATCACCACCCCATCATCACCCTATTATCACCTCCATCACCACCCCATCATCACCCTATTATCACCTCCATCACCACCCCATCATCATCCCCATCATCCCCATCATCACCTCCATCACCCCCATCACCACCTCCATCATCACCCCATCATCACCCTATTATCACCTCCATCACCCCCATCATCACCTCCATCACCACCCATCATCACCCTATTATCACCTCCATAATCCCCATCACCACCCCATCATCACCTCCATCATCACCCTATTATCACCTCCATCACCCCCATCACCACCCCATCATCATCCCCATCACCACCCCATCATCACCCTATTATCACCTCCATCACCCCCATCACCACCCCATCATCATCCCCATCACCACCCCATCATCACCCTATTATCACCTCCATCATCCCCATCACCACCCCATCATCATCCCCATCACCACCGCATCATCACCCCATCATCACCTCCATCATCATCCCCATCATCACCTCCATCACCCCCATCATCATCCCCATCACCACCGCATCATCACCCTATTATCACCTCCATCACCCCCATCATCACCCTATTATCACCCCCATCACCACCCCATCATTACCTCCATCATCATCTCCATCCTCCCCATCATCACAGTGCTCCAGCCTTAGTGCCATGGGGTAGGAATTCTGGGCATCCATCATCAACTCCATCACCACCATCATCATCCCCATCACCACCATCATCATCCCCATCACCACCCATCATCATCCCCACCATCATCCCATTATCACCTCCATCATCCCCATCATCACCTCCATCATCCCCATTATCACCTCCATCATCCTCACCATCACCTCCATCATTACCCCATTATCACCTCCATCATCCTCATCATCACCTCCATCATCACCCCATTATCACCTCCATCATCCTCATCATCACCTCCATCATCACCCCATTATCACCTCCATCATTACCCCATCATCACCTCCATCATCACCCCATTATCACCTCCATCATTACCCCATCATCACCTCCATCATCACCCCATTATCACCTCCATCATTACCCCATCATCACCTCCATCATCACCCCATTATCACCTCCATCATTACCCCATCATCACCTCCATCATTACCCCATTATCACCTCCATCATCCTCATCATCACCTCCATCATCATCTCCATCCTCCCCATCCCACCCCATCATCATTTCCATCATCACAGTGCTCCAGCCTTAGTGCCACGGGGTAGGGATTCTGGGCATCCATCATCAACTCCATCACCACCATCATCATCCCCATCACCACCATCATCATCCCCATCACCACCCATCATCATCCCCACCATCATCCCATTATCACCTCCATCATTACCCCATCATCACCTCCATCATCACCCCATTATCACCTCCATCATTACCCCATTATCACCTCCATCATCCTCATCATCACCTCCATCATCATCTCCATCCTCCCCATCCCACCCCATCATCATTTCCATCATCACAGTGCTCCAGCCTTAGTGCCACGGGGTAGGGATTCTGGGCATCCATCATCATCTCCATCACCATCATCATCACCCCGTCCTCATCATCCTCTCCATCCTCATCATCACCACCATGCGAATAGTTTCCATTCATTGAACACTTATGATGTGCTGTACACTATGCTAAAAGCTTCACATAAATCACCACATTTCAACCTCGCAATAACCATGTGAACTGTGTTTATTAAATGTGAAAGCCAATCTTCAATTTGGTTTAGAACTTACTCAAGGACACCCTCCCCTTCCCCCATAGGAGGTGGGGCTCAAACTGGAACCCACTCTGGCTCCAAAGTCCTGACAACACTCGTCTCAAATGGAGGAAGAACCTTTCATGGGACCTGAAAGCATTTGGCCCAGCTCAGAGGGTGAGGCATCTGTGGCCGGTGCACATGAACTTCCATCTTACGCCATCAGTCAGTGGGCCAGAGGACAGTCCACTGAGTAACACCCACCAAGGCCCGCAGTGTGCCAGGCACCGGGCTGGTGAGGAATCGTACAGACATCCAGCTCTAACTCTAATGTGTGTGGGCCACGCCACGGAGACGTGGGATGAAGGGAGTCGCTCTGATTCGGCACAGGGTTGAGTGGTGGGAGCCCTGATGGAAAAAGAGGCTCTCGACATGCCTTGAAAGACTGAGTGATTCCAGCAGGGGGCTGGGGAAGGGGAGCCACCTGGTGGGGCGGGTGCTGTGGGGAAGCAGCAGAGGAGCCCAGGTTCTGAGGAATAGGAGGACCGGGGGTGCTGGGGAGGCCCTGGAGGGCGCGAGGTTGCGCCTGTGCTGTGCGGGGAGAGGCTTGGCCTTGACTCGGTGCGCCTTGGAGAACCACCCGAGGTGACTTGAGAAACTCCCCATCCGATTCAGGGACGGGCCCTTGGCAAAGTGCTGGAGACCCCAAACACGTCTGTCTTCTCCCCGTGCTGAGTCCCCACCCAAAGACCCTTTAACACAACATATACTCATTGCACGCCTGCTCCATGCTGGGCTGGTTCAGAGCAGGGGTTGGAAGGTGAGGAGGCCAGACGCAGTCCTGCCGCCAGGGGTCCACCTCCCCAGCAGAGCCCACATTCCCACAGCGCCCCAACCTCCAGGCCAGGGCCTCTCTCAGAGCGGCAATGCCCCCAACCCCCAGGTCTGATGGTGCCAGTGGCCTCCTTGTCCCCATCCTCCCCTAGACAGCACATCCAAGAGCTGGCTAGAACCTTCCAGAGACACAATACTGTCTGCAGACACCCACTCTGATGTTGATGGCTTTGGGTCCAAGGTGAGTGGAAGGGGCGGGTGTGTGGGGAGAGGGGGGTGGGCTGCAGCCAGGGCCCCTCCACTCTGCTTTGGGTCCTTTCTCTAGCTCCTAGCTCAGCTCCATAATGCCGAGGAGGGATGAGCAATAAGGAGCCTAGAGAATATTCTAGAACCCTGAGCTAACTGTACCTCCCGGCTGACCCTGCAGAAGGTGCGGTGTCCGGTGGCCCACGGGCTGTAGACACTGGCTTCCTCCCAGCGGGCCTGCCGGGATCATCCCTCTTCCCCGGGCTCAGGAATGTGTGCAGAGGGCAGGAGGGCCACCCTGGGGGAAGGCTTTCTGAAATTGACATTCCGCTTCCCATTGCTAAAAATATATCTGACGCTGAGCCGCTCCGGATTATAAAAGAGCCCCGAGATTGAACATCAAATACATATGCACTCAGCACTGGGGAGGACGTGACCTTCAAAACTCCCTTCCGATGAATTCCCAAATAGAATACTATTTATACAGCTTAAAGCAAATTATTGTGTAGCCTGGCAGTAAATCTTCACTTTCCAATTTCCACCCTGCAGACCTTCCGGGAGCTGGGCTCCGCGGGCTCGCCTGGCGGCGGAGGCGATGGGGGTGGGGGGCGCAGGGCGGCCTTTCTGAACCCACTGCTGTAGACATGGGAGTTCGGGCGGCTCTGAATCCACGTATAAATACCGCACTGGTGAGCCCGGCCCCAGCAGCTGCGCAGTGACCTCTGAGGCTCCGTGCCGTGTGCGGGGATTCCCAGGCCCACGCAGGAATGCGCTTTTCTGACACTCCTGGGCCACTGAGGAAGGGCCGCTCGGGACAGCGTGAGCGGAGGAGGACACCTAAGAATGCGGAGCAAGGAAAATGAGATTCTGACGCCGCCGCGAAGCACAAAGCCCCTCGTGGTGCCTCGAGGAGTCACTGAACACACAGGCCAGATTTAAGGACCAATTCCATCTCCTCCTGCCTCCCTGGGGACGCCTGCCCAGGCCTTTCAGCTTCGGCTGCGAGCTTCAGGAGAGGCCTGTTCACGAGCCACGTGCAGGCCTGTAGGCAGAATCGGAGCCAGAAACGACCCAGTGCAGAGTCCCGCTTCCCGGAACCTCGGACCTGCTCCCCACATGGGAAGGGGGGCTGACCCCTTCTCCCTCCGCTGCGTGTCAGCAGAGTTGTCACCAGCCCCGTCACAGAAGCTCCAACCAGCTGATTCATGATGGATCGGCCGAACCTGGAAGCTCTCATACAGCGAATCTCTGACGTGATCTCTATGTAGATCAGGCCTCACCCGCCCAGGGCCTCTGCTTCACCCAAGAACAGTCCATCAGATCGATGGGCTCTTCAGCAGACAGCAGCTGCGAGCTGGACCCCAGGTCGGCCACTCCTGCTGGTCTCTGTCAGCACCGAGACGGGAGTGGACGCTGCCCCAGCCGTCCTGCCCCTCCCTGGTCCCATACCCCCACTGGGCTGGGTGCCAGGGACACTCAGCGGACAGAGAACTGCCTCTGAGGATGCCTCGAGCTTCGGTCTGTGCAATGGGCTCGGGCCCCCAAGCACCCGGACAGCGAGGCCTGCAGGAGGCGCCGCCACCTTTCCTGGCTTTCTAAGGCCAGGCCGGAAAGGTGAGCCGCTGAGTGCTTAGGGATGACCAGGAGGCGCCAGGTGAATGAAGGTGAAAACACTCTGAGTTCCTTCTCTTCCCCGTCATTACTCCCCCGTCCATACCCACCCTGGCTTTTTTCAGAGCACTTTCTCCGCCTGACATGATACATAGCGATTTGCCCAGTGGACAAATGAATGAAAAGGGAGCCCCGCTGGGCCGGCGTGGCTCAGTGGCTGAGTGTTGACTTATGAACCAACAGGTCATGGTTTGATTCCTTGTCAGGGCACAGCTGCACACTGACCTCAGAGGCTCCGTGCCGTGGTGCAGGGATTCCCGGGCCCATGCAGGAATGCGGTCCTCCCCCCTCACGCTGTCCCCAGTGGGGAGTGTGCTTCGCGGTGGCGTCAGAATCTCATTTTCCTTGCTCCGCGTTCTTAGGTGTCCTCCCTCTCTCAGGCTTGATCCCCAGTGGGGAGCGTGCAGGAGGCAGCCGATCCACGATTCTCTCTCATCATTGATGTTTCTCTCTCTCTCCCTCTCTCTCCCCCTCTGAAATAAGTAAAAATATATTTATAAAAGACACTTGTTGAAAAGAGAAAGGAGCCCGCACAAAACCCTGGTGGCCTGTAACACCTGGCCATGTGAAGCCCGACCCTGTATCACAGCCGATGCAAACGCCTGCCCCAGGAGCTCAGCGAGGAAGGGCGTGGCCCGTTCCATGGATGGGGAAGCTGAGGCCCGGAGATGAAAGCGTTTGACACCGTGGGATTCAGGCTGTGAGACTGAGGGTGCAGCTCCATCTCCCCTACGGAACGATGGGTACAGAGTGAGGGAAACAGCCCAAGTGTTCATGGCAGGTGAGCCAGTGTGCGTTGCTTGCATGCTCTTAGGTTGCAGGTGGGTGGGGTGGGGACGGCAGCGCTGGCCAGCACTGGTCCCCCAGCCCCCGGCAGGCGGTCCCTGCCAGGCCCCACCCCGGCTCTGGCTCCCGGAGCTCTGCCTACCTGCTGCTATGTTTTCATTAGCCTTGTTGGTAGCAATCGGCTCCTGATCGAGATTAATAGCAAAAATATTTTCTGAACACTTAAGCATGCACCTCCATTAATCTATGTTCTGAAAATTAATCCTGGAGGGCAACCTGTGAAAAGTGTTAATTGCAGCTTCAGACACAAATCCGTGAAAAGCATGCGGAGGGCCCCGCCTGGCTGTGGCCAGCCTCTGAGCATCAGCAGGCACGTCTGTCTCGGGCTGGGCGCTGTGGACTCAGGGCCCGGGGTCAGTGTGGGGGATGAGGGGGTACAGGCGGCGTGACAGCCTGGCCCACTGCTTGTGAGCTACCTGGCCTGGCTCTTTCCCTCTCCAGCCCCCGCTTTCCTTGCCTGTAAAAGAGGGACATTAAAGCACTTATTTTACAATATTTCAAATTTAGTCTCTTGTCTAAAAGACGCATCTTCCTTATGCACTCTAGCAGCAGAGCCCATGTGGGGAGGTCAGCTGGCTGTGTGGGAGAGCCCCTCTTTGCCCACAGTGCTCCACACCTGGGGTGTCCTCCCCCCTGTCCTGAGAGGCTGTCATGGACTGAACATCTGTGTCCCTCCAAAACCCCTAGTTTGAAGCCCCAACCCCTAATGTGATGGTGTTAGGAGGTGTGGCCTTTGGTGGGTGATTAGGTTTAGATGAGGTGAGTGTGGGGCCCCAGGATGGGATTAGTGGCCTTCTACAAAGAGACACCAGATAACCCATTCATTCTCTCTCTCTCTCTCTCTCTCTCTCTCTCTCTCTCTCTCTCTCTCTCTGCAAAGGCAGCTGTCTGCAAGGCTAGGAAGAAAGCCCTCACCTGCTGTCACCCTGAGCTCAAACTTCTAGCCTCCAGACTATCTATATATATAAAAGGCTAATATGCAAAGTGTTCCCTTGAGAGTTTGACTGGGAGATTGGGAGTTTGATCACTTGCTATGATGTGCGCTGACCACCAGGGGGCGGTGCAGAATGAAGGAAGGCTCTGGCCAGCAGCTGGAACCGCCCCCCCTCGGCCCCCCCAACTCGGTCCTGATCTCTGGCCAGGCCTAGGGACCCTACTCATGCACGAATTTCGTGCACCAGGCCTCTAGTGAGAACGTAATTGTCTCTAGTTTAAGCCACTCTGTCTGTGGGTTTGTCCTGGCAGCCCCAGTCCGCACACTCGCCGGCTCCCACTCTGCCATGCTCGCCTAGACTGTGGCAGGAAGCACCCCTCAGCATCCAGCGAAGCCCTCCGCCCGCCTGGCTGGGCGCCCATCCCGGGGACTCAGGTGCACAGCGGATTTGTAACTGAACGTTCCTACGGCTTCACCAGCTGCCTGGAGGCTCAGAGAACACGCTGATTTGGCCCAGGACACTGCTAATATTTGAACTGGGAGGTTATGTGCCTGGCTTCCAGGAGACTGAGCTTGGAGCGGAGACTTGCTGACAGAGCTAACGGTGCTCGGCTCCACAGAGAAGCAGGCTGGACCAGGGCTCCGGGCACACGCACGCCAGGGACACGTGAGAGGCAGCCCTCCCAGGCGCCCCCTCACGCATTCGTTCATGACAATATGTCCCGAGTGCCAGGCGCTGTGGCAGGCCCTGGGGACAGAGCAGCACACATCTTCAGGCCCCACGCGGCTTCCCGGCGGAGGGAAGGCAGACAGCACAGGGCCACGTGGCCCCAGCAGGCCAGGTGGTGGTAACCCACTGGGGAATGACATGGGGCTGGGCGGGGACATGCTGGGTGGTTGGGCAGATGGTTGTTTGGGGCAGAGGCAGGGGCCACCTCCCTACTGAGGGTATCAGGACAGACAGGCGAAGGGTGGGGAGGGGCGAACAGGCAGGGTGTGTGCCCACGGACGGAATAGCAGGTTCGAAAGCTGGAAGAGGGGTGTGCTGGAGAGTCAAAGAAAAGAATGTGGGGCCTCAAGACGGCTGGTGGGTGAGGCCCCGGTGGGGCTTCGAGCCGATCAGTGATCGGGTCCCTGCAGGTCCGCTGTGTCCCTGGGTTAAGGAGGAGCCAGGCGAGGAGGAGGAGACGCCTGGACAGCCTGGCATGGAGGCCGGAGCCAGGCAGGGCTGTGGGGAAGGCTCATGGGTGGGAGTGGGAACCCAGGGGCAGTGCCCCTCTCTGGGCCTCAGACATGACGATCACTGAGAGCTCTCCCTCCCTGGTGCTGGGCTGGGTAGGTGGGCGATGGGGGGGACCAGGAGCCAGGAAGGCTGCCTGGTGCCAGGACCTGCTGTAGACACAATGCCCAGAAGCATGTGGCTGGGCATCCACACTTGTGCCCGTCACTGAAGGTGAGAGCTGCCCGTGGGGCCGTGTCCCTGGGGAGGGGGGGACCCCAGCCAGGCAGCGTGGTGCCCGGGGCGGCCACCTCCTCCCCAAGGCACAGAACACAGAGACGGAAACACGAGACACACTCCACGTGGAGGAAGTGTCAGACTTAAAGTGGCGTGATGCTAATTCTCCTCCGACTGATCTACAGATCCCACGCAATCCCAATCAAACTCCCAGCAGGGTTTTTCTCTCTTTTGTAGAAATCAACAAACTAATTCTAAAATGTACACGGAAAGGCAAAGAAAGTAGAATTGCTCAAGCAATTATGGAAAAGAATGCCAGGACCCGATCTCAAGCTTTACTACAAAGCGCCAGCACCCCAGGCAGTGCGCAATGGGCACAGGGGCTGCTATCAATAACACAGCGCCCGGAAAGAGACTCAACTGACATGCAACCAAAGTGCACAGTAATTCGATGGGGGAGAAGGAGAGCCATTTCCATGAACGGTGCCGGGGAAAATCGGATATCCATACGTCAAAAAAATACAAGTTCGATCCACACCTCCTTCCATATACAAATATTACTGCAAAATAGATCACAGGCATAAATGTAAAACCGAAAACTAGAAAAAGCCTAGAAAATCGTTGCGGTCGTGAGTCAGGCAACGGCGGCTCAGGGTTCACAGGAGAACGAACTGGTAGAGGGGACTCCATCCCAAACAAGGACAACTGTGCTCGAAAGACGCCGTTAGGGAATAAAACGGTAAGCCACGACGGGGAGGGAATATCTGCAGATCGCCTGTGTGATACAGGACTTGTATCTGGGATATATAGAGGACTCTCAAGATTCAACAGTAAGAAATCACACAACAGCCCCGTGAAAAATAAGCAGTAAGAACCTGTACAGACACCCCCCCCCCCAACAGCTATATATACAGATGGCATATCAGCACAGGGAAAGATGCTCACCGTCATTAGATATTAGGGAGATGCAACTTTAAACCTCAATGGAATCCCACTGAACACCCATTAGAACAACTTAAAAAGCGACAATACCATGTGCTGGCCGAGATGTGGTCTCCTTGGCCGGTGGGAATGCAAAAACGGTAAGTCTCTTTGGAGAGCAGTTTGGCTTCTCACAGACGAGGCATCTGTGTTAAATGTATTTCCTACTTTCTGGATGTCTAACTTACCAAGTTAGACAAACTTGCCAGACGACCCAGCAATCTCACTCCCAGGAACATGCCCAGAGAAATAACAACATGTCTACACAGCACGTGAATGTTAGCCGTGCCTTACCGTGGTCGCCTAAGCTGCTACACGCAACTGGGATGGACCCACTCCTTCTGCGCAGGAGGGCCCACACTAGGATTCCACTGCTCTGATGTTCTGGAAAAGGCGAAGCTAGCGGACGGAAACAGACAGGCGGCTGGGAGTTGGGGTGGGGAGGGCCGGACTACAGAGGAGTGCAGAGAAATTCTTTGGGCTGATGGAAATGTTCCGTATCTTTTTTCAAGTTAGCTGACATCCCCCACCACACACAGTTACAAAAATTATTTCTCTTGTGTTGAGGACATTGCAAATCTACTCTCTTAGGCACTTCCACGTGGGCAACACAGCAGCATAAACTACAGGCGCCACGCTGCCCACTCTGTCCTAGGACTCATTTACTTGATTTCAGAGAGGAAGGGAGAGGGAGAGAGAGGGAGAGACATCAGTGATGGGAGAGAATCATTCATCGGCTGCCTCCTGCACGCCCCCTACTGGGGATTGAGCCCGAAACCCGGGCATGTGCCCTGAATGGGAATTGAACCATGACCTCCTGGTTCATAGGTCAACGCTCAACCACTGAGACACTCTGGCCGGGAGGACTTATTTACTTTGTAAGTGGAAGTTTGTAACTTTGACCCCCAAATGTTCTGTGTTTTGTTTGTGGTGGTGGATCACATGACCACAAGCATTTGCCAAGGTCTCAGAACTGGACTCAGAGTGGGGGGAGGGGTTACTGCTTGTTAACTGCACCTCGAGTAATGGCATTAACGGAGCACTTCCTGGCCACGTGACCTGGGGCAGGTGGCTCAAGTCCCTCTGAGAGCAGCTTCCTGGGCTCTCAAAAGGGGTTCATAAAAACCTCACAGACTGGGCAGGGTCAGCTTGAAGGCGTCCCTGGGTGCTCTGTGAAAAGGTCATGTGACACATGCGGGTGCTGGGAGGCAGGAAACTGGACCCAGAACCAGGGAACCAGCTGGGCAGGCCCCCAGGTCTCCCCTACCCCCACCCCCACACAGAGGGAGACCACCTTTCCAAGAGGGAGTGCAGCACTGACCATCTTGAGGGAAACGGCCACGCTGGCCTGGCACACCGGGCGGTGCCCAGACACCTGGCCCAGGCCCAGGCCCAGGTTCTCGGCAGGGCTGATGCCCCTGGGCTGCAGGCTTTCTCGTTCCCAGGGGAACGCGTCAGGGGAAGGGATGCGGTTTTCTCTGTAGTCCGGGGATTCCCTGGCACCCTCTATCTTTCTTCGGTGCCCAGCGCTTCCCGGAGCGTGAGGCCCTGTCCCGAACTTGCCATGGACCAGGCACCTGTCTTAAATCTAGTTCCTGTTTTCTGTATTCTTGATGCCTGGGTATCTGGGGTCCTGCTGAGTCTCAGAGAGCTGGTAACTCCCCCAGGAGGTGCCCATCGTGCAAACCAGCCCACGCAGAGCCCGCGCTTAGAACTGGCCACTCTGTCCGGCTCTCTGAGGGGCACAGCCTGAGACAGGGGCACCTGCCTGGCGCTGGGAGGCTGGAGCCTGGCCCTGGGGAGGAGCCACGGAGCATCGTGGGCCCCGCCCTGGCCACGTGCATCTAGAGCAGTGGTTCTCAACCTTCCTAATGCCGCGACCCTTTAATACAGCTCCTCATGTGGTGGTGACCCCCAACCATAAAATTATTTTCATTGCTACTTCCTAACTGTAATTTTGCTACTGTTATGAATTGTAATGTAAATATCTGTGTTTTCTGATGGTCTTAGGCTCTACAGCAGCGGTTCTCAACCTGTGGGTCGCCTAAGACCATCGGAAAACACAGGTATTTACATGACGATTCATAACAGCAGCAAAATTACAGTTATGAAGTAGCAATGAAAATAATGTTATGGTTGGGGGTCACCACAACATGCGGAACGGTATTAAAGGGTCGCGGCATTAGGAAGGTTGAGAACCACTGCTCTAGAGGGACATGTGCCCTCCTGGACGCACAGCATGTGCCACAGCCCGGACGGGCAGTCAGAGAGAGGCCCTGCTCTGACCGAGGGCGGTGGGTGCAGAGGCCCAAGGCGCCCCCCTGCCCCCAGCCAGGTTTTGGCCTCCATGCCAGCCAAGGGACGGGCCTCCCTGGGAAGGAAATGGAGGCTGCCAGCGGACTCCCAGTCACATCCGGGAAAGAGCGCTCCCAGGAGGAGAGGGCGGCAACCCTCCCCTCTGGTTGCATGAACCCTGGAAACTCCCGAGGAGCGCGAGTGGATGTGTGCCCGCCTGCCCAGGCCGGCTTGATCTTTAGCGGTGCCAACAGCGAGGGGCTGGGTAAGCCACGGGCAGCGCTACGGGCATGAACCTGAGGAGCGCCCGTGTTTTTAGCTCATTCAAGGTGACAATGACATGACAGAAACGCAAGACCTACTAGAGCTACCCGCTTCCCACCTGTCATTCCTCGCAGCAATGCAACGAGGAAGGGACTATGCCCCATTTCCCAGGGCAGCAACGTGCCCAAGGCTGGAGGCAGGGCTGGGAGTTGAACCTGAGCCCCTCCAAGATCAGCAAGTCACGGACACAGACAGGGACCCCAGCCGCAGGAGACTGGCAAGGAGGCTGCGTGCATTCCGAAGTCCTCCCCAGTAAACGGCCCAGCCACCAAAGAGAGCTTTCTGTGCATTATCTGCAAACAGCCGGGCAAGGGGGAGGGAGGAGAAAAGCAATAAAAGCGAAGATCAATTGTGCTGGAGACGAGGTGGCAGGAAGACAGATCTCTCTGGAAATTCCTTCTGACTGGACTCTGCCGGGACCAGGGTATTTTTCATCCCAAGATTAAGCAAAATTCTTTTCCGTCATAACCTCCTACCCATCTGTGTCCAATCTCCCGCAATCATTTTTATGCCCTACGCATTTTAAAGTCTATTTTGCAGCTTTCTATGTGCATTAGTTGAAGGATGCCGCCTGGAGCGTTAGGACGAGCCGGGAGGTGCAAAAGGCCTGAGGAAGCAGGAGAGTGGGGGCCCCAGGCTGGAGCCCCGGTGGGACAGTGACGGGGCCCTGGGAGCTGGGACCCTGCTTGCTGGCGGGGCCCTGGGAGCTGGGACCCTGCTTGCTTGCAGGCCTGGAGCTCAGAGACCGCATGACCTGGCTGGGACAGAAACAGAGCTTTTTTTTTTTTAAAGAAAAAAACCCAATTTTTAAGAATTGATTTCGGAGAGGAAGGGAGAGGGAGAGGGAAAGAGAAATCTCAATGATGAGAGAGAGAGTCATTGATCAGCTGCCTCCTGCATGCCCCTCGCCCCCCAATTGGGGATTGAGCCGGTTGCAGGCATATGCCTCCACTGGGAATCAATGACCTCCAGTTCATAGGTTGCCGCTCAACCACGGGCCATATCAGCTGGGCAGAAGCAGAGTGTCTAATGAGGACTGAACTTGAGAAGGGGAGAAGTCAGGATTGTGAGGTCTCCGCTGGGGTAATTATGTGGATGGTGATGCTGCCGTAGCTGGGAGAGAGAACAGCGCTGGGGATGGGAGGCGAGAGGTCAGGTCTGAGCATGCTCAGTGAGAGCGGCCACAGGGCACGTGTGGAGAGAGAAGTCTGGGCGGGGCCGGCAGTCACGGGAGTGGGTGGGACCCACGGGCAGCATCAGAGCGGCTGGGAGAAGGCGGCCAGGGCAGGGTTCTGGGGGCTTTGACTTTCGGGAGAAGCCAGCAAAGGAGGCTGGGAAACAGACGATGAGCAAGATTAAGTGGGCCCCGAGACAGAGCACTGTGGAAACTATGGCAACGAGTCTCCAGGCAGGAGTGGGCAGCACCACCGAACCCCAGGGGAGGACAGGTGGGCTGAGGACTGGGAAGCCGCTGGGCTTGGCGGCGGGGCTATTCAGAGCCGTTTCGGGGCCGGTGAGGGTGTGGAGGGGGAGGAGGGCCTGCTGGTGGCACAGGATTTCCCGCGCGGTAGCTCTCCGGCTCCTCAACCAAACCAAGGGCATGTGGCCACTCCGATGGCGGAGGCCGTGGTGGAGGCCAGGAGAGGACGCTTCTACAGGAGACGAGGAGAGTATCCAGAGAGCCGAGGACCCAGCCACGCTGACAGCCAGGCACTGTGCCCAGCCCCCAGTGAGGTTGGCATCGCCACCGCCCCTGCCTCAGCATCAGGGTGACTCAGAGGCGGCAGCTCCCCTGGGGCAGTGCCCGTGGCCTGGCCTCCTGACACTGTGCCCCTCTCTGTGCTGAGCAGCTCAGTGGGGTGGAGGCCCAGGTGATGAGGCCAAGGGTATCCGTGGGGCACCTACCCACCCAGGACAGTGAACTGAGCTCTGCATCTTGGGCCTGTGGAGTGGACTCAAAACCACGCCCTTGGCACAGATGTGGACAGTCCGGTGTGGCCTTGTTCCGGGTGGAGAGAGGGCTCAAATGCGGCCTTCTGACCACACGTCACCTTCCAGTGGCTGCATCCCCCAGCCCATCCCGGCGGGCACGTGTCTCTGCTGGACAGTGGTCATTGTGAACCGGATTTCCCGAGGGCGTCGCCTTTGCCTCCCATGGGGAGCAGAGGGGCCTCAGGATTGAGTGAGGATGGGCTACGCAGCTGCCCTGTGGGGGGGACTCCCAGGGAGGCCCGTGCAGCCCAGACCGGAGTGAAGGCGCCTCATGCCTGTGGGGGCAGCTCAGAGCCACACAGGATGGTACAGAACCGCCAGCTGAGCCCAGGTTCCCCTGTGACAGCCAGAAGCACCTGGAACCAGGCGGGGGGGATGTGGTTGGGCGTGGCTGGCAGGTGGGGCCAGAACTGAGCTTTGGGGGGATGTGGGGGGGGGTGTACAGGGCACCCAAAGTTGCTTCAGAAACTGGGGAGCTTCATGCCCAAAGGAGGGTGATGGTGTTGTCAGCTTAGTGGTGTCAGATCACCGCCTAGGCCCAGGCCCAGACCTGCACCCTGCGGGGACACCTCCAGGCCCAGGCCCAGACCTGCACCCTGTGGGGACACCTCCAGGAGTCGGGCTAGCTGGTGCTGCTGCTCCTCCCCCGCTTGCCCCCTCCCGCAGTGGTCTCCCTCAGTCCCCCCCACACCCCCTCCCGAGTGCCCCCGCTCGCCCCCTCCCGCAGTGGTCCCTCCGGCAGAGATGCTGCTCAAGCAGCAAGGCCAGAGCCAACACATTCGCGTGGAAACGTAGCTGCCTAGAGCAAACGTCCACAAGCTCCATTTGCTCTGGAAATACTGCTGCTGCTGTCCAGCTAAAGCAAGTGTCCTGTTAGTGCAAACCCGTGACAGAGATGGGGACAGCCGGAGGGGTGGAAGGCCGAGCCCCGCGCTCAGGGAGGCAGAAGCTGGAGGCTCGGTGTCCTCCAGGGAGCGTCCCAGCGGCTGCAGCCAGAGCTCACAGTTGGGAGTCGGGGTCCAGCCCCACCCAGACCTGGCTGACCCACCCTGCAGTGGTGCCAACCAGCGGGGAGACAGCGTCCATTTGTGGCGTGAGCAATGATCGGACGTGTCCCCGGAGTCCTTCCAGCCCTGGCCGGTCCCAACCTGCTCCGTTCAGACCCCCTGGATGTGCTGTTTAGAGCCACATGGGCAGGTTCAGGACTCAGAAGAGGGTGTGGAGAAGGCTGGGCCCCAGCTCTGTGCCAGGGCTGCCATGGGCGTGGGTGGGACCTGGCACCGGCCACTTCTCCTTGGACCGAGCCTTCTCCTAAAAGGAGGAGGCAGCTGGCAGATGTCCAAGGGGCCGCCCAGTGCTGACGGCCCATGGAACGCCTCCGGCCAGCCTGCCTCCCGCTCAGGGCCAGCACGGTGGGGGGTGGGGGCCTCGGGCCCTGAGTTGGAAGTGAAGTCGCAGCCTCTAAGGGAGGAGAGAGAGTTGACCCCCCTGGGGAGCAAGCCCACTTTCCAGCGCGAGAACTGCTCAGCCTCAGCTCTCTCTAGGTCATCAGCCCCGGGCACCCCGCAGGCCAGGCCTGGGCAGGAGACAGAAGCTGCTCTGAAGGAGGCTGCGCCTGGGGAGGGGCAGGTGTGCAGGGGACAGCGGGGAGCTGGAGGACAGGCTCAGGGGCCCTGCTGGCAGCTGTTCCCCGAACCACAGCCTAACCTGCTGATTAATAACCACACCACTCGCTGGGCCCAGCACTGGAGTGATTTACAGCTTCGCAACCAGTGATTTAGCACACCGAGGCTCGGCTCGACTATCTCTATCCTAATTAAATTAACAAAAAATTAAGAGTGACAAAGTGCCAAAGATTGACTGATTTACCTCATGTGCGCCCTTGCTGCTTAGATGGGTGCAAACTCCTTACAACTTTGAATAAAATAAAGGGAACTATCAGACACTGGATTGTTGGCCAAAATATTAGCAATGACTCCAGAGAAGGCTCCCGAGGCTACACATTCACCTGGATGGGTCGCCGCATGCAGTGCTGGGCCTGCGGGGAAGACCTGGACCCAGGCACTAGGTCCGACCAGGTGAGGTGCCCGGCCCCAGAGGCCCTGCCCTTTCAGGGCTCCATGACAACCAGTACAAATTGTGTTGCAGGTGGTGCTACTAGACAGCTGAATGGATCCACACCTGCCTTTCATCCTCATCACCACCCTCCTCCTCTTCCTCAATCTCATCATCATCTTCATCCTCATCACCATCATCATCATCACCATCATCACCACCACCATCACCACCACCACCACCATCACCACCCTCCTCCTCTTCCTCAATGTCATCATCATCATCTTTTTTTTTATTGAGTTTTTTTTTTTACAGAGAGGAAGAGAGAGGGATAGAGAGTTAGAAACATCGATGAGAGAGAAACATCCATCAGCTGCCTCCTGCACACCCCCTACTGGGGATGTGCCCACAACCCAGGTACATGCCCTTGACCAGAATCGAACCTGGGACCCCTCAGTCCGCAGGCCGACGCTCTATCCACTGAGCCAAACCGGTCAGGGCATCATCATCATTTTCATCATCACCGTCATCACCACCACCATCATCACCACTATCACCACCCTCCTCCTCTTCCTCAATGTCACCATCACCATCTTCATCACTGTCACCATCACCACCATCATCATCACTATCACCACCCTCCTCTTCCTCAATGTCTTCATTATCATTTTCATCACCATCATCATCACCACCATCATCATCACCACCATCACCACCCTCCTCCTCTTCCTCAATGTCATCATCACTGTCATCTTCATCACCATCATCACCACCATCACCACCACCCTCCTCCTCTTCCTCAATGTCATCATCATCTTCATCACCGTCATCACCATCATCACCACTATCAACACCCTCCTCCTCTTCCTCAATGTCATCATCTTCATCATTGTCATCATCACTACCATCATCACCACTATCACCACCCTCCTCTTCTTTGTCAACCTCACCATCACCATCACCACCATCACCACCCTCAATGTCATCATCATCATCATCATCATCTCCACCACCATTGTTACCCTCCTCTTCTTCCTCAATGCCATCATCATCAACCACCATTATCACCACCATCTTCCTCATCCTTCCATCATCACCACCGTCCTCTTCTTCATCATCAATGTATCACCATGAGCATCATCACCATCATCACCACTACCTCTTCTCAATGTCGTCATCGTCATCATCATCATCATCATTATCTTCATCAATATCCTCACCCTCTTGAGCCACCCCTGGCATAGGCTTACCCTGTGCCATATGTTGTTCTTCTAAGTGCTTTATACACAGGAACTCTCTTTAGTACTCTCAACAACCCTACGTGTACTATTGTTTACCCCCATTTTACAGATGAGAAGGCGGAGGCACACAGAAGTTAGCCCGACTTGTCCAAGATTAGCTCCTGGGCTGCTAAGAGACAGAACCAGGATTGTAATCAGTTTGACTCTGCAGTGTCCATGTTCTGAGTCACGTTCCTACACTGTGCTGACTGGGTGAGAAAGAGTAAAGAATTAACAGGCATCTCAGGGAATGGATGAATGTTCGGTGGAGTCCAGCAGCCTTAGGAAGTAGAGGATTTCCTATACTTACATTTGGGACCAATGTCCATCTGGGCCCTCCCTCTTCCTATTCTGTGGCAAGGTCTCCGGGTGTCGGTGATGTGGTTGGGACCCCCATTCTCGGAGCTGTTTCTGCCCTGTCATTTCTGAGTAAGCATGATCTTGTTCTGCGATGATGTGATGACCTTGCTTCCACCCCCACAGAACACCCAGTTCCATGCAAGCGTGGAGTGGTCTGTTCTTCACTACATTCTCCGCGCTTAGCACAGTGCCTGGCACCTAGGAGGCGCTTAGTAAACGGATGCGGGTTGCATAAATAAAAGAGCTAACAGCAGAGAGGAAGGCATTCCCCCAAATTTCTTAGACTCAACTTTTGGAAGCCATAGAAATCTATACATTCCCATAAATCAGTGCAACAAGTGGCATGTACTTAATGTTTTATGTCCAATGCTTTCCCTTTTCCTTCTTCCCATGTGCAGGAAGGTGCATAAATGTATGGAGAGCTGACATCAGAGCGATGGGGTTGAGTTCTTGGCCAGCTTCCCTCCAGCGGGGGCAAGAAGACCTACACACAGGGCTATTACGGAATTCAAACGTGGCCAGGGATGTAGACACGCTGTGTAAACTGCGAAGTATAAAACAAATTACTTGGTTTACCAAGTCCTCAGCCCTAATGCCTGCTCCTCAGACTGAGGAGCGAGGGGCCTGTCCTGGGAACCCTGGGAACTCTTACCATCCCCCCAGCCCTGGCTTCCCCCTGGCTCTGCGCTGCACACCACAGCGTGATGGTCTCAGTATAACTCACAACAGCCCTGGCCGGTCCCGGCATGTCCCTGATTTCATGGATAAAGGCATGGTATTCAGAAGGCAGGTCCCAATTTCCCCATGGCCAACAGCTGGTGAGGGCTCTATGGCTCAGAGAGCTGTCTGCACCCCTCGACTCCTTCCCTTCTCCTTCCTCAAGTACTAGACCCCCCACATTGAGCTGAGCATGTGGCCATCCAGAATGAAACTCCACTCCCCAGCCTCCTGTGCAGGTAGATGCGGCTGTACCTGAGTTGTGGCCAAGGGGATTAGGCCGAAATGTTGCTCTCCCCTTTCTTGCTGCTGGGATGTAGGCACCGTGGCTTGAGCTCTCGTAACATTCTCGTGCTATAAGGATGTTGAGGCCACTTTATGGGAAGTGGGGACCCCCATTGGCCACCAGCTGCCACGGGGAAGCAGGCTATACTGGGTAAGACATCACTGCTTGGGGATTGTGGTCACTTGCAGCTGAACTTCTAACTAATAGGCCCTCCCTGACTCCAGAGCACATCTTCTTAACCACTTTCTTAGAAAGCAGCTCGTCTTCACCACCCAAGACCGTGGGATATTACAACAAAGCCCGTGGCACAGTGTCTGGTCCAGAGAGACAGCCCGTAAATGCTCACCGGCCACTCACTGTTCTCCTTGTTCTGGGGCTGCTGCTGCTGCTCTTTGCAAACGTGTGCCACCCGACCTGACAGGGGGTGCGGGGGGGGGGGGGGGCAGGCATGCCCAAAGCACCCGCGCCTGCCTGGCACCAAAAGAAACCCTTCACACTATGTGTGCCAGTCAGGAATTGATGCCAGGGCCTTACTTGGACCTGATGGGACCGGGCTAAAGGGGGAGGATTTTCTAGCCCAGCAGCCTCCGTGGAAGGTGGCAGGAACAGTGAAATCGGCTCTAGTTGGGCAGCCTTTGTGAGGTCGTCCAAGGGGAGGGGTGTGCCAGGCAGACGCAGTCACCTCTGAGCTTGCAGAAAAAGGAAACCAGGGTTCTCTGGGGAAGTCCCTTCAAAAGAGCCAGAGTTTCATTCTGGATGGCCACATGGTTTGCATATAACTAATAGACACATAGGAACGTACGGTGTCTGGGCCTTGGTATTCATCCTAAGAGCTGAACGCACAATCCAGCCATTTCCCTCGATGCCGGGGAGCTCTGCAGACGCTGTCCTCGGCCCTGGCGCTGGGCAATTAGTGAAATTCCCTTTATATTTCAGCCTGGCCGCAGCCTCCTCAGGTCTCCGCCAGAGAACGCAAGGCGGGCAAAGCAGATAGGCTTTGCGTGGTATGAAAACCAGAAACACAAGGAAACATTTCCTTGGGAGGAGGAGGCGATCAGGAAGACAGAAAGATCAAAGCGAGGAGTCAGAAACCAAGAGAGTCAAGTTCAAGTCCTTTCAACCCCACCTGCTACCCAGCCCGCCACTGCCCTGCCTTCCCAGGGGTCTCTGCGGGTTGGGAGCTCAGAGCGCCCGGATGCCCTGATGGGAGGCAAATCCTCAGACAGAGAAAGCGCCTGTTTTCCTGTTCCCTGGGCACCGGCACTGCAGCCTCTTATGCCAGCAGCTTGAAATAGGAGCGCAGGTGTGAGTCCCTGGCTCCCGGAATCGGAATTACATCACCAAAGAAGAAAGTTTCCGAAGGACGGCATCTCCGCGGATAACGATCCCTCATGAGGGGTTGCCAGTGGTGATAAAAATATCGCTGCGTGCTAAAGGTGAATTTCAATTCAGGACCCCATCACGGATTCTGCTCCGGACCCCAGGAAAGAGAGCCTGGTTTACTGGCCACAGCGAGCCCGCCCCCCGCCCGTCTCTTTGAAAGCCGACTGTTTTGAAAGCCAAGTTAGGGAAACACGCGCGCTCTGGGGCATAGAGAAAGCGGCGCGTGTATGAAATGCAGCGCTGCGAGGTAGCTCTCAGCACACTGACATTATAAAACCCGGGGAGCGATGGGAAATAATATTTTTACAAAGGTGGAGAGCATAAATGCCAAACTATGGGACAGAGTTATAGACCCCGTCAGGCACGGTGGAGGGGCCAGGCGAGGAGCGGCTCGTGGGGCCACCCCGTGTCCCTGAACCGGTCGGAGCGCCTCTGTGTAGGGACCCCGGGCTGCGGGCCAGGGAGCCCTGGTGGGGGGCCTGCATGGGCCCTGAGCTCAGGAGAAGCGGGAATAATGTTCGCCAGGGAACCAGGCCCGACCCTGGGCCCCCTCCGCTGACCGCCTTCAGAACCATGAGCCTTCCCACGCAGTTTCGCGCTGACTTGGGCTCTGATGTCTTTAAAAATTGAGACTGAATCCACATAGCATAACATTGGCCATTTTAAAGTGTGCAGTTCGGGGGCATCGGGCCCACTGGCAATGATGGGAAGCCGTCACCACTGTCTAGTCCCAGGACAGTCCCTCACCCCAAAGGAGACCCGGCTCTGTCTGTTATCTGGTCGCTCCCGAGCCCCGCCCCAGCCGCTGGCAGCCACTGCCCACCTCCCGTCTCTGGATTTGCCTATTCTGGGGGCTCCATAGAAAGGGAATCGTGTAAACACGTGACCTTCCGTGTCTGGCCTCATTCACGCAGCGTCGCGAGGTCAAGGCTCACTGCTGAATTGGGGCCTCACTCCTCTTACGAGGGAGGAACACCCCACGGAAGGGGGACCACGCGTGTCCACCTACTCTCCCGGGCGGGGCCTCAGGAGCCGTGGGATTGTGAAACACGACGACTTCTGCTGCCCCTGCCCTCTGCTCAGCGCAAGCCGAGTGGAGCCCACGCTTCCGTGTGCGGAGCTTTCCGGCACGTCCACACCACATCCTGCGGCGCCAGTCCCTGTGCCCAAGGCTGCACCCACCCCTCATGCTGCACCCGAGAGCCTCCTCCGCTCGGGGCTGTGCTCTGAGTCCCTCGCTCAGTCTGAGATGCGCGGACATGGACACAGCAGGGCCGTGCACACGCATCTGCACGCGCCCCTCCGAGTGAGGTGTGGGGTGAAGGGGATCCCATCTCCCAGCGGGAGGAGCAGGGTGGGAGGGCACATGCCTGCTGCCCATGGTGGGGTGGGTGGCTGTCCACCAGGCCCCGGCTGCCTCCTGGCACCTGTCAGTCACCCGTGAGGCTACAGGTGCCAGTGCGGGGAGGCGGCTCCCGGGTCAAGCCCCTCCCGCCCCACTAGAGGGGGCAGAGCCCAGAGCAGCCGCAGTGCCTGCGCATCCCTGGCGGGCGCGCTCGCCATTACGTGGGGCAATGGAGGGTGTCGGGCGCGAGGGGGAATAAATCATGGCTCTCCGCTAAACGGAGAGTGCAGTGCTGCTGCCAGCAGCGCAGATAATGAAGATCCCATGCGCCGAGAACAATGAAATGAGCCTCGCGCTGCTGACGGGGTATTTGTACAGCCTGTGAGTTATGTTTCAGAACTGGCTCCGCTCAAGACGCAGACCCTCTTCAGGAGCAGAGACGGATACGCTCTCCAAACAATGTACACGCTTCCCCGCGAGGCGGGACGCGACGTCGTGGGAAGCCGGCGATCATTGCTCTGAGCTTCCTGCAGATCCCGGATGCCCGCTCCACGGGGCTCTGTGGAGACTGCCTGGGACAGCCCCGCTCCACATGGCAGGGCAGGGTGCAGCGGGGGCGGGGTTGCCCAAGCAGGAGAATAAAATCCATGGAAAGGCAAGCCCTGCCCTGAGCCAGCGCCTTCCTGACCGGAACCTTGTCTTCGCTCTCAGGGGCCCTGCTCCCGGGGACATTTGGCAAAGTCTGGAGACAGTCCTGGCTGTGGGGACCGGGGCCTGGGGAGCAGCTGCCCAGCAGGCCTCTGCAGGGGTAGAGGCCGAAGCTGCTGAACACCCACGGTGCAGGGGCCCCCACAGCAAAGGGTGGCCCAGCACTGTCGCTGTGCTGAGGGTGGGAGTCTGGGCGGAGGGTCCCTGTCCCAGGCCTCCTGCTGGGAGTGTGCGGGCAGGGAGCCGGCGGGGACCTGCGTGTCCACCTGGGACATGCGGCTGGTTACTGGGCTCTGGAGCCATCAGGGCACCGCAGAAGGCTTGCCACTGCCCGGGGCCACTGCAGCGGGGCCTGGATGCAGGGCTGGGGGGCCCCACGGAAAGCCAGAGGACGGGTTTGGGCAGTTGTTCTGGGTTCAGGTCCTGGCCTCCCTGAGCTCCGGTTCCTTGAGGGGGTAGGAGGGCTGCCCACATGTGTGCTACATGGGGCGGCCGGGACACCGAGCACGTAATGGCACTAGCACGTGTGAGCTCGGTAGCTGTGGCCCGCTGGAATTGTTAACACCGACCAGGGGCAGCTGATGCAGAAACACAGGGCAGGGTCACGTTTAAGGACAAGTAAGACAGTGAGACACCACACCACGTGCCTGCTACGGCTGCAGCTCCTCAGTGACGCGCCCGCCACAGAGCCCGACGAGGGGTGTGTGTGTGTGTGGGGGGGGGGGGCGCCGCGGGCCAGGCAGAGGCTGGTGGAGACTCTGCGCGCTTGTTGTCTTTTGTAAAAGAAATGAATCAGGTGAAAGAAAAGAAAATAGAATGCCATGACATAGACAGCAGTATGTGATGACCAGAGGGAAGGGGGAGGGGAGGGAGGAGAGGGGGAGGGGGATAAGTGGTGATGGAAGGAGACTTGACCTGGGTGGTGAACACACAGTACAATGTACAGGTGACGTGTTATAGGACTGAACCCCTGAAACTATATAATTTCATTAACCAATGTCGCCCCAATACGTTCAATAAAACATACCACGGACACACCAGTGGGCATGGTCACGGATATTGAGAACCCTTCTAGTCTTAGGATGAGTTTGTGTCTGACCTGGAATCGTGTTTATTGGCATGAAGTGGGTCTATGTCCCCCTAAGGAGCCTGCAGAGGCCTCACCGATATCGGGAAGCAGCCATGGGGCCGGGAGAGGCCAGCACGGGGCAAAGTCTGGCCCTGCGGTGGCGAACATGGCAGGGATGTTGGGAGCGATTTAAGGCAGGAGAGTGGCCACCCCCACGCCCTCGGCCCGGGCAGCCCTGAGCCTCTTCTCCATGCTGTGGGGCCAAAGCACACCAGCAGCACAGACTTCGGGGGCAGGCCAGAGGAGGGGCCCCAGCAAAGAAGAGAGGTTTGCCGTCAGCTCTTGATGTGCCCAGATTGGCAGCTCAGGTCTGGCCAGGACTGTGGGAATACCTTGGGTGGGCCCAGGAGGGTCTGCCCCATCTCCACTCCTGGCACAAACCCTTCCTGGGTCTCAAATGCCACTAGAGCTCGGCTGGTGCGGCTCAGTGGTTGAGCGTTGACCTATGAACCAGGAGGTCATGGTTCGATTCCCGGTTGGGGCACAGGCCTGGGTTGTGGGCTCGATCCCCAGTGTGGGGCGTGCAGGAGGCAGCCGATCCATGATTCTCTCTCATCATTGATGTTTCTGTCTCTCCCTCTCCCTTCCTCTCTGAAACCTATTAAAAAATATTTTTTAAAAATGACATACTCCAATGCCACTAGATGCCAGGAATGCAACCCGGCTGCCAGGTGCCAAATAAATGTCCCTGGGGGCAGGATCACCCCTGGGCAGAACAGCTGGACCAGCAGACCCCTAGAATTTCCTCGGCCCTCACATTCCAAGATCACGGGAAAAGATTCGCATTTCCGGTGAGCTTGAAGACGTGAGCAGATGCCGCCGGTAACTGCTTCATGCCAGCAGAGGCAGGGCCCGGGCCCGAGAATTCCGGCCGTTGTCAGCCATGGGCAGCACGGGGCAAACTCGATGAAGATGGCTGAGTGGCTGGCATTCAAGGCCAGGGCCATGGGACACACTGAGTGTTACAAAGCGCTGGACCAGGACACTGGGCAAGGGAACGCAAGCGGAGTGGTGAGGACGGCGGGTGCTGAGGGTGCCTGCGACCGTCGGCACAGGTTTGTGATGAAATGTAAGACTAAGGAACTGGCATCGTCTTTCAGTTGGTATATTAAGTTATGTAGCGTGTGACTTGCAACACTTATGAGTAGACACATTAATAAATACCAAGAAACCCAAGGACGCGGAGTGGGAGCGTGCTCCCCGCCCCACTTCCCTTCCCCCGTGGCCGCCTGCACTCCCTGCCCAGAGACACGTGCCGATAAATAACGGTGTGCCGGCCGTGCGACGTGATGGTGTTTCCAGTAAAGAGCCTCTTCCCTTCAATCCGACTGGCCCCCTAATGGATTATTTTACTCCCTTTCTGGGTGTGCGTGTGTCTTGCGTCTATTTAAAACCCTTGGGTTGCAATGTACCTTATTACACTTTAAAGTCTCTGGCTTGTGGCAAGAAAACGTTCTGGGCTATAAAACATGGAGTGGAGTGCAAGTTTGATGCGTTTGCTTCCATTTGCTACCCCACAAAACGCTTTCTAAATGCCATTAAGATTTAGCATGCGCCGTGTAACCAAGCTGCATTTGTCTCGCATTTAAGTCAATTGGCTTCTGAGTTTTATTTCTTCCGTGCACATCACATTGGATCAAGCTGCTGCCACAGCCAGGGGTAAGGAGCCGGTGCCACGCCCTGGAGATGGGCCCTGCAGCCCCATGGAGGGCAGGGCGGGTCTGAGACACAGGTGCCCCGGTGGACCGGAAGGTGGGGCCCTTGCTACCCTGAGCCCCGAAGAGAGAGGGGTACGATGTGGAGAAAGGAGCTCTGCCTTTGGTGTCAGAGTGAGCGTGGCCTGTGGAGGTCCTCTGACTATCACACGTGGAAATGGGGACGGGGGAAAGCACTCAACTCTGTCCTGCCCCTGGTCAGCCAGGTGACCTCATGATAGCACCTGGATCAGCCCACACCTGACACCATCCTGGCTTCTAACCAAGACCAGCATGACAACTGGGAGTCCCTGTGCCCTTCTCATCAAGGACACCTCCCTCCCTCCTCCAGGCCCCTGTGACCAGGATGGATGGGGGGAAGGAAGCAACTCACCCACCCCCGGAGCTGGCCTGAGCCACCTCGGACACCTGTACCTCCACTCTCTCCCCGCCAGCCTCGGGCAACACGCCAGCTTTGAGTGAACCACAAACACAGAGGCAGAGGAGAGGAGGCGGAGGTGTGACCTGTCAGAATGCAGAGTGACCTGCTGGTGTGACAGGAAGCTGGGAAGATGGGGTGGCGGGGGCATGGGCTCTGCAGATGGACAGCCTGGGGCTCAGGTCCAGGCTCTGTAGTGACCATCAGGGCAGCTATGGGCAGGATTTACCTCCTTTCACTGGCATCTGATCGTTTATCAGTGGTGTGTGGCTCACCACCAGGTACAGTGCTGGGCACCAGGCCAGGACAGCTCAGGTGCAAGTGCCACCTGGGGTAGATGCGAGCACACAGCAGGACCCTGTGTGGGGCAGTGTCTGGGAGGACGTTGCCACCTGTAACCTCACTTTGCTGGTCCCTAAAATGGGCAAATAGGGCTGCTTCCGTACCGGCTTTCTGGACCCAACGAGACAACACCCTCGTGTGAATGGGGTCCACTTTGGTGTTAGCGTCCAGGCCCTAGACGTGGTCCCTGTCCCCCTGTAACGTCCTGGGGTCCAGGACATCGCAGGAGAGTGCAGAGTGTCACAGACAAGGTGCTGCCTGCCCCCTCCTCCCGCCCCCCCCCCGCCCCCCGCCAGGCCAGGCGGGTCCTGGAGCGGGTGCAGCCGCAGGGCGATCGCTGGGTCAGCAGCCGAGCCCACTGGATGTGCAGCCGCCAGGGTGTGAGGACAGGGAGGGAGATGAAGGTGATAAATCTGCGGTGGTCGCTGTGACGCGGAGCCTGTGGGAGCCGGGTGGGGTGTGGGTCCCTGTTCCCAGCGGGCCCTCCCCTTTCACCCGGGGCCCTGTTCTTACAGCAAATTGGACCTTTCGCTCTGGAAGGAATAATTACTCTCCGAGGAGGAGAGGCCTGGCCGTGCATGCTGATGGGCCGCACAATGTCACCTTGGCCGTCGCGGAGCGCCAGCGCCTGGCTTGGGCCCTGGCCAAGCCCCGGTTTCTTTCTCATAATGGAGGTCACCTCTCCATAGAATTTGTTGATGATCTCCAAAATGACAAGTCAGAAAGCTCCTGTCAGCAGGATTTTTTTTTTTAAGAGGAAAGAATAGCACAGCGATGAAGGGAACAGGTGGCGTGGGGTGAGGAGAAAGGGGGGGGACACCCAGAGATGAGGTCAAAGGTCAGGTTTTGCATAAGCAGAAGCCAGATGATGGTGACAGTGAGGTGCCATCCAAAGTCAGCTTCCGGAACCAGCAACCCGGACAGAGGGGCTGGGCCACAAATGTCCGACTCAGGGAGGGATGACGGCAGCCTCGCGTGACCCCAGCAGGCAGGCACTGTGCCTCTGTGGCCCCGGCTCCCAGAGCCGGCGTGGCGGCGGGGCCTTAGATGCTGACGAGATGGGAAACGGAAGCATCCGTGGCTGCCCACTGAGGACCCACTGGGGGTTGGGGGTGGGGAGCTGAATGTCCCCATGAGCCCCGACAGGAGGAGAGCAGCAATTGACATTTGGGCGGGGGGGGGGGGCAGGAGGCAGGAGGAGGGGGCAGGCAGCACCTTGTCTGTGGCACACCTTGTCACGGGCAGCGATGTCACTCGCCACCAGTCACCTGCAAAGCAGGACATCTGGGCCTTGGTGGCTGCAACTAATTCCATGTGCTGGGAGCCCAGAAAGGAATTCTAGCCGCCTGGGGCCCTGACCAGGGGTGCCCAGCGCTGCCTGAGCTTTCTCCAAGGCAGAGGGTGGCCTCGGGGAGCAAGCCTGGAGAGCGGGGAGGCCTCCCCACAGGGCTTCCAGCAGCCAAGCAGACCTGACAGGGGGGTGGGGGACTTCACCCCAGGCTGCATCTCTAGGACTTAGCATCCAGGTGCAAACACAGCCCCAGGCTTCAAATCAGTGGAGGTAGACTATGGAGGAGGCAGGCTGTGGAGGAGGGGGGCTGTGGGGAAGAGGCTGTGGGGGAGGGGACTTTGGGGGAGGGGGACTATGGGGAGGAGGCTGTGGGGGAGGGAGGCTGTGGGGAGGGGGGCTGTGGGGGGAGGTAGGCTGTTGGATTTGCCAAGTGGGCAGGCTGGGCCTGGGGGCCCAGCTGGGCTGTAGCCTGAGCTCTGCTGTAGGAAGCCCTTTGGACACTTGGTGGGGACTCCCTGTGCTCCCTGGTGCTGAGGATGCTGCCTCCCTCCCATAGTACTTCCTGGGCGCTGCTGCCAGCAGCTGTCAGGGTTCCAGAGGACAAGGAGAGGCTGGGGGAGTGGAGCAGGAGGGAAGAGCGTGCTGGTGCCAAGGAGGGCCCGTGGGCATGTCCCCAGCTGGGGGGCCGAACCCAGGCAGCCGGTGGCTTGCGCAGCAGGGGCAGCCTCTGTGGCGGGTAAGGTACGTCCTGGGAGCCGCCCTGCCCAGCACTCCACCTGGCCTGGGTCTGGGCCTTCAGAAGGCTGAGCCAGCCCCCCTCAGCCCCAGGGCCCATCAGTCCGTGGAAAGGCCACATTCTGGCACCTGCGGCCAGCCCTCCCTGAATCATCGCGCTGGCACCCAGCCCCGAGCTGGCTCCAACCACAGCGTTTCCCTTCTGGGCCAGGGCTTCCAGGAGAACCTTAGTCCCCTCTCAGCACAGGATTAGGATCTGAATGAAGTGGCCCAACCAGAGGGAGGAGGGGCCATCCTCACCAAGCAGGGTACAGAGGGGCCCTGGGGTCTACCCGGCCTGCAGGCAAGGCCACGCCCGGGCACCGGGCTGTAAGAGAAGCTGCATGTTTAGGCTTTGAGAAGCATAAAAAACAGGCCTGAGATTATTTTTTAAAATATGAATAGGAGGTTTAATCAGGAGAGAGGAATTCCTTTCAAGTAATGGCCTAGTAATAGCACTTGCTAAAGTAATGAGGTTTCAGTATTCCACAATAAAACGTGATCTATTCCGGATTTGAGGAAATAAAACTCCAGAGATAATTTTAGGGTGATCCTGACATGCCTGAATTGGTGTTACAGGTTCGGGCCATTAAGCCCACAGGGATGGGCGCGAGGGAGGGGGAGGGGCAGCCAAGTGCCTGACGCTGCCTGGGTCTCAGAGGCCAAAGGCTGGTCCACTGGAGGCCTCAGCCCTGGGGGCCACGGCCCTCTGCCCCTCCAGGCCTGGACTCAGGGGAGAGTCACCTCTGGGATGACTCACAATCCAAGGTTATCACCACAGAACCGCCCACCCCCACCTGTCCCCCTGGGGAAACCGAGGTTGACAGGCGACTCAGCGCCTGCTCTTTCATTCCAGGAACGCATCCTGACCCTCTGCCTTGCGCCAGGGACCCTGACAGGTGCCGCCAGTGCCATGCATGATGTTTCCACTGGGCTCATCCGAGCGCCACCGCCGGGCGGCATCTCTGGAGCCCACAGTGCAGGCACAGGGTACCCCTCCTCCCAGCGCCCCAACAACGCCCGCCCATTTCTGTGTCTCACCTTCAACATGCCGTCCTCCGAAGGCCTTCCTCACTGCCCTCCCGCCATCTGCTGTGGGCGGCTCCCCCTCCCCCATCAGAGCTAAGGGAACCTGGGGGGCACCTCCCAGTCCCTGGGGAGCAGGCATCTTCTGGGCGGGCAGGCCCACGTCTGCCCTGCTCTCTGAGGGGTCCCCACGGCACTCGAGAAACATTTGTTCCAAACAAGAGAAGTGACCTGAGCCAACTCATCACGGGGAGCGCTGGACACGGAGGCCAGAGGTCCAGCTTCAAGTGGGGAATCGGGGGGACCCCAGTTCTTTTCTGCAAATGGATGGGGCCAGGCCAGATGACCTTTCCATTGGTTAGCCTTAGATTTCAGTGATTTGCAGACCCCTGACCTGCCAACAGCCACACCCTGAACGCCAGAGACAGCGCCTAAGAGAGGATGAAGGGAAGTCCTGACAGGTGATGCTCCACACGAGGTCACCCCCTCCCCCGGGTCACTCCTCCGTTCATTGTTGACTGACAGCCCCCGACACGTGAGCACTGCAGCAACCGTCCACGTCGGGAACATGATGAAGGATCACTTTAAAGCCCGAGGCCTCTTGCAGGTGTTAACAAAAAGCTTACCGAGTGATTTCCATGTGCTACCCAATAATTTATTAAGAACTCGCTGCAGCTGAACGTTAAAAACGATATTAATCACCACGTGAAATGGGTGTAAGACAAACAGCCCGGCCCATGCCCGTGAGTAGTACAATGAGTGAGCGCCACGGACTCACTGATTTAGTGCTCCGGTCAGCCAAGGGCGCCGGATACACTCCCCGCGGCCCTCACGCCTCCGGCGCGGCATATGTCCGCATCGAAAATATCCGCCACATCCTCCTCCTCTGGACAGCCTCCCTCAGCGGGTGGGTGGGCAAAGATAGGCCGTCACGCTCCAGCGACCGTCTTTGTCTCAAGGACACCCCCCCTTCTGCCCACCCCCACCAGGCACAGGAGAAAGACGAAGAAGGCAGAGAAAGTGTAAAATCACGTGACGAGGATGGGAAGCGGGCGGGGCCTGTGTTACAGCCGTGTAAGGACACCTGGCCGTTGGGGAACAGGTGTATGCGAAGGTGGGCAACCTGGCCCTGCCCCGAGGGAGAGGGCACTTGCGTGGCGGGTTCGGTAAGACAGGCGGGAGCGCGGCCTGCGGGTTTGAGGATGTTACTCTCCGAGGTGGGTCTCAGGGCCCCGCCCCAGAGAGGAGCCGGGGCGGAGGGCAGCCAGGGCCCTGGGAGGCAGAGAGCAAGGACGGGATGGAGACTCAGATGGTTCACCTGCAGGGACCCGCCGGAGGATGCGGGACTCCCATCACAGGGTCCCGCCCTGCTTTCCAGCTGGCAGCCGGTCCTCTCTCGCCTGAGACATGGATCGTGGCATGTAAAAGCACCCCCCCTCCAGGCTGGTATCTATCGCAAGATGAGATCCACCTCGGCTTTCTAAAAAGTCAGGCTGCGGGAAGTCCCCCAGGCAACGGGGTGCATTTCGGTTCTTCCTGCGCAGAAAACCAAGGCCCAGGGACGTCCTTGACGGAGAGGACGCAGCCGCTCAGGGGTCCTGGGGCCTGCTTCTCTCGCCCACGGGGCTTCCTCCCCTGGGAGTGGCCACCACCCTCCCCCTGACGTTTCTCTGCTTGACTCTAAGCCCCAGGAGGCTGGGGACCAAACCTGTCCTGGTCACCTTTGCATCCCCAGTCCGAGTGACAGCCTGGCCCAGGCCGGGAGCTCAGAGATGCCGGGTAACGAATGAGTGTGCGTGTTCAGAGGGGACCAGGGGACCCACGGGTGGCAGCCTGTTACAATGAGGGATCGAAAGTTCCACACACGGTGTCCCTCCTGCTTTCTGTGGAGGAACCGGCGTGGCCAGCTGGCGGGCAGCCGCCGAAGCACCCAACCCAGTGCCTATGCCTACACTTCCCTCGAGCTGTGGCCCTTCCCCACGGAGAACCACTGATTGAGGCTCTGGTGCCCAACCCGTTTTCCAGGGGCGAGTCCCGCTCACAGGGCTGGGTACCCGCCACCGGGGGCCTCAGCCGATGGACAGATTCACGTGCTACAGAAGCGACCCTATATGCCCCGCAGTAAACTCCCTTCTCCACACCGGGCTGCGCCCTGCCCGCCAGGTGGCTGCACAGGGCTCGGTGGGGAGAGGGGGCAGGCGTGGCGGGTGGGGGTGGCCTCTTGCTCTCACTCACAGGTTCTTCCCTCACTGGGGATCCACACCCCTGGGCCAGGTCGGGACGAGGCCAAGGGGGACGGGACAGAAACAGCCACAAGCACCGTAAGGTCCTGGGGAAACGCACCAACTCTGCGAGCACTCACTGTGTCCCGGCACAGGGGTGCCCGAGGCTTTCTGCTGCTCTCTCCCAGGCCCCCCCGCTCAGCCTTCCACGTGGGTGGCCATCTGCTCTAGAGAGTTCACTGACTCTGAGGAAGTCACGGGCTGGGCAGTGGGAGACCTGAGACCTGAGCCTGGTCTCCTGGGCACGGATCCTGGGAATGTGCCCTGTGTGGGAATCAGCTCCTGAACCCGCCCCTTTGGTGCATTCCAGCTGCCATGGCAATAGGGTGCATCCCCCCTTCCTCGCGGTTACAAATTGAACTGTGTCCCCCAACTTCCAAAGTTTACATGCTGCAGTCCTAACCCCCAGCATTTCGGAACGTGGCCTTATTTGGAGATGGGTCTTACAGAGGTCCCCAAGTTAAAGTGAGGTCATTGAGGCGGCTCTTACCCAATAGGACTGTTATCCTTATGAAAGGGGGGTTGGACACAGACGCAGGGGCGACGTTACGCCAGGAAGAAGCGAGACGGGCGGTGCTTTGGCAAGCTGAGCAACGTGAACACGCCAGCAAACTGCCAGAGGCCGGGCGGCGGGCAGGGAACAGATCCTCCCGCAGGACCTGGGAAGACACCACGTGTGCCTGCCGACACCCTGACCCGGGGCCTCCAGCCTGAGGACCGGGGAGAGGGTAGATGCTTCCTTCCGGACGCCAGCCTGCAGTCCCTGCCACGGTGGCCCTGACAGGCTAACACTCTGGCTCTGAACATCCCCCAGCCTGGTTCATTGGACGGCGGGTGCTCCCCCTTCTCTGCTGTCACTCTGCTCCTCAGAGCTCAGGCTCCATGGACACAGGGGGGAGCCCCCAACCCCCCACACACACCCCAGCTCCAGAGAAACGGCTCCCTGGGAGCATGCCCACGGCCCGCGCGCAGACGGCCAAGCTCTGCACGTGACCATGGTCAGGGATGTTTCTTGTCGCAGAAGAGCTAAAACCGACTGCAAAAGGTGAGCGGCGGGGAGAGAGGATGTGAAGCAAAGGCGGGAGGAGGGGCTGCCTGGGGCCCCACAGGAGAACCGGGGGGCCAGCAGAGATGGGGCTCCAGTCTCTTCCAGAGCACAGCTCTGTGAGGCCAGCGATCGCTTCCCCCTTGTCCCACAGCCCCCAGCGTCTCCCTGGGGAGGGGTCGCCTGGTCCCCACCGCAAAGCTCAGGGCTGTACAGACGGAGCCGGAGCCAAGAGCCCCCCGGGAGCACCCCTTGTGCACATGAGTGAACCTGTGCCTCTCCAGGTCTGTGGGCAGGGCAAGCCTCCCAGAACCTTCTAGAAGGGAGGACCCCCTTCACCGAGTGCCTCTGGGCTGCTGGAGGGTGAGGTCTCTGGACGGGCAGCTCCCCCGCCTCTTTCTGAGCAGTTAACGCCCATCAGACATGTGCTCCCACCACCAGGCTGAGGGGACAGAGCGGGCGACCTGCTGCCCATAAACACCACGTGTCGTGGCGAGGAGCCCGTTAACAAGACCCCGAGCCCCATCGGCCTGGAGACAGCACTGCTCCCGGCCCTGTGCCCACCGCGGCCCAGGAGGACGCTGGCCACATGCACACGGAGGAGGCTGCAACCACCGCCCCTGAAGTGGGGGAGGAAACAGACTGTTTAGCACCCGGATCTAACTCTGCAGCTCCCAGCTCCCAGCTCCCAGCTCCCAGCTCCCAGCCCCCGTGGGAGGCAAGCCAGCTTGGTGGTGGGGAGCGGGGGGCAAATGCAGAAGGGGCAGCACAAGGCCTCAGGGGTAGAGAGGGACCCTGGGGTTTCGGGGTGTGGAGGGACTGGAGGTGTCAGGAACGTGGAGGGACCACAGGGTCTCCTGGAGGGAAAATAAAACTGGGTACCGTGAGCAGCCCGCCTTCAGTGGCGGCTCCCTGAGCGCGGCCCCCTCCATAAGAAATACAAACAGTGTAAGAAGTCATCAAGCAGAGAGGAGTTTACTGCCAATTACGAGAAGCGTGACATGCTCCGACTCCTCGTAAAATAAGTGAAGTCCATTTCTAATACCTGCTTCCGTGACTCGCAGAGAACAGGCCAATGTACTCAAGGTCACATCTCACCTAGCAGGTCCAGGCTTTTCGCTACAGATTCCGAGGAGCAGCCAGAGACCCCACTGTCCCCCAGAGAACAGAGGGCCCAGGACGGGGGGTGGGGGAGGTCTTGCCCCCTGGGAACACTGGCCACAGCCTTTCTTCCCATGCGCCCCTTTACGACAGAGAAACTCAGGGGGTCAGGGAAAAGGGGGCGCTTGCTGTGTCCACGAGCAGCCAAATATCTGGGTATGGACCCTCATTTTGAAAAGGAGCCCACAGCCCCCTAGTCCCCAGCACACAAACAGCCTCACAGGCCCGGAAGAGACTTAGGCACCCAGAGTCGCTGAGGTGAGGACAGCCTTCTGGGGAACACTGCCAGCTGGGGGGCGGGGGGGGGGACCAAAATTCCCACCTGTGGTACAGCCTACGGAACGTCATCGCCTTGGCACACTGCAACGCCAACAAGCGCTTAGGCTGCAGCATCACAGGTCGGGGACTGTCTGGAATGGAAATGGCAGAAGGATGATGTCTGACCTTTGCAGGAAGTTCAGAAACCATGAGCTAAGAAATAAAAAAATAAAACCCAAATTCCTTTCCTTTGAGTTCGAAACGCTCTAGGGTGGATGATATGAAACTGATAGATGTCACCTCGCTGGATCTAAATTCAGTGAAGGTGCAGAGAGCGGACTCTGATTTCCGGGCCCCGGGCTGAGCAGGGCCCCGCCCGCTGTCCTGACGCCTCTCTCTCCAGCGGGCTCCGGACAACCGGAGGAGGGGTTGTAGTTTGTGTGATTGTCTTCGTTCTGTTTAAACAGGTGAGTGTCGCCCATTTGTGTTTTTAAAAGATGACTCTGGCCCAGCTGGCGTGGCTGAGTGGTTGAGTGTTGACCTGTGAACCAGGAGGTCACGGTTCGATTCCCGGTCTAGACACACGCCCGGGTTGCCAGCTCCATCCCTAGTGTGGGCCGTGCAGGAGGCAGCCGATCCATGATTCTCTCTCATCATTGATGTTTCTCTCTCTCCTCTCTTCCTTCTTTTCTGAAATCAATAAAAATAAATAATAATAAAAAAAGGTCAGGAGTCCAGCCAGGGAGTAGGTGCCACTTCTCAAGGACCCAAAGGTGAGACGTATGCAAAGGTGCCCCCAGCTCAGTGCAGGCCTGAGACCCCACGCCTCTGCTCCCAACCAGGAAGGTCACCCCCATGCACCGGGCCTGCTGGCCTGAGGCCCGGCGAACACGTGGCTCGTTAGGACTGGCTTCACGGAGTGAGCCCCGGCCCTGAAGGAAATAACAAGCCCAGGATGGCAGCCCTGGAGAAAACCCCGCTCCCTGCCGTGCCCCGCGACACCCTTTCCTCCCCTGCTTCCTCGGTGCTCCCTCTTCTGTCCTTCGCCCCCCTTCTCTTCCACTCCCACGTTTCCTCCTTCCCTGGGCCTTCTCTCCTCTGCCCTTGCCCTGCCTGTCCCCAGGAGCCCGGCGAGCCAGTCCGTCGGTGCAGCTTTGTCTGTGCCTCTTGCTTTGGCGCGCTCATGAGTTAAACTGTGCCCCTCCCAAAATATGCTGACGTCCTACCCCATAGCGAGGAATGTGACCTTATTTGGAAATAGGGTGTCTGAAGAATACCGAGCTATGCTGAGGCCATTAGGGGCCCTCACCCACTATCATGGAGAGCAGGGGAGGTGAAGACCCCGGAGGGCACTGTCTACAAGCCCGAGGCACCAGAGGCCGGGGAGAGGCCTGGAACATTCTTCCTCGAGGTCCTTGCCCGGCCCACACACTGATTTGAGACTTCCGGCTTCCAAAACAGCGGGACAATGAATCCCTGTGGTTTGAGCCGCCCAGTCTGGGGTGCTTCGTTAAAGCAGCCCCAGGAGCACACACAGGAACCTGCGGCGCTGACACCCAGCCCCATTCTGTCACCAACGTGTAGTTGGCAGGAAGGGAAACTGAGGTAGCCTCAGAGCAGACAGGGCCTTTGTCCCCACTTACTCACAAGTCAGTCATGACTGGCATGGGCGTTGGGATTGCTCTGTGACCTTGAGCTAAGTAGTCAACCCCTCTGGTTTCCAGGTTCCACATCCAAAAAACCAAGGATCACAGCAGTACCCCCTCCACAGGACCACTGCGGAGATGATAAAAGGTGGCGTACGGTGCCTGGCATGGGACAGTCGGCCAAGTCTCCAGAATGAAAAAGGGTGAATCTGTTCTGGTGCCCAGCCAGTGCCTGACACAAAGTGGGGACGACCGAAAACGTCTCGACCCTCAGGGAGTCGGCCTCTGAGGTTTGGAAGAGTAGCCGAGGGGCCCTCCGATTCTCCCCGAGCGGAAACATGCCCACCTTCGCCCAAAAGAAGAAGGACCATGGGGTGCACTGTCCAAACCATAACACCTTCCAGGTGAAGGGGTGTGATCGGCAGTTAGGTGGGTCCACACACAGCCAGTGGCCGGGGGCCTGCAGGCCAGGCAGCTCCATGGAGAACTGAACTCGCTCAGGAAAGGTGCCCATCGGATCTGGCTGTGTTCTGGGCTGAATTGCATCCCCCCCAAAGTTTGCATGTTGAAGTCCTAACGCCGACACCACTCAGTGTGGCTGTGTTTGCAGACAGGTGTTTAAGGAGGTGGTTAAGGTGAGTGCGGTCACTGGGGTGGCCCTCATCCAACCTGCCCTGTGTCCTCCCAAGAAGAGGACCCACACGCCATGGAGGACACGGCGAGGAGAGGACCATCTCCAGGGCTCAGAGGGGCAGCCCTGCCCACATGACCCCTCGGGCTCCCAGCCCAGCACTGGGGGGCAGTCGCTTCTGTCGGTTAAGCCGCTGTCTGTGGTGCTTTGTGATGGGAGCCCATGCTGACTACTCAGCCCCCTCGGTGGCCAAACCAAGGCTCCTCGGTGTGGGGGCACAGAGAGGACAGCAGGAGGCTGAGTCCCCCTCCTGGGTGCCAGGAAGAGGCAGAGTGAATGTGGAGCAGCCGGCCACGGGCAGCAAATAAGTCACAGGATATTCCTCTCCGCGGACGCCCTGGGACGGGCCCCAGCCTCCGTTCTGCTGACTTTGGAGAAGAGAATGGCGCTAAGTAAGTGTAAAGCACGCCGGCGACGGTGGGAAGTGATGCTTCATCTAATTATCGCTATTCCGCGGCGGCGTTAACATCTACTTGAGGAGAATGGCAATGACTGTGATGCGTCAGCACACGCTTGCCGTCCTGAGCCGCGGCTTCCAGGAGGCCACGGGATCTCATGGCGAGGCGAGAGGCACAGCTGCTGCCGCCAAGCTGCAGACACAGAGGTGACCCGGGAGCCAGGAGACCCCAGGAAGACCGGAAGTGAGGAGATGAGGAGGGGTAACTCCGACGCACCCCACAGGGGGTGCTGGAGTCTTTGCTCATGCAGACACCCCTCCGCTGGGGCTGTCAGATGAGACCTCTCTGGGAAACACCGTGGGTTAAGGTATGAGATGAATGCTCTCCCGTCCTCCGGGACCCAGTGGAGAGAGCTGGTTCCCAGTGGGCATGCTCCTCTGGGAGGTGAAACCCAGTGCCCTGCCCTTGAACCTGGGCTGGTCCTAGGGACTCACTTCACCAGCAGAACGCGTGGGAGTGGCGTGCTGAGGGAGGGGCCGGCCATGAGAAGCCTCACCCTTCCACGGGGCTTCGGGAGAACTCGCTCGGGAGCCCTGGACTGCCACCTGAAACTTCTCATGGCCGTGTTGGGAGAGGCGAGGGGGACAGACCACGTGGAGAAGCCCTGGGCTCCACGGGGGGTGGGTGCCAGCCAGCTCCAGTGCCCCGCCCACCACTCGGGCCACCCCTCTGAGCCCTGGGAGCAGCACCCATCCCGTGGCAGTGTGTGTGTATGTGTGGTGGGGGGGGGTGTCACCGCAGTAGATGACAGGGAACTCCTAAGACACCAGGAGACACACAGACGCACACGGCGACTGTGGGCAGCACTGTCCATAACTGCAAAAGCTAGAAACAGCACGTCACGAGCAGGAGGAGAGGTGAGTGAGTTGTGGCAGAGGCCCTCTGAGGAATATTATGCAGCCACGAACACGAATGAGCTACAGCTGCACACCAAGACGAATGGGTCTCAGTGACATAATGCCGAGGGACAAAAGCGAATCCCGGAACACCACACAGAGTGTGAGACTGTTTTATAAAGTTGAAGAACAGGAAAACTACACACGGTACTATTTAGAGAGGCGCCTATAGGTGATGAGACTGAAGCAACAGGTACCCAAATGAAGCACACACTCAGGATCGGGGTTCTCCCGGAAACAGCAGGTGGGAGGAGCAGGGCACCCCCGTGGGGCACAAAGGGAGGTACGTTAGTTGTAATAATGGTTAAAAGACCCTCTAAAGTAAACGATGACAGTGTTGTAAAGTACAGACGACAACCAATCCAATTCCTCTCACTCTCTCTATTTGAAAACCAACCCCCTCCCTGGGTGGATACGCAGGGTCCACTTCCTCAGCACACAGGGTGTGGCCAGGAGGACCAGGTGGCAGCCTCCGGCTTTGGGTGACGAGCATGGCACGGATCACTGGGGTGCCACGCACCCCACCCAGGAAGACTGGCTCTAGGAACCTCCCCGCCAGGAGGCAGGCTTCCCACGCACACCCGAGCCGCGGGAGTCGCTGCGCCGCTTTATTTCACAATCCTGTGCCTACCACTTAGCACGGAGAGAGGTTACGCATGAAAGATGATTCCTGAAAGGAAAGTTTGGGCTTTTATCACACCTCTGGGCAACACTGGGCGATCTTTGAAGAAATGAGGTTGTACCCTTTCCATTTCCTATCCACAGGGTGACATTTTAGCGGCGCGCAGGGTCAGGGAGAAGGCTCCATCAGCAGCAACCCCGGTTTCTAGCCACAGCCCAGCCCCTTCCCCTCCTCCGCCCTGACCTATTTCCATCATAGGGGTCAAATTGCTATTCCCTACAGCGGCTTCAGCAGACAGCTCTAGGACCTAAGTGTTGGAGAAATTTAAGGAATGAGAACATTCTTCTAGGGTCAGAGTTGGCACCTGCCAGGAGCATGGGGAGGCATTCCTTCCCACCTCTGGCCCCTAGCCCCGCCCACCTCCCACAGCCCCGCCCCTCTCTCCCACAGCCCCGCCCCTCTCCTCTTGGCACAAGCTGAACAGGTTGCAAGTCAATTCCTATGCAGGTGACAGTCCAGAAGGGAAATAATTCAAATTCTGCTGCCCTGTCCCTCGATGGCTCAGCAGGGCAATGCCAGAGCCTGCAGGAGGAGTAGCCACATGGTCAGTGCTGGGAGGCTGGAAGGGGCCTGCCGCCTACCCCAGGAGGCCCAGAGGACCCCCTCGGCTCCATGTGGGATTTGGCACGTGGAGGGCGTCGCAGGTCACCTGGCTGCAGTACCCCTCCACGCTAGTCCATCCAGGACCTGTGGCCACTACCAGGGATGGCTTCCCCGTGGCTGACAGCACCCGGGGTCTGACTTAAGAGATTCCAGGCCCATTTTCCTGCAGGAAGCGTCGCGTGCCTCAGTTTCCCCGTTTGCTAAATGAGCTTGATGTGGGGTGAGTGTGAGGATGACATCCTTGGAAAACAGCTCCAGGACAGGGCAAGCCACGAAGTGAGTGTTGCTGCTCCTGTCACCTGCTCTCCGCGTGATGGCCACCCGTGGCCAGAGAGAGCAAAGACACCCAGGCCAGCCTGCCCGGCCTGCTGGCCCTCACAGCTCCTTCCAAACTGTGATTCTGTTCCCGCCCGGGTCGTGGCCTCCGCCTGCGTTTTATCCGAGGAGACAGACATCACGGCTCGGGGTTCTGTGCAGAGCGCTGGACCCTGGCCAGCCGCCGGGCCAGCCTGCCTGCGATAGCGCACACACAGATGATGTTTACGGCAGAACAATCCCGCAGACACTAGGCAGTGGCAGCCGCGGGAACCCGGGCTGGCAAATGCCAGTGGGATGCTTTCATCGGCATTTGTGGAGAGCCAGCTCCACGCCGGCAACAGCTCAATTCAGGCGGGGCTGGGGTGGGGGCGGGGGGAGCGCTCCTGAACAAGAGAGTCAGCCTGCTCCTCGTCTCCCAACATAATCCCGACCTGCTCTGTTTGCTCGCAGACAACAGAGAAAGATGTTTTCATTTCACTGACCGAGGGTCACTGCTCCCCACTTGCAGGGGTGGGGGTGTCCCAGGCTGCTCAGCACACCTGGGCTGGGCACCTGGTTCCCAGGGAGGGAGGAGAGGTGGCCTTGCTTCTCTTCCTCATGACCCCTGTACCCCCAGTTGCCAGAACCTCGTCAGCATAGTCCCTGTGTGCTGGGGAAGCAGCTCTCCCTCCCACCCCAACCCCTGCAGCCAAGGGCCCTGGCAGCTGGAGGGAAGCCCTCTGCACCAGGACCACAACCCTGAGCTCAGGGTGCAGAGGGCACAGTGCCCTCCAGGAAAAGTTCTACCTCAGAGACCCTTTGGGGTCAAGGACCTGGTGTCCTGCGAGAGACAGGCTGCTCACAAGAGTGAGTCTGAACTTGGCCTAAGAAGTAAGGGCTTCCGGGGTGACCAGAACCCTGGCCAGCTGCCCAGCACTCCCTCACCTGCCTTTTTCTCAGCATTCGCTCCCGTAGTTTATGGACCACGTGTGGGTGTGCTCATGGCATGAGCTCCTGAAAAGCAGGAACTGTCCTGCCCCCACGGAAGCCTGGAGGCCCAATCATGGTGGGTGCAGAGGGAGGACCTGAGGACATGCTTTTGAATTAGGCTGTGTATGGATGGATGATGCATGATATGGATGAATGCATGCATGCATGTATGTATATATGTGTGGGTGAGCTGATGGGTGGTTGGGTGGGTGGGTGGATGGGTGGGTGGGTGGATGGATGGATGGGTGGGTGGGTGGGTGAATGGATGGGTGGGTGGATGGATGGGTGGGTGGGTGGGTAGATGGATGGGTAGGTGGGTGGATGAGGGAGTGGGTGGGCAGGCAGCTGGATGACAGCTCATTAGCTGCCCCTGGGAGAAAGTAGCCATCCAAAAAGGGCTTCCTGGGTCTCCCGAGCCTTGCGTCTCACAGGGATGTGTCTGTGTCTGGCCGGCATCCTGCCTCCTCTGTTGCGCTGGGGAATCAGCGGGAGGAAGCATGCCCCGTGTCTCCTCCTGGACATGGTTTAGGGGGAAACGGAGAACGGTAGGCCACCCTCCAATCCCATCCTCCTCAGGAAGTCTTTCCAGAGAAGGAAAATGACAAGCCAGAGCCAGTGCTGGCAAACCGTGGTCCCTGATCCCAACCCTGCCTGCTGCCCGCTTTGGCCAATAGTCTCCTTGGCACACGGCCACACCCACTTGCTCACATACCAAGTGAGGCCCTCTGACGGTGATGCAACAATCCCATCCCACCAAGGTCACCTTCCCGGAGGTGTCTCCCTGACTCCCCGGCCTGCAGCGGCCCGTCCCCGGCTCTTCCCTTTTGTAAAGAGCGGCTTTGTTGAGATGTAGTCCACATACCAGCCAGTTCGCCATTTAAAGCACACAATTCAGTGGTTTTCAGCTTATTCAATAATATTTGTGCAACCATCAGCACAATACGTTGCAGAGCCTTTTAAACCTGTTTTTAAAACGGTGGTAAGAAAAAAAACCGTGGCAAGGTACGTGTAACATCAAGTGCACCCTCCTCCTCATTCTTACCTGTGCAGCTCACTGTGCAGCTCTGTCTTCTTGTCCTACTTTATTTATTTTTCCCTCCCTGAAAATATGGCATTGCTGATGTTTTTTTAACCAAATGTCTTTCCTGGGTGAACTCCCTGGGGGTGGGATGTGGTCTGATTCACTGCTTGTCCCAACGCCTGGGAGAGGGTTAGGGGCATGGCAAGTGCTCAGTAAATAGGCAAATGAGGGAAGGAATGAGCCGAGGTACCCAGTCCATTCCTGTGCCAGGCCTGGGCCCTGTGAAGGCTCCGTGAGGTGCCTGGGGCACAGTCTACCCCACACCCCCGCCACCACCCCAACCACCCAAGGCCTTGGTGCAGCATCCGGGCCGGGTGAGCAGCCTTCATCCTGAGTCAGGGCCATACACCCGTAGGCAGTGCTGCCCTTTGCATACACGTGTTTCGGGGGCGTGGGGAGGGGTACTCTTGTGCTTTGAGTTCTCCCTTGTGGGACCTCTCCAACGGCTGGGGGCTGGGGTGCAGCTAAGCAGGAGTGGGAGTGAGCAGTATCGAGGGCAGAACCCCCCAAACTGGCAGAGGAGTGGCACCACCACCCCGTGTGAGTCAGATTCTCCAGAGGAACAGCAGCCTGAGGAGGAGGTGTATAGAGAGAGGTCCTGTTGTGGCTCACGGGTGTGGGGGCTGACACGTCTGAATCCCGAGGGTGGCTGGGAGGCTGGGAGCTGAGGGAGCTGATGCAGCGGCTGGAGCCGGACCCGCACGGGGCAGCCGCCTGGGGACCGGCCGGTGTGTACGTCACAGTCGGAAGCAGAACTGCTTCTCAGGATTCCAGTCTTCCCTCCTAAGGCCTTCGCCGGGTTGGCTGAGGCCCACCCTCAGGAGGGCAGGTGACCTGCTTTACCCCGAGCCCCTGGTTAGATGTTAATCCCCCCGACAAAGTACTTGTTCAGCCTCTGTTGTTCGACCGCAGCCTGGGCTCCCCAGCCCACAGGAGCTGTCACACAAGGAACCACCACAGGCCCCCCTGCATAACCTGTCCCCACCTTCCAAGTCCTTCTTACCCCTGCAGAGGAGGGGGGCGATGTGGCGGGCTGGGTGGCCCCCTGGGGAAGGCCGCAGAGGGGACAGCAGCCCTCAGTGCCTGTCCCTGTCACGAGGCCAAGGCGTGGCTCAGCCAGCTCCAGGCCCAGCTCCAGGGACTGCTGGGTGACGGAACTCGGAACTTGCTGCCGGTCAGCTCAGTAATCTGTCACCATCTACACGCGACTGCCCAGAGAGGCCACACCCTAAGCAATCCGACTGCCCAGAGGGGCCACACCCTAAGCGATCATATCCAGGCAGCTACTGGTTGTTGCTTCGAGGCCTCAGGAACCTAAGTCAACCACAAAAAAAGGCTCTGGTCCCTGCCACGTGGGCCTGGGAACTCTCACCAAGCAGGATGTAAAAGGGCCTTGGTTCCTGGGGACCCATGTGGGGACTTGGGGGGAGGGCAGGAGGATGTGGGAGGAACGAGGGGAGGCAGAGGGGAGGTCGCAGCATGGGCCTGCAGCTGGCTCCGGAGATTCATGGACGAGGCCGGCACTGAGCCCCAGAGATGTGCCAGGCCAGCTGCCTTCCTCAGGACGTGCAACGTGGAAACGCGATAAACCAAGGCCACCCAGCCGGTGCCTCGCCTGGCCCTGTCTCGCTCAGTCTCTCCGCCATTTATTTTCTGACACTTGAACTCAGCTTTCCCACATGGTCTCTACAAGCAGCCTGGTGCCTCTGTCTTCTCCCTGCGAAGCCCCTCCCCCGTCACACACAGACTCTCGGGAGGTGAGGATGGCCACAGCGCACCCCTCCCCGTGCCAGCGCCTTCCCGTCACCAGAGGGCCCGCCTCTGTGTGCGCATGCTCATTCTAACAGGGCCGCCTCCGCCAAGCCAGGCATGCAGGCTGAGCCCACAGGCAGCTGTGGGCACTGGGTGGCCCAGGCCTCGGGACCCCAACACACACACGTGCACTGGACCATGCACAGCCCAGACTCCAGCCAGCAGAGGGGTTTGGGCTTTGCTGGGCCAGCGGGGCTCACCCCTCACCCCCTCTTTGCAGCCAACACCATCCCAGTACCGCAGCCCAACCCAGTCCAGGGAGGCAATGCCAGGCCGGTGGTGGGGGTGGCACCCAGATGTCCACCCGGCCTTGGTTGTTGTGTGTTCCGGGGGATAATGGATGGAAAAAACCAAGGTGCTCACACAGAGTTGCTTCTGGGGCAGGAAAGCCCGGCTCCCGGAGTGGGAGAACCAGCGGTCACTTTTCGTTAGTCTGACCATACTTACACCTCGGAGACCCCCGCCTGCCTTACAACGTCTCACCTGCCCCCAGGTTTATCCCATCCCCCGCAGGGACTCACTGCGCACACCTGTCTCTGCACCTGAGCTACGGAGGCCGCAGGGTCTGTTCCAAGGCTGCCCAGCAGCACAGCTGCCTCCCCGGCCAGCAGCATTCCGCACCACGTTCCTGCCTCCTGGCAGGCTCCCCGACAGCATTCCTGCCTCCTGGCAGGCTCCCCGGAGGCCGCGCATGTGCCCCTGCCTCCTCCCGCATCCCAGCCCGGGCCTGGCTCGGCCTCCCCAGGAAAGCCTGGCCTGGGTGTTCTCCCGAGCGAGGCGGCTGTGACTCACAGGTGCAGGGCGTCTTTTATCCGAGACACCAGGAAGCTGCGAGCTGGCGCCCCAGCTCCAGGCATCAGGCGGGGAGCTGGCGAGGGCAGGGGGACAGGGCCCAAAGCTCTCGGTGGTTCCGAAGGGCCTCGCGAGCACTGCCAGAGCCCGGACAATGGATCCGGGCACACCGTGATTTCACCTCCAAGTTTACTTTGATGAAGGCCCTGATAGGAACACGCTGCCCACACCCTGGGGTCCTGGGGAGAAGCAAGTCCTTTGGTTCCGACACTGTGGGTTCCTGGCACCTCATCCCTCACCTCTCAGCTTCGCAGGCCACGCCAGGACGACCCTAAGAGCCCGCGATCCCAGGCACTTCAAACTCGATGGAACTTTCACGAAACACCAAAACCGAACCAGGCAGGGAAGCCGCGGGGTCTGGCTTGCTCACTGGGGTTGCGGGTGCCCGACGATCCCTCTACCCCACAGTGTCCGGTCCAGTCATGGCAGGCCTGTCTCCGAGCCGGGATTCAGTTTTAAAAAATGGTTTGTCCTGAAGGGACGGCCGGAGCCTCAGCAGGCCCGTCTGTTCGTCCGTCCGTCCGAGTGTGTGGAGCGCAGGCCCTGACCCGCGCTCGCTCCTAGGAAACCCGCCCTGCACGCAGGCGCAGGTGGAGGGGTCCCTGAGGCTGAGGCGCGGCTTTCGAAGGGCTTGGTCTGATGGCGGCCGGGGCCGGGCCGGCTGGAAGGTTCCATGGGTGGCACTGCATCCGGAACAACGGCGCAGTGCAAGGCCAAGCGGGCCTCCGACACCTGCGCCTCTCCTCTCCGCTGCCGGGTTCAGGTCATTTTAAACTAACATCTGGAGGGTGTGCTTTGACACCACATCTGTAGCTTTCATCAGGGGTCTCCGGGAACGTCGGGAGGAAACAGAGGGACACCCCCGGGGAAGGTTAAAGCCTCGGCCGACGTTATTTTGCTGAACCATCCGCTGTGACAAGGAGCCCTCTGCACAGAAACGCTTCCTAGCGACAGCACGCGGGAGACACGGGAATTCTGTTTCCGCCCAAAGAAACCACGGCCTCCACAAAGCGGCTTCTGTGTGCCAGACGCAAGTGGGGTTTCCCCTTATGGAACCCAGAAGCCAAATCTGACCCTAAAACGCCCCCGAGGAGGCGCGGTCACCCTAGGACTCTCCTGCCGGAGCCTCTGGGACAAGGAACCAGGCTTCCCCGCCCCTTCCGGAAGTCGGTCCCGGCCCCTTTGTCCCATAAGGACGATTCTGCTCCAGAAGGAAGAATTTTCCTCTCCACGCAGGCCCGTGAGATTGTGTGTCTCCTTACACGTGCCCGTGCCCGTTTCCCTCCAGGACGTGTGAGAGCTAAGGCGCTCTTTGAAGATCCCGAGAATAACAATGGCCTGCCCTCGCCCCACCCATCCCCGTCGCCCCCACGCGGAGAGGAGCTGGGGGTCTAGAGAGGCGGCCCGAGCGTTTGGCTGCTTCCTTCCCACCTCCTCTCCTGATGAATGCACGCAATAAAAAGACCCTCCATTTCCCCGGGATGCCCATTAAAATGTAAACACGAGGAGAGGATTTTGAGTGGGCTGCAAAAATGCTTTATTCAGGGGCTGCGTGCGGCGGAGCGGGCCTGCGGGGATGCTCAGCCTGGTGCGCAGGATGCAGAGGAGCCGGTTCTCTGCCGCAGAGGCGCCAGGCGGAGACGCTGCTATTGACTGGAAACTGCAACAGTGTCAGGGGCTGTGCAGAGCCCTGTGGAGAGGCGGGCTGGCCTTTCCCCTTCGCAGCCGCCGCCTGAACCGAACTGCCCGCCCCCTCCCCACCCCCCGCTGCACGCGAGCAGGGACCCATCACAGAGCTCACTGACAAAATGTGACCTCTGCCTGGAAATGCCCCGACAAAAAGGGGATTGCAGAGCAGAAAGAACGCCGTGCTCTGTCTGCGCCCACTCAGGACACGTCCCCCCCGTGTGCCCTCGGGTGGAGGGGCACCTGGGCAATCCCTCTACTTCCACGGAGCCCGGTGTTGGGTCAGAGAGCTGTCTGAGGGTCTTTCCCTCAAGGGCAGGGTGACCAGCAGAACTGACGCCCATTTCCAGGGCTCAGTAACACCTGCCGGAGCCCAGGCTCATCGCACCGATAGAAGGAGAGAGAGGGGGCTTCAGACACTTTCCCAGCCTGTCGGAGTCCCCAAAGGGTGCCTTCCTCTCGTCCCGTCATTCAGCCCCTGAATGCTAACTGGCCGCTGGGTCCCCCACGGCTGGGATGCAGGGGCGTCCTGTGTCTAGCGCCATTTCGAACGGGTGCAGGGAGAAGTGGCTGAGAAATGAGAGGGTGGAGTGTCAAGGTCACCGTGCCCTCTGTGGAGACCTGTTCCTTCCAGCGCCTCCTGAGCCCACAGCCCTCGAAAGGGCTGGCCACAGAGTCCACTGTCCACGTGCAAAGCACAGTGTCAGCCAGGCCCGTTCCCCACAGACGGGCAGCTCATGTTTCGTGCACCCGAGAGGGCTGCCAGCCTAGCGATAGGCACCGTGCGTGTGGATCTATGGATCTGCGCATATTTATATAATCGTCGAGTAGATTCTTTATTTTTACTGCCTGCTTCGCGCAGCCTGCAGACAGGAAGACCATCAGCGGCCTCCTAAATTATAGATCGCCTCCCCAGTCCCCGTGTCGCTCATTAGCCACATCATCGCGCAGCGCGGCACAGCCATAAATTAAGCAGCACAATAGCTGCGGGGAAATTAGGTGAATAATTCTCCCATCAGACGGAAAAGTTTGGGGTGCCTCTGGTTTTCCCGGGCGGCTCCCGAGAGGGTGCCGCTGTCCCCCACACGGGCAACACGCGGGGCCCTCAATCCCAAGGTGCAATTCTTCAGAGCGGGTTAGGTGTGGTTCACATTAAAAATAGAACGGGCTCCGGCAAACAGACGTGTATTTATATACAATGTTGCGACAACTGTCATTTTACATTCGTCAGGGGCATCCCAGGGGACCAGTGTAAGTATTAAATGTGGCCATTTTTTTTGGTTACCGACAAAAACGTAATAAAAAGAACGCAGCCTCCTGGATGATTTCTCCCCTCTCTCCCTGAAGTCATTCATAAAATAAACATGTGTTCCCAGCCCTTGTAGGACTTCTTTATGAGTCTCCGGATAGTGGACGAGGAAGGGCAGCTGGGAGGCCTGAGGCCCTAGCCAGCAGTTCCCTCCCAGGCCCGCTGTCCCCGCCCAGGCCCGCTGTCCACTTGCTGCACGGCCATTGGCTGCCCGAGCAGGAAACACAGCACCCACCCCTAGTCTTCCTTGCACTCTGTCACAGGAAGGAGTGACGGGGTTTTGGTGGGACATGGACAGTGTAGGGAGAGCAACTGTCATGACCCTCAGGATATGGGGGTCTCCAAAGAGCTCAGGGACCCACCGAACGGGAAAGGAAGGAGGGTTAGGGACAGGTGAGCTGCTCAAGTAAAGTGGGCAGCTCTTTGTGCCAACCTCGCCCGGTCCCCGTCCATGCTGGTGAGGGGGCGAGAGAGACAGGAGACGAGAGGCCGCTGACGGCGGCGCGAGGTCAGTCACCTCTGGTTGCCCAGCATGTGGTTCTAGCAGAGGCCCCTGGTCAGCTGTCCAGGGCGTGCCCAGCGGGGAGGTTCTGGGAGTGGGTCTGGGCACCACACTGTCCTGCGATGGCCCTGAGACAGGACTGCCTGGAGGGGCCACGTCGAGTTCCAGAGGCTACCAGTACATGACACGCAGTGTGGCTGCTCCGCGGCTCCCGGATGTGCAGGGCTCGGGTGTGCTTTCAAACCTCTTCCGTTTGGCACAGTGCAGGGAACACTGGCAGCTGCAGCCTGGTCTCAGGCGCTCTGGGACCCTCGGACCCTCTCAGAACGTTAGGGCATGAGGACCTGGAGGCCGCTGAGGACTGCATGCCTTCGGGGCCCCCAGCTGGACTGGCCACGGGCCCTGTCCCACGCCCCCCTCTCCTGACACTGGCATGGGGACTCACTGCGTTTGAACTCTAATCTCATGAGCCACACTCGTGATAAGGCCTCAGGCTGCCTGTGGTGGGTCCTGGGACATCACAGAGTCACGGCTTGGCCTGCTCCCCAGCGTCTGGCTGAGGGGATGACCCGCTCCTGCCGGCCGGCTGGTCAGCACAGAGTCCCTGCATTAAGCAGAGACACAGGGAAGCCTTTGGCCTTCATACCTTCCGAGCCTGGCAGCCAATGAGCACATAAACGTGACAGGGCCGTGGCTTTCCACTCCCTACGACGCAGTCACTCATCTTCGTTTAGGGTGCAGGCATGTGAGACTGCCGTCACCTGAAATCTACACTGGAAGGTCTGCATCCATGAGACAAAGCGCCCACATCCTGTGGGGGTCACTGGTGGCTCATGCAGGGACCACTGGTTTCACCCCTGGTCTCAACGCACGTCTGGGTCCGGAGGAGCTCAGAGGAGAGGCCGTGTTTCACCTCCCAGCGAGATGGGAGTGCTAGGGGACCGTTTCACCTCCCAGTGAGGTAGGGGGGTGGTAAGGATGTTGGGGGACCGTTTCACCTCCCAGCTGAGGTGGGGGTGCTGGGGGACCATTTCACCTCCCAGCCGAGGTGGGGGTGCTGGGGGACCATTTCACCTCCCAGCCGAGGTGGGGGTCCTGGGGGACCGTTTCACCTCCCAGCCGAGGTGGGGGTGCTGGGGGACTGTTTCACCCTCCAGCCGAGGTGGGGGTGCTGGGGCACCGTTTCACCTCCCAGCCGAGGTGGGGGTCCTGGGGGACTGTTTCACCTCCCAGCCGAGGTGGGGGTGCTGGGGGACTGTTTCACCCTCCAGCCGAGGTGGGGGTACCGGGGGACCGAGGGAGTGTGAGGTCGGGGAGGGACGCTTCTCCCCCGTGTCAGTGTCAGTGTTGTCCAGATGAGAGCGCGCTGGGCTTCAGTCCATCACCACTCGCCACGTGGCTGTGGGTGGCCATGTGTGTCTTGCGTGTCACAGAGATGACATGTCTGCCTCCAGGAGCCACTCAGGAGCAGAAGTCCCTCTAGCAGATCCTCAGCTCTGCGCCGGGCAAACAGTTGGCGCTCAGTCCCTGCAAGGTCCTCTCCATCCCTTCCTGGCAGCGAAGGCCCAAAGCGGGGCCTCCGGACCACGCGTCTCCCTGTCTCCCTGCCGGAAGCCGGTAGAGAAGTGGAGGAGGGAGCAGAGAGCGGACACGCCCACAGCAGCTGACTCCCCGTGACCGTGACCGCTGTCCACTCTGAGCCGGGTCTGGAGGCCGTGGAGAGGCACTTCCTCTTGCTCGCCTTTTGCGCTGTATGCACCTCACCGGGTATACAAGTGTTTTCATAACAACGGGAAAGAAAAGGCTGTTTTTGTAGCGGGGTTTCAACATTAAACACGACTTCACGCCGTTGCTCACTAAAATGAGATTTTTGCAAGCCTTGGCCTCCCGGAGCCTCCGCAGCAGTGAGTCTGGTACCCAGGGAAGAGATGGGCCCGCTCCTGTGCAGAGGGACGTTCTCCCCCTCCCACCAGCATCTCCCCCACGGGGCCGCCTGTCAGGAAGCATTTCCCTGCCTGTTTGGCCGTCAGCTCTCAGGGTGGGGGGACCTCCACGCCCCTCGGCGCTCAGGTCTGTGGGTCTACAGAGGTTCCCACGGGAGAAACAGAAAAGGATTTCCCCAACTCAGAGAAGTGACACATGAGGGCAAAGCGTTATGGGTCAAGGTGGGGGGATGGTTTGGCATCCACATGACAACATTTAAAAAAGCAACCTGGCATCTCTTGGTGCTAAGTTTGGGTTAAAATGTTGGGATCTCCTTTCTCAAAATGAAAAAGGTCTCCTAATGAGGGGGAAAATGATGCATTATTAACGCAACTACAGTATCCTAATTATTAACAAAAATATTAATTTCATTATTCAGAAAACATTTCGTTGCAGGGTATGTTTATCTAGGGAAGGAAATTAAAAAACCCCATCATTAGAAATGACACTGTCATTAGTTTAGACTCTGGGGTTATTCTTCAGGATGTTACTGTAACTTCTCTGACTTCACACCTGTGCGGCCTGGTGTGCAAGGATGATCACACTCCTCGGGCTTCAAAGGCGCGTTCAGGAAGGACGGGGTGCACTGGGCGGAGCTAAGGCTTTTGACTTTATCTCTGGTGCAGCTTTAGGAGCATGAGGTCATCAAGAAAAAAAACCACAAGCTCGGAGCCAACCAATCTCCGTCGGAAAGACCAGCGCAAGCGACAGAGCTACGAAGCAGAACTGCAACGATGCCGATACGGGAGCTATCAGAAATGCACTATAAATAGAGCATATGAAGCTAGTTTGTTTATTCTGTTCAAAGAAAGAAAAGAGGAGCACTGAAAGTATGATGACAAAACAAGAGGATCTCAGAAGTGACTGGGCTGATTTGAATAAAAATAACACTTCCAAAAACAAAAATATCTTGGAGATAGTGCGGGCTTGATTCCAGACCACAGCGATAAGGCGAGTCGCACAAAACGTTTGGTTTCTCAGTGCATATGAAATTATGTTTACACTATATCACAGTCGATTAAGTGCACAGTGTCATTATGTCTAGAAAGTAATGTATGTACCTTAATTAAAAATGCTTTATTGCTGAAAAATTCTCACCACCATTTGAGCCTTCAGCAAGTCATAATCTTTTTTGCTGGCGGAGGGTCTTGCCTCAAAACACAGTACCTGTGAAGCGCAATAAATTGAAGTGTAATGAAACAGGGCATTCCTGTACAATAATTTAAAATAAAAACTCAATGAGGTAGAGAAAACATTCATCAAAATTAGAATTAGTGAACAGAAAGGTAAATCAAAAGATATTAAGTAGGAAGGCCAATACAGAGGGAAATAATGGAAAAGACGAAACAGAGGTAAAGATGTGGGAAATAGAATGCCATATGCTTGGTCTGAGTTCAAGAGAGAGAGAAGGCCAGTAGCAATAACTGGGCTTGTCTGAGAAATTTTTTTAGAACTCAAACCATCCACAGATTCAAAAAGCCCAATGAATCCCAATCAGGAAAAGCAAAAACAAATCCTCACTGGGCACGTTGTAGAGAAAATACAGAATACAGAGATGAAGAGATGACCTCAACAGCAGTCAGAGAAAGAGAAATGACCATGAGACTGACAGCTGATTTCTCAACTGCAACCATAAGTCCCAGGAGACACTGGACTCATATTTTCAAGTAAGAGAAAATAACTGTCAACCTAAAATCGTATCTCCAGCAAAACAATCTTTCAAGAAGGAGGATGAAATGAAGATATTTCTAGCAACAAAACAATACAAAACCTGAGGGTTCACCACCAACAAGACTCTGTTAAGGCTGCGTCTCAAGGATACACGTCAGGAACATGGAAAACGATCCCAGATGAAAGGTCTCAGATGTGAGAACAGATGAGGAGAAAGGAAGTAGTAATTGAAAGTGGATATGAGCAGTTCTGTCTCTTCTTAGCTCATATAGGGTATTCCTGTATTAGTCTCCCTTCTGTCTCCTACATGACCAATATGTCCATCTCTTCTACAGAATTCCCACTCGTGTGTAGACAAGCTGTTCTGTCTTCCATCTTAAAAAAAAAATCTTGTACTATGTCTCTGACAGCAACCGCCTTCCTTTCCTTTCCTCTGCAGTTACCTCTAAAAATGGCCATATTTACTATCTGCCTCCCACTTCTCACCTAGTCTCTCTTAAACCAACTCCAGACTTTCACCCCAACTGGTGCGCCAAAGTTTAGAGCTAGGGCAAGGGCTGGGATTAAGCCCAGGGCTATGATTAGGGTTAGGTATAAAGTTAGCGTTAAAACCTGAGCTAAGGCCATGCTTAGGGTTAGGGTTAGCGTAAGGGGTACAGTTAGTGTTAGGGCTAGGGTTCGGGTACAATTTAGAGCCAGGGTGAAGGCAAAGGCTAGCATTAAGCCTAGGGCTATGATTAGAGTTAAGTATAAACTTAGTATAAAATTAGGGTTAAAGTCTGAGCTAAGGCTATGCTTAGGGTTAGGGTTAGGGTTATGCTTAGGGTTAGAACTGGGGTAAAATTTAGAGCTTGGGCAAGTGCTAGGGTGAGGACTGACCTCCTCATATCCGAATCCAGGGGTCATTCTCACTGCCCCTGGAGCATGACCTGGAAGTGGCACTTCCTCCGGCCCTGGACCTGCTTTGCTCAGCTGGCAGATGGGGCTTGCTTTCCTCAGGGTTTCTTTCTACCTCCTGGTCACGTCTTCTCACCTGCTTTCCTGGGTCTCGTCTTTCCCTGATGAGTCTCTCTGGGCTGACCGGGGTGTTCGGAAAAGAGGACACCCTCCCTCATTTTGTTAGCTGCCAGGGTTTGCCTTAATAAAGTAAAACATGACATTGCCTGCAACTCAATAACGTGTGAGGCTCTTCAGCCGTCCATTTCCACCCAGCCAGCAGCCGGGACTTCATGCCGCCCCGTCTTTCCCCAGTTTCCCCACCAGGGCCTCTTCCCCGGTCACCATTCATTCAATAAATATGTCCCGAGACTAGCGTGTGCCAGGCGCCGTGCTGGGTCTAGGGATGCAGCTGTGAGTAACACTGCCCCTGAGGGTCGGCTTTGATTGGCAGTGGGTGGGGCCACCTCACAGCAATGAGAAAGATCTTGTCTGGCTGCAGAAGAGTTCTCCCTTTTCACAGTATTTTATTTAACCCCAGAATAGCCGAGGAACAGAGGGGGAAATCAATAATAATGCTCAGGTCACAATGCATTTTCCCGTAACCGAGGTCAGTGTCTCTCATCAATGTCCCCCATCACTGCCCAGGCCCCCCCAATGTGTGCTCCAAGGGGCACCCAGGAGAGGCGCCGGCCAAGCTGTCACTACCGAGTCCCCATGCCTCAGTGCCAGGGCCCAGGCAGCAGCCAAATGAACAAATGAAGCTCTTCCGCTGCTCCCAGCTCCCCCTACCCCCCCCCCCCCCACTGCTGCTCCTCCACTGGCCGGGGCAAACCCAACTCAGCCTGAGTCTCCTCTCATAAGCCACGCCTCTGAGACGTTCCTGATGTCCCCAGGAGGCCGCGAGCAGCGCCCTCCCCTGCTCTCCAGACACATCCTTCCTCCATGCACTCATCCTGCTAAGAGCTGTGGCTGCCTCCTCCCGACCAGCAGCTCCCCATTTCTGCACCCCCAGCCCAGCAGAAGCCTGGCATGGACAGCTCTGAACACAGTGACTGAACAGAATTGTGATCAATACTAAAAGGGGTAGCAAGGCCACCCAGCAAGGGCTGTATCCACAGTACACGTCATGATAACATATGTGACACTAACAGATACCACTGGCTGTACTCACTATGTGTCAGGCATTGTGTAAATACTTTACATGTATGGTCTCATTGAATGTTTAAAGTGTCCGCGCTTGGCTGGATAGTGTCTTCCCCAAATTCACGTCCACTAGGACCTCAAATGTGACCATATGTGAAGAAAAAGGGTTCTTGCTGATGTAATTAGTCAAGATGGGGTCCTGTCAGCTCAGGGTGGGCCTCAGACCCAGTGACTGGTGTCATACGAGATGGCACGTGAAGACACCGAGGAGGACACGACATGGAGACAGGAACACACGGGGCAATGCCATGTGGTGAAGGGGCAGAGGCTGAGGGGTGTGTGTACAAGCCGAAGAACGCCAAGGACTGCTGCAGCCCCCAGAACCCGGGACAGGCGAGGGAGAGCCCGCTGAACGCTGATCTGGACTTCTGACCTCCAGAACCGTGAGGGAGTAAGTTCCTGCTGTTCTAAGCCTGCACCCCATTTGCTCTAATTTGTTACGGTGGCCCCAGGAGGTGAACACAGCACCCTAAGAGGCAGAATGCTCACGTCTGGCAGGTGAGCAATGGAAGGCTCAGGCAAGCTTAGAGAGTCGTCCATGTTGGCCCGGCTACTAAGCAACAAACCCAGGTCAATGCCAGGTGTGGCTGCTTCCCGAGCCTTGCTCGGAGCTGCAAAACCAGCCCAGGCTGGGGGAGACAAGTGGAGAAGGCCACCGCCTTCCTTCTTCATCTTTGTGTCTCAAATCCTCTCCACAAAAAAGGTAAATGGAACAAAACACTGCCCCCTCCACTCACGTGCCCAGGCCAAACCGTATGCCTCCCACCCAGACAAGGGACCACAGAGGACAACCGAGAAAGCATGCTGCAGCTCCAGCCCTGAGCGCCCCTCTATGGCAGCTGCAGTCCTAAGGTGGGTGAGCAGATCCAACACGAGTCTCAGCCCAGGCCGCTCTGAAAGTCAAGGGCTGCCAATTACTTTCCAGAAGGCGGAACAATGAAATTGAACCTTCTGGCATGTTCTCATTCGCACTCTGTACTCGCTGACACTGTCACTGACCCCCAGGTCCCCAAACCCCTCCAACACCCTCACCCTTGGCCTCTCTCTCTCCAAACCTAATCGATGCTCTAGTGGATGTCTTGTGGCTGTGTCTGCCCTTCAGCCAGAGAGTCGTGGGATGATTAAAATGTGGGTATTCTCTCTGAGCCTTGGAAGAAGGGCTAGGTTCCCTGGGAGTCAGAGGCTGTTGCTATCAAATCTCAGATGTACAGTAAAGTACTTGAGGCCTTTGCGGGGGGAGGGGTACACCGGAAGCTCAGCCCCATAAATGTAGCACCGAGAGCAGAAGCATTATATCCCAGAGGGGAAATCTGTAACTGTCGGAAATGTGAAAGATTTGCCACTAGCACATGGAACCAGAAACCTAAATTGTGATTTAAACACAGCTCTCTCTTTCTGTTTCACTGTTACCCTTTGCTTTCCCATCACAGCCTAGTCACTCACCGGGTTGAGAATTATCGGAGTCAGCACTTAAAAGAAGCAACATTGTCCAATTTGGAAATTGTGGTTAAGGACCATGGACAGCGCCGTGAGGGGCGGGGGGGGGCGTTGAGGGCCCTGGACAATGCCATGGGATTTGTTGGGCAGGACTACGGACAGCGCTGTGAGGTTGTGGTTGAGGGCCATGGACAGAGCCATGGACAGCACTGTGAACACACACTTCCCCTGGGCACAGACAAGCTGGCATCCCTGGGAACCCTTCCCTATCTGGTACTGAGAGAGGTATAGCCTTGGAGATGCAGCACCAGGGACTGCCATCCTCTCCAGGCTGCCATGGTTGAAGGGCTCTGCCTTCTAGCGCCAGAGCAGCTGTCACATGCAAGGAGAGGAACCGATTCACGGGCTCCCAACTAAGCAACAGCCCCAGGGCTGCATGTAATGGAAGCAGCACGAGAGCCTGCTAGTCACCGAGTAGTCCGGCCCTGGGAGGGGTCCCGCCCCGGGGAAACAAGGCCCCTGCCCTTACAAATAACCACCCGTGGGAATACTGGAGCTGGTTGCCCACACTGCCCTGAGTGAGGACTCAGGTTCCTGACACAAAAATGCCCTTTGAAGAGAAAATCCTTTCACTAAATGGCCCTTCGGGGTCCTGACAGCTCCCTGCCCTCATGTGACCATCTGGCCTGCTTCCTGACTGCCCACCTGAGGAGGAGGATGGTAGCCCACCTCCCCGGCCTGTCTCCCTGCTTCTTCACACCGACTGTCGCCCCAGATGCTTCTTCCCTAGTACGTCATGTTAAACATATAAAGAAAAATTTAAATATTTTAGGGACAATGAGAACACAAGAGAGAAAGAGGTTTTATAGCTAGAAAATACCTCTGCTCACAGAGCTGCGTCAGAAGAAGGGCTGTCCAAGGCTATGGGATGAGGCCTAGGGACTGGGGGTGTCTGTTGGCTGGGGATCAGGAAGGCTCCGGGCCGCAGGCACAACCCTGTGCGATGGGACGTTCCCTGGGATGCAGGGGAAATTCTTGCTGACATAAACGCCGCCCTGGATCATCTGCTTTAGAAAAGTCCTTCAAATAACAAACCCGGGGGGGGGGGAGGGGTGCACTCCATGGAAAGACTTCCCCTCACCTCCCCCCACAGGCACACATCTCCCAAGCTCTAAGGGTCCCCACGAGACTTGCAATTAGGGGAGCAATGGGCAGTGCCACCTAGTCCCGGGCCAAACCCCTGAACCGGTCTCCACGGCCCCCTTCCCTGACTTCCCAGCGTGCCAAAGCAGCCCCGACCAGTCTCCTGCTATGGCTTCTTCTATCCCAGGCCCTCCCTCGTATAAACATACTCTCAAAACAAAAAAAGTTAAACAAATGCCTCTTTAAAAGAAAACTCAAAGCAGAGCTACAAAAGCTCAGGAAAGGGATAGCATGGCATCAACGGGGAATAAAACATGAGTTGGCAGAGCTCAGGAAAGCAGCAGAGAAATGAGATGAAGCTGTACTGGCAGCAGCCCAAAGAGGAGCAAACTGGCTGGGCAGCAGGAGGGTCAGAGAGGGCAGCACCGGGAGAACGCGCAAAAGTAAATGGAAACGCAGCCGCCCCCGCCCCCCCCTTGCGTGGGGGACATTCCAACACCCCCGTGGATGCCTGAAACCACGGACAGCCCCAAACCCTATGGATACTATGTTTCTTTTCCTATACGTACTTCCGAATTAGGCACAGCAAGAGATTAACAGTAGTAACTAACAATGCAATAGAATAGTTATAACAACATATTGTAACAAAAGTCCTATGACTGTGGTCTCCCTCAAATCACTTGAATGCACTGCACCCACCTTATGGCTTCTCTGCGGCACATCTGAACTGCCAGCATCACATGCTTGTACTCTGGGGCCATTAGTAACACAAGCCCTGTGAGGCTATGACCGTCAATCTGACAACTGGGACGGCTACTCTGTGACTAGCGGGCAGGTAGCATGTACAGCATGACTATGCCGGACAAAGGCATGATGCGTGTCCCCGGTGGGACAGAGCAGGACACCGTGTGATTTCACCATGCTACTCAGAAGAGCACGCAATTGAACACCAAGGGACTGTTTAATTTCCAGCATTTTCCACTTAATAATCTTGGACCACAGATGACTGCCGGTCACTGAAACCACACAAAGCAGAACTGCAGATGAGGGGGGCCGCCGTGGTTCTGGTTCCGGGAGACATGGAGCGAGCGCACTGGATGAAGCTGTGAACCCCCATGCCGATTTGAGGGCTCTGGAAAGGAAACAGCAGAAAGCTCCTGAAGCACCACGTGTCCCCATCTTCCCTTCATCCCTGAACTGGGGCTCACGGCAGCCTGGAGCTAGAGAGGGGCGCCAGGTGAGAAAGAGAGTCCCAGGAAAAGCCCTCCCACTGCAGCCACAGAGGCAAGACCGGGGGGCTCTGATACTCAGAGAGAGCAGAGGAAGCCCCCCATTTTTTTTCTGCTCTGTTGCACCCCAGCCCCAGGCAATCCTGTGGTGCTGAAGGGCCCGTGAGGGGAAGAAACCTTCCTCCCCAGCAGGAAGATCGGGGTCCTGAGAGGGGCAGCGGCGGGCCTGTGAGGGCACTGCCCAGTCGGGAACCGTCTACCTTGTAGTCTGGCTCTGTTTGGGGTCGGATCTGCGTTGTATGCACGTCAGGGCGAGCCTAGGAGTGGGACGGACTCTCTCCACCATCGGCCTGGGCTTCTCCTTCCAGACCTTGCTCCGTTGTGCAGATCTGACGACTGCCACGTGAGGGGCCACAGTAAGTCAGAGAGAGGGGGAGGAAACAGTAACAAGACTGAAGTCTCAAGATGCAATACGCAAAATGTACCGAATAGCATCTGAAATCAACTGGTATAATGAGAACCAGAAACACCTCAGCTTTCACAGGGAAGGATGCCAGGCTGGTGGAATCACCTGGCCAAGACTTAAAAGCCATTAGTGTAAAAATGTTCCAAGAAGTAAGGGCAAGCACCCTTTTAAAAAATGGAAACATAGAAAGTCAGAAATTAAATAGAAAATATAAAGAAGAACAAAATGAAGATTTGTTTCTTTTCTTGCCTTATTGCATTGGCTAGGGCTTCCATGCAATGCTGAATGGGAGCTGTGACCATCCTTGCCCTGTTCCCAGGCTTAGAGGGAAAGCTTTTAGTCGTTCACTATCGAGTATGATGTTAGTTGTACATTTTCTTCATCAAGGAGAGGAAATTCCCTCCCATTCCTATTCTGCTGACACTTTTTTTTTCAAGCATGGATGTTGAAATTTATCAAATGCTTTTTCTGCATCAGTTGATAGAATCATGTGATTTTCTTCTATAAAATGTTAATACAGTAGTTTACATTGATTTATGGATATTATTCCATTCCCATGATCAAATCCATTTGGCATGGCATAGTATTTCTTTTTACATATTGCTGAATTTTATTTGTTCCTAGAGGCCCGGTGCACTAATTCATGCACAGGTGGGGTCCCTTGGCCTGCCCAGTGATCAGGGCCAATCAGGACTGAGGGAGGTTGGCCAGCAGGGGTAGGGGCCTTAGGAGGTTGGCTGTGGGAGCGCACTGACCGCCAGGGGGCAGCTCCTGCGTTGAGCATCTGCCCCCTGATGGTCAGTGCGCATCATAGCGACCGGTCGACCGGTTGTTCGGTCACTTAGGCTTTTCTATATGTAGATTATTCGATGGAGGATGTTTGCCTCTATGTTCCTGAAGGATATTGACCTGTTTTCTTTTGTTGTATTTTTTGGGGGGTCCAGTTTTGTTATCAAGGTAATGAGGTCTTCCCTGACCTCCCCTCCCCAATTTACAACTGCACCCACTTCCTGTGCCTTTTAGCTGCTTTATTTTCTTAATGACGCCCACCACCCTCTGACACACTACAGTGTACACGTATTTTTGTTGTTTACTGTCCATCCCCCTCTAGAATGTGGGTCACCAAAGGGCTCCTACACCTGTGACACTGAGAACAAACTGGACACACTGCAGCTGCTCAGCAATACTTACTCAGAATGAGGCATCTCTCTATGGACCAGTAGAAACCAAATCTATAAGCCATAGTGTTGACTGAAAAAGCAGGGTGCAACACGTGTGTGGCATGCTACGTGTGTGCAGAAGGAAAAAAAAGAACAGGTGTCCAGATCTGGAAGGATAAATGAGAAAAATGATCGTGTGGTGGCTTCTGAGAAGACAACTGGTACTGGGGCGGCGTGAGGAGACCTTTCCCACCTTTTGCATGATCGTGCATTATTCCTTCAAAGTTTGCACAATGTATCATTTTAAAGTGCTAAATTGTAAAAATACGAACGTTCTTTAGTGTACTATGTCACTTCTAGAAACGTATTCTGAGAAAATAATCTGACAAGTGCACAAAACATGTTTAAGGGTATTCATAGAAGTATGAACGGAAACAATCTGGAAACAATGTAACTATCCAACAATAGGTAGGCCCCACAATGGACTGCCACACAGCTATTAAAACGTATTCATCTGTATCCATTTAAATCAAATTCACAGTATGATGCTGATTAAAAAATGATACCCTTTTTATGTGTGACAATGTGTGTGTGTGTGTAAACTGAATTTGGGGGGACTTTTACTCTGTTTTTTTATACTGTTTGCATTTTGACAATACGTTACTTTTGATTTCAAAACAAAGGCAATTAAATATCTCCGTGTTGGAGAAAAGACAATGTTTCTTTCATTCGGACCTGCAATGCTGAGGCCCAGGCTCCTTCACAAGAGGGAACGTGTGCTCCCCATGATCTCAGCCACTAATTCTGGTCACCAGACAGCGAGAGATCAAGCAATGAGGGGGTGGCCGCGGCAGTTCACACTGACTGCACACTTACTTTGTGCCAGGCACCGCTCCAAACAAGCGCTTTTACACGCAGGAGCTCACACGTCCCATCAGCGCCAGAAGGGAGGCAGGGCGTGCCCCCTCACAGATGAGGAAAGGGAGGCACAGAGTTTGTCCCAGGTCGTCCAGGCCTCCCTGCCAGTGCTGGTGGCCTGGTCCTCTCCCCACACAGGCGATGCACATTTCCAGGTGAGTTCAACGGCGGGCTTACCGCCTAACACAGCCTGAAACCGGGCAGGCGGCACAGACCTGTTTACTGAGTCCATAGGAACAGCACGCAAAGGAGGGCGCCCAGCAGAGGAGCCCAGCACCTGAGCGGCGCCCCCTGCCGGCCGCCCTCCAGAGCAAAGGCCCTCGTGAAAGACTCGCGGGGGTGGGGGGGGGGGGCAACAGGCTCTAACTGGGAGAGAGAAGTCCCCACGTCCTCCCCTTTACAGCGCGTGCGTGTGCAATTACAAATCTCATCACTGCACATGCCGTAGTGCATGTGTCATCGCTGTCGCACGGCGTGTTTGTCAGTGTGTGTAAACTTTACAAAGCGCCACGAGTGGCCCGTTAGTGACAGTGCCTGTGGCAGCCCACACTTAGGGTATTTTCCATGTCGCAGGAGTCTGGCCTGGACGGAATGCCGCATGCATAAAACAGGCGAACAGAAGAGGGGAATGGGCTTGGGCTTTATGACAAAACGCTCCTGGTCTCACACAGGCTGCCCTCTGCTGTTGGTGAGAGGTGAGGGTGAGAGGTGAGGGCAGATGAGAGGGGTGACGGGTGAGAGGTGAGGGGTGAGAGGTGAGGCATGAGAGGTGAGGGCAGATGGGAGGGGTGATGGGTGAGGGATGAGGGCAGATGGGAGGGGTGAGGGGTGAGGGGTGAGAGGTGAGGGGTGAGAGGTGAGGGATGAGAGGTAAGGACAGATGGGAGGGGTGAGGGGTGAGAGGTGAGGGGTGAGAGGTGAGGGATGAGAGGTAAGGACAGATGGGAGGGGGGAGGGGTGAGAGGTGAGGGCAGATGGGAGGGGTGAGGGGTGAGAAGTGAGGGGTGAGAAGTGAGGGCAGATGGGAGGGGTGAGGGGTGAGAGGTGAGGGGTGAGAGGTGAGGGCAGATGGGAGGGGTGAGGGGTGAGAGGTGAGGGCAGATGGGAGGGGTGAGGGGTGAGAGGTGAGGGCAGATGTGAGGGGTGAGAGGTGAGGGCAGATGGGAGGGGTGAGGAGCATCTCAAAAAGCCAGATGCACAGAAGCTCACTGCCAGCCAGGCTTCAGGGAGAAGCGCTTGCTCATGGAGAATGGTTAAGGGGAGACACACCTCCCAAGAGAAAGCCGTGGAAGCTGTAGGCTTGACAAATGCATGATTTTGTTGTTGTTAATCCTCACCCAAGGATATTTTTCTACTGATTTTTAGAGAGGGAGGGAGGGAGGGAGGGAGGGAGGAGAGAGACAGAGAAACATCGATGTGAGAGAGACACATCGATTGGCTGCCTCCCTTGTCGGGGGCAGAAATTGAACCCGCAGTGCATGTACATACCTTGACCGAGAATCAAACCTCAGACCCTTGGTCCACAGGACCGAGTTCTAACCACTGAGAACACTGGCCAGGGCAACAAATGCATACTTTTGTCTCAGTGAAACAATCCCTGCCTTCCCAAAAGTGAGCCCTAGAATAGCTGCCTTTCCCCTGAGGTGTTTTTTTCATTGGTGGCTGCAGCTGAGCCAGAGCAGGACCTGGCAGTGTACCCCCAAAGCCTTGGATCTGGTCCACAACTCGTCAATTCCATGAGCTGGATGACCTGGGGCAATGGGGCGCCCCGAGGCCAGGCAAGCCCGGCCCCTTAGGGAGCTCAGGCCAGCGCGCCTCCGGATGGGGCCGGGAGGCAGGGTGAGAGCTGGCTGGCAGCAGGGCTGGCCACTGCCCTTGTAAAGGGGCCGAGAGGGTTGGCGGCTCTGCAGCAGACCCCAGGGAGCACTCTCCACTGACCCTCCCCCCCTCCTCCCGACCCCCTCCCCAAAGATGCTGAGGGAGCCCTGGCTTTCCCTGTCCTGCCCACACTGTGAGGAGGAGGCGAGGGGGCTTCCGGGCCGTGGTCATGCAATCTATCCACTGCCAGCTTCGCTGAGGTCGCCGCCTGCTCAAGGTCAGAGGGACCGTCCCCGGCCCCATCTGGCGAACCCCCAGTTACCAGCAAGACGAGAAACCACAGGCCCCATGCCCCCCAGACACAGTCAAGGAATGTGGTGGCCAGCCAGCTCTTCTCATTCAGCACACCCATGGAAGCACGCCATCTCCTCGGACCGCCACCCCAACCAACAGTCAAAAGGTCACAACCAGCCACCAGTCCAAAAGGAATACTTAACACCAGCGCCTCCCTGACCCCACGGAGAGGGCCATTGCAAGGCGCTTCTAGTGAGCAATGTATGTGGTTTAAAAAGTCAGCGCCGTGATACGCAAAGGGCGCCTCGAGTGCGTGACTGCGGGTGACTCGCTGCCCTCTGACCCCCTGCCGCCCTGCCCGCGGTCACTTCTCCGTCACCCGCAGCTCGTGTTTCTGGGCCCCTGGGTAACTCCACGGGAGGTCTCCCGCAGGAGCTCAGGCGGCGGCTGTATTTAGGGGCGCGTCTGCCTCCCCGCGGACTGGCATAAAGGATGGGGGCCGCTGCGAGCAGCCGTAGCTCACCTGTGATGTGCAATTTAGAAGCTATATTCTAGTAAGAGAACTTTATGACTCGCCATCGTGATAAATAGAAGCTTATGGCATGATGGAATTAATATTTACTCTGAGTGCAACACGGACTATTCAAATAAACCTGCCCCAGCATCGCTTCAAACCAGGGGGGTTTGCAAGCGTGGCCGCCCGACATCAGGACTTGAATTCGCTTCCCATTATCGCCCACTGGTTACTTCCAATCTTTCCATTTTCTGGTTCAATCCATTTCTGTGCCATTTCCTGAACAACGCCTACAGTTAAAAACGTGGCGCCAGGGGGGCGTGAGGCAGTGCGTGTGGAGGGTGGGGCTGAGCGGGCGGCGTGCGGGGGTCGGGCAGAGGGAGGAGCGGCGGGGAGGGAGCGTTCTGCAGGGGTCCAAGGAGGCGTGGGGGCTGTGGGCAGCCGGGGAGGAGGAAACGCTTTCTCACTGGGTCCCTCCAAGCAGCTGTTTCCACAGGGCACCTGTGACTCACCCCACATTCAATCCGATGCTTTCATGGGAAGGGAGTTTGTAAGAAAATAACGATATCTCAAGTCTAAACTACGCAGTGGCTGCTTGACTCCAAAACAAATATAATATACAGCCCTAGCTGGTGTGGCTCAATGGATAGAGCGCCAGCCTGCGGAAGGAAGGGTCCCGGGTTCCATTCTGGTCAAGGGCACATGCCTGGGTTGCAGGCTCAATCCCCAGTAGGGGGCATGCAGGAGGCAGCTGATCCATGATTCTCTCTCATCATTGATGTTTCTCTCTCTCTTCCTCTCTGAAATCAATAAAATATATTTAAAAAAGAAAACAAAATACACAGCAAGTAATTCTTACTTCACTGTAAATTAGGACATAAGGTGCAGGGAGCCGTTGGCCCGGATTCTCAGGGAATCAGAACCACAGCTGGGTTTACCGTGAAGCTAACGGATTTCAGCTCAGGACCCTTCGCGCCCCATGGACCCGGTCTAGGATGCTAAACCTAACCTAATGTTCATTAATGTGCGTGGGTTATTCTTAAACAAACCCCCAAGTCCTACTGACTTCAGATCCCACACAACTGGGACCAGCCCCTGATCAGAAATAAGCTGACATTTCAAAGCAAAACCAAACAATCCCATAAGAGGGGCTGGGTGTCCTGCCCCAGGGTGGGCGGGACCCCTGGAGGTCCTGGCACAGTGCTCTCCCCGTGCGATGTGGGGTGGGGGTGGGGGGGGGGCCAGGGAGGAGGCGCGGTGCAGGCTTTAGCTGAGGCTCCAGCGGACTGAGACACGGTGGCCCGCTCTGACTCGGGGAGCTGCTGGCACAGGGTGAGGCCGGAAGCTCTCGAGTCTGCGTCATGCAGCAGCAGCAGGCCAAGTAGACAAGTGGGAGACTTCCAGGGGAGCTGGAGCAGCGGGAGGGCCAGCCCCTCCCCTCTCCTCTGCCGTGGCCCATCCCGAGTCGCACACAGGGATGCCCTGAGGGGAGACAGCTGGCGACACTGTCACGGGGCCAACACGGAAGCTCCTGCTTGGAGGCCGGGAGGATTTTAGTAAAATTTCCAGATGCAAAAAGGGCCTTTACTATCAAGAAACCGAGTCCTCCTTTCACATGCTGTTCTCCATGAAGGGCAGTTTTACTATGGGTCTTCCTAACGGCCAACCCGTGGGCACGCGGAGCTGCCCTGGGTCTCTGCACCCCCAGCGCAGAGCCTGAATCAGAATTTTCAGATACTATTTCGAAGATGAGGCAGCAGGCGCAGAGAGAGGAAGCGAGTCAGTGGAGAGGTGAGGTGCAAGGGAACCCGGACATCTGACTGGATATGCCTGGCCCTTCATTAGAGCAGGGACCTCCTGAGTTCTGTGCCGGAGAAGGACGAAGCCGGCTGTGCAGCCAGAACCCGGGCCAGGCTGGCGCGGAGGAGCACCAGGGGCCAGGCTGCTGGCTGCCCTGAGTGCCCTGCCTTGAGAGTTAGGCGACCCCATCTCAGCATTCCACAGGACCCTGCACGGCCTCCTGGATGCATGCCTAAGGCCTGGGCCAGGGCTCTGGGGGCTCCGGGGCCCAGCACAGGCCTGGAGGCATCGGAAGTGCTTACTGACAGTTTGCTGATAAACGATTTAATGAGTGTCTGCTGTAGGATGTCCTGACAAATGCGTACACCAGCCCCAGACGTGACATATACGGACGTGACATATACAACAGACTTCAGTGACCCAGGGCCCTTCGGGCGCTGAACGCTAGAACTTCCCCTGTAGCCAGTGCTGAGATGCTGCGCCTGCCGCCGGGGAAATGCCGGCGCACACACTCCCAGGACAGCGAGGGCTGAGTCCTGAGTCAGTTCACAGCCGCGGAGAAGGCAGCCGCTGGGCCCCCAGCAGAAAGCACGCTCCTGGCGACCCCAGGGCCAGACAGGACATGCCGTGAACTTTCTAGAGCAGAAAAGCATCTTGGTGTCAGGGAGAGGGGGCTGCCCGGGGACCAGGCCTCCGGGGAAGGCTCAGAGGGATCCAGCCCCACTGCTGGCAGCTCACGTCCGACTCCCTGTCGGGTCTTAAAGGGACACAGCCCGCTCTCACCACCCCTCCAACGGCACTGAGGTGGGAGCACTGCGTCTGTCCTAACGGACGAAAGAAAGAGCCACCGCGTCATGAAAGCCACTTCCCCGCGGATGGTGAGAAAGCAAGATAGACGGAACCGGGGGCGCCACGTGGGTCACAGACACCCGGCCTTCGCACACAGTGCTCTGTGCCCCATACAGCGGCTCATTGTGACTCTCGTCTTAGCTAACACACGGCCAGCTGGGCCCTGCTCCCTGAGGCCTGAGCAGCACCAGCCCCGCAACGGCCTCCAGATGAGGAGGATGGCTCCCCGGCCGCCTGCCAGTGCAGGTCATCCCCACGCAGGGGCCTCTTGCCCTTCCGGAGACGTGGCATCTGCTGCTGGCACAGCGGTGCCCGTGGTTCCCCACTCCACTGGCCCCAGCACCCCGGCCCTGCCCCGTCTCCTGGGGAGCAGCAGAATCGCCATGGACGTGAGCAGGCTTGCCTGGCCTGTATGGCTCAGTGGTTGAGTATCAACCTATGAACCAGGAGGTCACGGTTTGATTCCGCTCAAGGGCACATGCTCGGGATGCTGGCTCGATCCCCAGTGTGGGGTGTGCAAGAGGCAGCCAATCCATGAGTCTCTCATCACTGATGTTTCTCTGTCTCTGAAATTAATAAAAACATATTTAAAATAAAACTGAGAATGAGTGGGGCTTCGGCACCCCCCCAGCACCAGCAGGGAGATGGCCACAGGGCCAGCACTTGCCGTTCTCGGGGTGGGTCCTCCGCGGGACCCCAGGAGAGTGGGACTAGGATGCTTCCTGCGCTCACTCCTGAGCCCTCTGCTGGGAGGGGCGGCGGGGCGAGGGCTCTGCGGAAGCCGTGGGCCTAGTTCCTATGGGGAAGCAAGGCTGCAGCACACACTGGGCTGTGGATCCGGAGCCCTCTCCGCGGAGCGTGAGGGCAGTAACACCAGCTTGCGTGGGCGGAGTGGCGAGTTTTCTGATGCCCATGGCTGCAGCGTGGCACTCAAATGCTCGCCAGGTCGCAGGGGAGAAACTGCATCCCCAGGTGACTGTCATAGAGCTGGGGAGAGGTTTCTTCAGAAGGAACTCCATCGGGGACCCATGAGACGTAGGCCAGTCCGAGTCTGAGCTCCCCTCCTGAGAACCGAGTGGGGACGTGGCAGTCGCTGATGCCTGAGATAGAGCAGTGCCCGTGTGGACCGGCTTTCAGAGAACGGTCTCCGGATGCGCCTTGAGCTGGGCGCAGGCTTGAGGGGCGGAGGGTGGAGGAAGGCACTCAGGCCCCCCCAGAGGTCTTGAGTGATTCCCGAAGGAGCCCCAAGACACGCGCACTCGCCAGGGCCAGACAGAACGCTGGCTCTGCCTGCCAAGTCAGTTCCCTCCAAGAACGTCTCCCCTTGGCCAACAGCCAGCACGCAAAGCAGCTCCGAATCGATCCCCGGAGAAGGCCCGTCCAATGAGCCTCCTCCAGCTCAGGCCCAGGAGCCGAAACAGGCCACCGTTCCAGCAATCCAATCTCCATATATTTTATTTTTAAAATACTTCATCTCTGTCCGCCCGTCCTCAGATCTCCAATTGGATTTGGCTTCCATAAGTGGATTTTTCATAGTGTAGGTGGAAAGTATATTCAATTTCAAATTCCTGCAAACTAAAATATTCAATATAAACGTCAGAGTGTGTTTTCGCCACCCACCGTCCCCGCGCCGTGTGCACAGGCGTGGGGGTGGCCTGCGCGCCCTTGGGCATGACTCGATGTTCCCGTTTACAGGGCCGGGCAAAACAGCGGGGGAAGCACCATCTGGGTCTCTTCCCGGCACCACTTTCCGTTTCTAGACAGTTGCTGGAAAGAGGAACGCGCCTCTAGAGTTCCAACTAAAAAGCCAAATTTGGGCGGCAGCCAAAAACGTCTGCGGGTAACGCGGCCAGTGGAATGGAACCAGGCCGGCGGCCCTGTCCCCGCGTGTCACTGGGCCCTGGCTCCGCTCCCCCACTCCTGCCAGCCCCGAGGAATGAAGCCTAAAGCCCCGTGGAGGCAGCTGAGGTAACCCCAGTGAGCATGCCCAAGCGGAAATCACTTGCACCCACGAGACAAGCAGCCACGTGCCAAGTGTGGTGAGGCGGCGGCGCTGGGCACTGCGAGGCACAGCCAGCCCCTGGGACAGGCGCACAGCGGAGACCTTCTCTCGGCATCAGGGAGTTAGGCATTATCGCATCCAGTCAGAAGAGGACACTGAGGTTCAGAGAGGTCCACTGCGGTTGCACCACTGCTCCTGGCAGGACTGGGTCAGGCTGGCCTCCCGGCCCAGGTTCTCCCCATAGCAAGCGCGGCACCCGACCCGTTGGACATAGCCATCCTGCGATTTGAGCACAAGGGGTGGTCCTGCCAGGGGGCTGCTGCCCCTGCATCTCTGCCCGCTCTCGTCTCCACCTCTCCCAGCTGCAGGCACTGTGTCTGCTCCTGCAGGGAACCCCCTCCCCCCCACCCGGGGCTGTCAGCAGGCGCATCTGGAAGAAACCAGACTGTGTCTTCATGACACGAGAGTGTGTGGCTCAGCGCCTTCCAGGGCCCAGCAAGGGCTGAGGTTCTACAGACTCGGGACGTGAACATGGATGCGGGGCCTGTACGGTGCCCTCGGCGCCCGAGATCCAGGGGTGAGTTCCTCATCCTCCAAGTCAGGGAGAGCGCAGGGCCATCAGGCCCGAGGGAACCTGAGAGGACGCTGGGTAGACGCACAGACTGAAAAGCGTCGGGGTTTCCGTGGCCGGAGTCTGATTCTCCTGCTGTCCTCCATCCCGCTGGGTGAGAGCCACGCCCGCACTTCCTGGCATGACGGCGAAGACGACAGTGACGATGGCATAAGGCGGGTGAGGGGGCTCACACCGATGTGGGTAACGCTGAAGACAGCAGTGCGTCTCAATGTGGAGAAAACATAAGCTGAAAGATTAAGGCAACATGCGCCCCGGTGCAGTCTGGGAATCTGACATGGCCCGACAGAGCCCCAGCCACGGGGCGCTTCCTCTCAAAGGTCATGGCCCCAGGTTCCCTCGCTGAAGGGGACCAGGGGACGTGCAGGAGCATGGACCCCACCCAGGGCTCCATTTCCCGATCTAATACCGCTCCTACCGAGGATGCGGCGAGCAGTGAGGAAGAAACCACAGCGCAGTCAACTCGATGGTTTACAGTCACACAGTGAGCCACCCCTCCTTGCTCTCAACCGCAGGCTCACCCTTGGCCCTCCTACATCCAGCACGCACCCTCCCTCTTCTCTCCCTGTCTCTCCCCTCCACGCCCGTGACTCTCAAACTCGAATGACTTCATGACCCACATCAGAGTTACTCCATTCAACCAGTGCTCGCCAAGTATTAGCGAAGCGCAATGCAGACGCACATGGACACTGACTCTGAAATGTTACGTCTAGTGGAGGAGATAGGGCAACCGTAAGGCAAGGCAAAATAGAGGTCAGGTGTCCTGGGGGCGAAGGACGTAAGGCAACCCTTCCTGCCGGGAGAGCACTTCACGTGGCTCAAGTGTTGAGCGTTCCCGTAAGGAGCGCGGACTCAGGGTCACACATTCCTACCCCCGGATCCGGACTCCCCCCACTCCCCCCAGTAAGTCAGATTGCCCCTCTGTACTTTAGGTGCTCATATATAAGTAGGAATAATAATGGCGTCAAGTCCATGGGCTTCTCTAGAAAATGAATGGAGGTAATACACACTTGGTAGAGACTGGCCAGATGTTCATCAATGTCAGTTCTTCTTCCCAGGCAAAGGAAGACTACATTTCCCAGTGTCCCCTGCTCTTAGATTGCCCATATGACTGAGTTCTGGCCAATGAAATGAGGATAAAAGTGATGGATGCCACTTCCACACCTAGCTCTTATAACACCTTCTCTCTCCTCTTTGTCCTCGGGGCTATGAAGACTCTATGCTGCTGGAACTATGCAATGGAGGAGCTGGGATCCCCGGGTCACTGCCCAGAGGAGAGCATCTCTGGACAGGCATCCAGTTCTGCCTGGGAGGAAAAATGAATGAGACGGAAACTCGGGTCATGGTAAGCCACTGGTATTGCAGGGTTCATACGTCAGCAGGCTATCCTGACCCATACAGAAAGCATGCATATTAGCTATGATGGTGACAAAGGAGGAGGAGGAGGAGGAGGAAGGAGGACCTCGGTCATAATAGCCCAATTCAGCCTCCAGAGCAGTTCTGTGCATACATGTTAGCAAACTCCCGAGCCGTGGCCTCCGCAGAGGTCTTGCCCTCCGATGACAATGCGATCAGACCCCGTTTGAATCTGAAAACCCTTGAACAGTGACGATCACACCCAGCCTCTCCCACACTAACCTACATTCTGCAGACACGTGAGCGCCCTTGGCGGGGCACTGGGACCCCCTACAGGCAGGCGCTGCTCTCTCCCACGGGGTTGCTCACTCGGCTCAAGATGCTCCTGCCTGCTGAACCCCTCTGTAGCATCTCCCTCCCTCACCACCCCCACGCCTGCTCTCCGTGCCAAGTGTTCATGTAAAAATAACGCGGCTTTCCCTCCTTCTCCCAGCTCCCCCCAACACTGCAGCCTCTCGGGGCAGGCTGGTTTCTAGAGAGAATCTGATGAGTTAATGTAGGAGTTGGAGTGAGTACCGAGGGGGATAGCACAGTCGCTGTAGTAGGCAGGGTGGGCATCGCGGCTCCAGCTTCCAGGTACTGAGGGCCAAGACGATGGAAGGACGGGGCTAACCTACCCACGCCACCCGGAGTCAGAGCCCTCTGTCCACGTTTCAGAGGACACGGGGGCTCAGGAATGTTAACTGCTCAGAACCGGGAGCTGGGATTTCCACCCAGGCCCATTCCCTGTCCCTCAGCCTCACTAGTCACCCCCCCGTCCCCCACCACCCCAGGATCTATGACTGGTTGGCTGTCACACAGGAACCTTCGGGCCATTTAAGACCCTTCACAGTTTGAGCCTGACGTTCTTTGAGATGTGAGAGCCAATGCTCTAGGCCAGTGGTCGGCAAACTGCGGCTCGCGAGCCACATGCGGCTCAAGAGCCGCAGTTTGCCGCTCTGTTGACTAATGAGTTTGCCGACCACTGCTCTAGGCTGATGGCTCCAAAGACCTTCTCCTGCAGAGCACTGTGGCCAACCGTTGACTGATGTGCTGTCCCCTTCATGCCCCCGCTGCTTGGGGTGACGGCCGAGTTACCACGCCGAACAGATGTGATTCAGCCAGGGCAGAGCCTGGGCACTGTGGCCGCAGACACACCTGATGACCGGTCTCGATGAAATGCTGTAAATACTAGTAGCTGTGGCCCAGTGCCCATCCTTAGGGTCTACCTGAGCGCGCAGGTCTGGAGTCGCTGCTCTAGCAGGTTTAAAGCACGTGGGACACCGGCATATCTGTCCCTCCACGTGGCCTCCATTTGTCCTGCTCCCCCTCCCCCTCCGGGCTCTGATCATGCTGGGAGGTGTCCCCGGGCACCCGGGGGAGGGCACACACAAACCGTAAAAAGAGGTGATATCGAGCGATAGGATGCGAGATGATGTTCCTTGTTCTTTTTCATGCTCTTCTACAAAATCATTTATTCCACAAATATCTATAGAGGACCGTGATTTATTTAACTAGTTCCGTATTGCTGGCGAGTTAGTTCGTTCCAAATTCCCACTGTTATTGGTAGTGCTGTAAGGAGCGCCGTCGTATGTGAATCCTGGGGATAGCCGTCATATTGTCCCACTTGTTCCCATGGCCCAAGGCAACACAAACAGCCACCACGGTCCCCAGCCGTGTCTCAAATTGAATGGACAGTGATATTAAAATATTTCATTAGATGCTTTTTATGCCAGATTAAGCGGCTGTAATTATATTGATATTAACGGTCAGCATTCATCTAAAACTGTTTTAATACTTTTTTCCAACTTAGCGCGATTAATTCTTTCATTTAAGGACACACTGGCTTTCACGGTTTTGGTTGTCTCCCTCATCTGCTGGTGGCCGGGACTTCTTTTGGCCAGAATGTTTCCTCTGTGGGGGATTCGTTCTCAAATGGGTGGAATCCGACGCCTCGGGACATTCACTGCCCTGGGAACAAGGTTTCACTTTTACTTCCACAACAACTGCGTTCTCCGCGTGGCGGGCGAGGCTCTGCCACATTAGCTGCAAAGCACTCCGATGTATTAAATCTATGCCTGCAGCCCTGCCGCCCACGGCCACTTGTTAAAGGATTCCTGGGTTAGCTGCCTAGTCGGCAAACCCATTAGTCAACAGAGCCCAGTATCAACAGTACACGATGGACATTTCTTTGGAGAGCCAAATTTTTTAAACTTAAACTTCTTCTAACGCCACTTCTTCAAAATAGACTCGCCCAGGCCGTGGTATTTTGTGGAAGAGCCACACTCAAGGGGCCAAAGAGCCGCATGTGGCTCGCGAGCCGCAGTTTGCTGACCACGGGCCTAGGTTAATATTCCACCCAGTTGTAAATAAAAAAGCTACGAGTGTTTTACAAACTGAACAAATGTCTTTAACGTAATTCCTGCTGCCAGGAAGGGACCAGCACTCGGGCGCAGGACAGGGGCCGGGAGTGGCGGGCAGTGTCTCCGTGGGCGCCAGCCATGGTCATTTCATTGTGTGGGAAGTCTATCCAGGGAACCGTTAATTCTGAGTTTGTAAAGAATTTGGCTCTTCGAGTCAAAACAAATGTGTCACATTTTGGATTCCTGTTTACGAAATGTTTGTTTTGGCTTCTCAGCAGTTCTCTCCTGATTTGGTTTGCACCATCATAAAAAAAAAGGGGGTCCCAATCGCGGTGCCAATGTCTGTGTCCAAGACGCACGGCATCGCCGTGGCACCCGTTACTCAGGCAGTTTCCACAACGGACACGGATGTCCTTAGTCCACGCAGAGCCTCCGGGAGGACTGACCCAGAAATGGCCTTTGCACACGGAATGGAACCTGTGCAGCCCCGTCAGGGGCGTCTGCGTTACAGCCCCACCACCCGCGGGCTGGCTTTATTCATCCCGTTTATGCAGCAGGAAGAAGGCGATGCAGTCATTTACGAAGCAATTACCTACACAGTCACGGCAAAGCTGGCCTCCCCAGGAAGGGCTGCCCTTGACAGCTCCGATGGACTCCGCAAGGCGCCAGGAGCCCTCCCTCGCTGGACAGCGTGCTGCCACCCAGAGCCCAGGGCGAGGCTACCCTGCGGGACCCCTCTGGACTGTCGCAGACCCCTGCGGACCGCAGTGCTTTGGTCCTTGGGACAGGAGGGTCTTGCCATGTAGGCAGGGGCAGGGAACCTTTCCAGCCCTCCCTCCGTGAGCCACAGGAAGCTCTCTGGATGCATCCACAGCGCTCTTTCCTGGGGGCACATGGAAAACCAGGCGCGGGGTGGCGCCCGGCTGGCAGGTGGGGCAGAGAGAGCCAATGTGAGGCCAGGTGCCAGGTGGGCAAGAGGCGTGGCTAGGCGTCAGACTGGGAGGATCACGGGGCTGGGTTTCGTTTCTTGTTGTGTTTTCAGGCCAAGCAAGTTCTGACATTTACAGGAACAAAAGCGTTCAAGGAGGGCCCGATGGCCTTTACGGATGCTGCGGGGTTTCTACAGCAACCAAGGGCTCCTAGGAGGCAGTGCACCACCCTGGGCCCGCTGGGCACGGCATTGGGGGCACCCCCTGTTCTCTCTCCCCCTCTGGGGACTCTGTCTCTGTTCCAGGGACCCCGCGTCAGCTAGGCCTCCCTCTCCTTCCAGGGAAGGAGGCTGAGAGCACGGCTCCAGGGCCCCGCTCCTGCCCGGCAGGCAGTTTAGCATGCAGACCCGCGTCCCGAGCCCCGCAAGGAGGGCTTTGGAAGCACCAGAAACAGATGCTGGGGGAGGAAGCCTGGCCCGCGGCGCGGTGGAGCGGGGAGGAGGCCAGGGGTTATCTCTGCGGAAGCCTGGCCGTTTAGCGCGCGGTGTTCTGACAATGCTCAGCGCTGCCCGGAGCAGCTGCTCCTGGTACGAGCTGCGTGACATTCTGCTGGGGAGGGAGCTCGGCTCTGGAAGGATGACTTGTGTGACATATGACAGCTTTCGGGGCCGCTGGTCCCCTGGCTCGGCTGCTCTAAGACCCGAGCCATCTGTAGCCTCTCACTTCCAAAGCCTGGGGCCCGGAATGTAAAGCAGAAGTGGGAGAGGAAACTAAGCAAAAAAGGAAAAGAGATTTTTTTTTAAAAAAAAGAAAGAAGCCAGACCACCTGCTTGGAATAATGACAAGCGAAGCCCCTCCTATTCGAATCTGCACCCCACCCGCTTCTGTCTTCTAGGCAGCAGCCTGATCTGTGTTTGTAAAACAATAGCATGATGCCACCCCCCTTCTTAAAGCCTTCCCATGGCCCCCTGCTCTTCTAAACGCCGTATCACAGTCCAGCAAGCCTGCAAGGCTCAGCTCCTCCCCTCCGGACCAGCTTCTCCTTTCCTCACTGCCCCTCACTATGCTCCCTCCGAGGACACTGGGGTACACTGACTGGCTTTCCTTCTGCCCCTTCCTTGTGCCTCAGGGCCTTTGCACATGCTCTCCCTCTGGTGGAATGCTTTCTCCTCTCCTCATTGCACTCCCCAGCCCACTCACTTCTCAACGAAACATCACTTCTTCTGAGCTGCCTTCTCTCATCCTCAGGTCGGATTAGAGAGAGAGGGAGGAAGTTAAGTTGGTCTTTATTAGTTCCTTCCTTCAGCACACTTTGGGTTTAATTTGCTCTTTTTTCTTTCTGGTTTCCTGAGGTACAAGATTTGGTTATAGTTTGAGCTCTTCCTTCTGTTTTGATAAGGGCATTAAGAGCTATAACTCTGTACATTTTGGTCAATTATCTTTTAAAGAGAAATTTTAAGGCAAGAAAGAGGGTAGTTTACATTTACCCACATTTTTACCATTTGCTCCTTATTTCTTTGTATAAATTTGAGCTTTCATCAAGTCACATTTTCCTTGAGCCTGAGAAACCCTTTTTCATATTCTCATAGTATAAATTATCTGTTTTGCCTAAAAATGTCTTTATTTCAACTTCATTTTTGAAGAATCTGTTCACTTAACATAGAATTTTAGGTTGAGATTTTTTTCTCTTCATAATTTAAGATGTTCTTGTCTTCTAATCTACAGTGTTTATGATGAGAGATCAGCTGCAGCTCCTACCTTTATAATGTGTCCTTTTTCCCCCTGCCAAATTAAAAGATTTCATCTTTGTTGCTGGCTTCCGATAATTATGATAGTTCTTGGTGTCCTTTTTTGTATTTATCCTGTTTCGTGTTCCGGTTCACTGAGCTTGGACCTGTGGTTTTATGCTTTAATACATTTGGGAAAGTCTTGGCCATTATTTCTTCAAAAACTTCTCTGATGCCCTTGCCCCCTACCCCCCAGCCCAGTTTATCTTACCCTTTTATGCTATATTTATCCCACCCTTTCTTCTCCGGAGGCTTTAGTTTGAGCAATTTCTATTGCTATTATCTTTACGTTCACGCATCGTTTGTCCAGGGTTTACTCTGCTATTAAGCCCATTGCAGTACTTGGAGGCTACGATGGCCCCAAAGATCTCAACCTCCTGTTGTTCACAGCCTGTGTAACCCCCACCTCTTTTCTGTGAGCACACTGGTGACTTGCTTCAGTCCACCGAGGGTGATGGAATATCCCTCCTGCGATTAGCTTACAAGAGACTGCGATTTCTGTTTTGCCAGCAAACGCCCCTTGTTGTATTTCTGGTTTGCACACTTTGATGAAACATGCTGCCTCGTTGGGAAGATCCATATGGCAAGGAACTGAAGGTGACCTATGGCTGAAAGCCAGCCAGGAACTGGAGCCCTCAGTCCAACATCTTTCAAGGAACCAAATGCTTACAACCACCAAGAATGCTCAGGAGCACGTCCCCCTCAGCTGAGCTTTCAGATGAGCCCTCAGCCCTGACGGGCATGCTGACTGCAGCCTCGGGAAAGACCCTGAAAAGAGGACTCCGCTAAACCACTGCTGGACTCCCGACCCACAGAAACTGTGAGAGAATAAATGTGTGTTGTTTTAAGCTGCTAAATTTGTGGTAATTTTTAAGATATCAATCAATAACTAATACCTTTATCTGGTGAAATTTTCACTTTAGATATTTTATTTTCCAATTATACAAGTTCTATTTGGTTCTTTTTCTATCTTGTGGTTCTCTCCTCACACTGTTCATCTCTTCCTTTAAATCACTGAGGATATTTACAATAGCTGTTTAAAAGTCCTTATCTTCTAATTCCGTATCTGTGTTAGTTTGGGTTCCATTTCTACTGCCTGATTTTTATCCTGGATTTGGGTCATGTTTTCCCATTTCTTTAGCCGTTTAATAATGTTTGACTGAATGCAGAACACCGAGTGTGGCTTTTGCTGCGTTGTTTTAAGAATGTTGAATTTTGTTTGTCAGGCACTTGCAGGTCAGCTTGCTCACTTTTAGATCTGTTTTTATGCTTTGTTAGGGGGCCAAGGGGTCTAGAGCATTCTTTACTCCAGGGAGAGGTTGGCCCTGTTATGAAGGCATGATCCTTCTGACTGCCTCAGGTACGGAATAGCATCTCTTCACCCAGCCTCATCCAAATGTGACCACCTCCCACTTCTGTGTAAGTTCTGAGAATATTTTAGCTGACCTCATGGAGTTCCACCTCATACACACTCAGCTTCGTGTTTAGCCGAAGATTCAAGGGGACCTACTGTGCAGATCTTCGCACCTCTTTCTCTGCTTCTCTCCTTCTCTCCAGTTCTCTGCCCTCTAAGGTCCAGTGGCCTTGGCCTCCCCAAACTCCAATCTCCATCTCCCCAGCTCAGCTAGCCCGCACGGTCACCCCATCCTCACGCTCCTGAACAGAGGCTCCAGCAGAAACCAGAGCTCACCTTGCTTATTCCTCTCGGCTATTACAGTCCTGCGTGTCTGCTGCCCAGTGTCTGTCAACAGTTGGGTCACATATTTTGTCGAGGATCTAGTTGGTGTTTTAATGGGATGGAAAATTTGCTACCAGTTACTCTGCCGTGGCCATTAGAGGTCTCGGGGCATTTTCAGAGATGCACAGCGGGGACGGGATCAGCGTGGAGCTCTGCCTTCACGGCCCTCTTCACACCGAGCCTCTGGCATGTGGTGTGAGCGCACACTCCCAGCCCACGTGTTCCCGGTGCTCCGCAGGGACACGTGGCATGTGGTGATTGCATAGACAGCGTAGGAGGCCAGCTGCTCAGAGGCAGCCCGTCACTACCACACCCCAGCGGCCTGAGGATTCCCTGTCCCAGTGCTGGTCCTGGGAGCCAGCAAAGCCACCAAGGAAGCCAGGACCACTGCTCAGAGTTATTGCTGGAGACCTGGGTTAATTCACGTGTACATATCAGCTTTTTATCTTATCACTAGAGGCCCGGTGCACAAAATTCATGCACGGGGGTGTGTGTCCCTCAGGCCAGCCTGCACCCTCTCCAATCTGGGACCCCTCCAGGGATGTCCGACTGCCCGTTTAGGCCCGATCCCAGTAGGTTCCCTGCTGGCTCCCAAGTGCTTGCCTGCCTGCCTTCCTGATTGCCCCTAACCGCTTCTGCCTGCCAGCCTGATCACCCCTTAACCACTTCCCTGCCAGCCTGATTGATGCCTAACTGCTCCCCTGCCAGCCAGTTTGCCCCTAGCGCCCTCCCCTGAAGACCTGGTCACCCCCAACAGCCCTCCCCCCCTGCAGGCCTGGTCCCCCCAACTACTCTCCCCTGCAGGCCTGGGTCCCCCCCAGCTGCCCTTCCCTGCAGGCCCAGTCGCCTCCAACTTCCCTCCTCTGCCGGCCTGGTCACCCGTAACTGCCCCCCCCTGCAGGCTTGATCGCCCACAACTGCCCTCCCTTGCAGGCCTGGTCCCTCCCAACTGCCTTCCCCTGCTGGCCGTCTTATGGTGGCCATCTTGTGTCTACATGGGGGCAGCCATCTTGTGTGTTGGAGTGATGGTCAATTTGCATATTACTCTCTTATTAGATAGGATAGAGGCCTGGTGCATGGGTGGGGGCCGGCTGGTTTGCCCTGAAGGGTGTCCCAGATCAGGGTGGGGGTTCCTTGGGGCATGGAGTGGCCTGGGCAAGGGGCCTGTGGTGGTTTGCAGGCTGGCCATGCCCCCTGGCGACCCAAGCGGAGGCCCTGGTATCTGGGATTTATTTATCTTCTATAATTGAAACTTTGTAGCCTTGAGCGGGGGCCAGGGCCAGCCAGGGCAGGCAAGAAGCTTGGCTTCCTCCATCACCTGGGGCAACCCAAGCCCCCCTGCTTGTTCCAGCTCCGTGGCCGCCACCATATTTGTTGAGTTAATCTGCATACTCGTTCCTGATTGGCTTGTGGGCGTAATGAAGGTGCAGTCAATTTGCATGTTTCTCTTTTATTAGATAGGACTAGAGGCCTGGTGCACGAATTTGTGCATGGGTGGAGTCTGGCCAGCCCACCCCGATCGTGGCTGATCAGGACGGGCTGACCAGGGGGAGGGGATGCAGAAGGTTGGCCAGCCCCACCCTGATCAGAGTTAGGGGGGGAGGGGGAATTGGGGGTGGGACTGGCAAGGGAGAGGGGCCATGGGCGGATGGTTGGCCCTGCCCCCTGGTCAAACTCCAGGTCGAGGGGACAATTTGAATATTAGTCTTTTATTATACAGGATTATTATTTTTTAAAATATATTTTTATTGATTTCAGAGAAAGGAAGGGAGAGGGAGAGAGAGAAACATAAATTATGAGAGAGAATCATTGATTGGCTGCCTCCTGCACGCCCCATATTGGGGATTGAACCTGCAACACTGGCATGTGCCCTGATGGGGAATCGAACCGTGACCTTTTGGTTCATAGGTCAATGCTCAACCACTGAGCCATGCCTGCTGGCCGAATTGACTTTCTATAAACAAAAGCCAGACAGCACATCCCATGCATCCTGAGCCAAGGGTCCAACCCTACGAGAGCTGTCCAGCAGCCCCTCCTTCTGTGAGTGATGAAAGGTGGCTGTGGCCGTGCAGGACAGGAAATGACACTGAGCTGAAACCTGGGGTCTGTTTTTCCCCTTTTAGATCCAAGAGCCAAAATATTGCTAAGGCTTTTTATAAACAAAGATAATGAGTTGTATAATTTATGCAAATTAACTAATGCTGCTGCATTTCCTAGAAGTAACATAAACTGCATTATTTATTTGACATACCTTTTGGAATAAAAATAATTATAATTGGATATTATACCTAACAGATTTCTCCCATTGTTTTCTTATTAGTGTGTGTGGTTTTGAATATGAAACAGACTCACTGAACACACGCAGTACGGGTGTGGTTTCCTTTTGCACCTGGGCGGTGACACGACCTTTCAGAGGATGGGAGTTGGGCCAGGGTGCCTGACCACAGCCCTGCATCAGAAGGAAACGTGTGGGCCACGGGGTTGGGCCTGCCTTAGTCAGCAGGTGTTCATTATTTCCAACTAGTATGGCCTCTGGGCGACACCCAATGTCATTTCCACTCCCTCCATCTTCCCATCTTCACTACTCAGAGTGGTCCCCGGCCAGCAGCCTCCACACACCTGGGAATTGCCTTCTGCTGCATCCCAGGCCCCGCCCCATGGAGTCAGAATCCCTGGAGGACTCACGCACGTCGCACGTCGAAGCTAGAGAAATACCTTCTGCATCATTGACGTGAAGGCCAGTCCCTCCGGACCCTCCTGCAGCAGACAGAGCTGCACACTGGAGGGCACAGGGCGGGGGCCCCAACTCTGCTGTTCCCCGTTCACGGCACCCACCCGTGTTTCCCCTCACGTCTAGGACGTATTAAAATGAGCCACGCATCATCACACGTCGTAATTCTCAATGTCATCCAATTAAGAGCATTAAACTGGCAAGAAAAGAGAGTTAGGCAGAGCAAGTTAAATCAGGGTCTGGAAACACACAGCCCGGAAACATTGCTGCTGCCTCTCTGCTCACTGGCATCTAGCCATGGCCACGCTTGCTCTCCGTCTCTGATCTTCAGAGCACAGAGCCCGGTCAAAGAACACGTGCAAACAGCGCCGATTTGTAACCTCGTGTACACAGTGCGAGCTGGGCCTGAGGCAGTGGCGGGAACTGAGCGGAAGCGCCCTCATCCTTGGAAGGACCACCGTGTTGTGAGCCGAGGGGGCCCCCCGAGGCCCCCACTCCCCCCACTGCGGGAGGAGCAGGCTCATCGCTCACTCTCAGGTGAGGAGAAACAAAGCAAAAGCATCGCAGACGACAGGAACAAAAGGAACGGGAGGTAATTTACTGAATTTATTTCATCGCATCTCCCTTAATCACGTAAAAACAAAACCCCAAAGTGTTCTACATTCTGGTTTGTGTCCAACAGGACGTGCCAACTAATTGAGTGTAAAAAGCGAGGCGTCGCATGGTCTCCCTTCAAGTCAGTGTGACAATGGCCCCGCCTGCCCCCAGCTCTGCGGCGTTTCTGCTGTTACAATTCAGTCCATTCACAATATGTCACTGCAAACACTATGTGCAAAAGAAAGCAGAAAAAGCAGATTCTCTATTTCCTGGCGCACTGATTTCCGTCTCCCCTCCTCCAGCTCCCCCGTTTATCCTGCGCGTCCATCTGGAGGCCCAAAAGAGTCAGAGGCAAGTTACAGACATAACGAGGCGCGCTCAGCTGCTGCAGAGCCTGCGAGCGTCACTGCCAGGTGTTGTGAAAGGACAAGAGTTGCGGCCCAGACACCGTGCGCATCTCGTTTCCAAACACTGCGTGTGGAACGTCAGGAGCAGGGATGACACTGGGTGTTCACTGATCTGGGAGGGAGGCGACGCTAACGAGGGTCCCTGAACCGCCCCCGGACAAGGTGCTGGGTCGGGTCCCCTGTGTCACTCCCCCGGCCCCTGCCACGCAGTCCCCACGCAGACACCGGAGGCCTCCGCCCCCAGCAGGCACCGGGACTCCGATGGGCCTGCTGTCCCCACATTCATGCAGTCACGCAGGGAAGAAAAACGGAGTCACCCTGTGCTCCGTGCTCCTGAGACAGAAGCTGAGAAAGCCAACCAGGCCCTGGGAGCATCCCCCCAGCCCCACCCCTCCAGGTGGGAGCATCCCCCCCAGCCCCAGCCCTCCAGGTGGGAGCATCCCCCCCAGCCCCAGCCCTCCAGGTGGGAGCATCCCCACAGCCCCACCCCTCCAGGTGGGAGCGTCTTCCCAGTCCCACCCCTCCAGGTGGGAGGATCCCCCCAGCCCCGCCCCTCCAGGTGGGAGGATCCCCCCAGCCTCGCCCCTCCAGGTGGAAGGATCCCCCCAGCCCCACCCCTCCAGGTGGGAGCATCCCCCCAGCCCCACCCCTCCAGGTGAGAACATCCCCCCCAGCCCCACCCCTCCAGATGAAAGGATCCCCCCAGCCCCACCCCTCCAGATGGAAGGATCCCCCAGCCCCACCCCTCCAGGTAGGAGCATCCACCCCCTCCAGGTGGGAGCACCATCCCAGAACCACCCTCCACAGGGCCCAGAGATTTCAGGGGGTAAAGGGAAATAAATTAGTGAGAACAGCACCCCTACCCAGCCCACTGTAGAGACAGAGGGAGCCACACGGCCCACCCTTGGTTAGACTCTGCCAATGGTTTCACAGCCATTACAGAGCTAAAGGTCAGCAGCAAACGCACATTCTGTTTGCAAGAAATAAATGCAATGAGGCCCAGTGTGCATTCACTGGGGAAACGGAACTTAACAGGGCGTTATACTGACAGCGTGGTCTAATGCCGTATAGAAAAAGCTCACAAGGAAATGAGGAGTTTAAGCAAAATATCAGTTTCGGGTCGCCACTCGGTGGAAAGGGGTTCCGCGCAAGTTCCGGCTGCAGATGAGGAAGGAATCTCAGCGGAAATGGGCATCTGGGAGATTCCCGAGTTTGCTTCCCACAGTCACACAGAGAAGAGATCCTGGCATTTAACCAGCTGTCTACCCACCTCTATTCCCCCTCCCGACAGTTCTATTTCCCCCCACCACTATTCCCCCCGCCTCTATTCCCCCCGCCTCTATTCCCCCGCCTCTATTCCCCCCTGCCTCTATTCCCCCCACAGCTCTATTCCCCCCGCCTCTATTCCCCCCGCCTCTATTCCCCCCGCCTCTATTCCCCCCGCCTCTATTCCCCCGCCTCTATTCCCCCCGCCTCTATTCCCCCGCCTCTATTCCCCCCGCCTCTATTCCCCCGCCTCTATTCCCCCCGCCTCTATTCCCCCCGCCTCTATTCCCCCCGCCTCTATTCCCCCCACAGCTCTATTCCCCCCGCCTCTATTCCCCCCGCCTCTATTCCCCCCGCCTCTATTCCCCCCGCCTCTATTCCCCCCGCCTCTATTCCCCCCGCCTCTATTCCCCCCACAGCTCTATTCCCCCCGCCTCTATTCCCCCCCGCCTCTATTCCCCCCGCAGCTCTATTCCCTCCGCCTCTATTCTCCCCGCCTCTATTCCCCCCGCCTCTATTCCCCCCACAGCTCTATTCCCCCCGCAGCTCTATTCCCTCCGCCTCTATTCCCCCCGCCTCTATTCCCCCCACAGCTCTATTCCCCCTACAGCTCTATTCCCCCCGCCTCTATTCCCCCCCGCCTCTATTCCCCCCGCAGCTCTATTCCCTCCGCCTCTATTCCCCCCGCCTCTATTCCCCCCGCCTCTATTCCCCCCACAGCTCTATTCCCCCTGCCTCTATTCCCCCCACAGCTCTATTCCCCCCGCCTCTATTCCCCCCCGCCTCTATTCCCCCCGCAGCTCTATTCCCCCCGCCTCTATTCCCCCTGCCTCTATTCCCCCCACAGCTCTATTCCCCCACCTCTATTCCCCCCGCAGCTCTATTCCCCCCGCCTCTATTCCCCCCACAGCTCTATTCCCCCTGCCTCTATTCCCCCCACAGCTCTATTCCCCCTGCCTCTATTCCCCCCGCAGCTCTATTCCCCCCGCCTCTATTCCCCCCGCCTCTATTCCCCCCACAGCTCTATTCCCCCCACAGCTCCATTCCCCCCATAGCTCTATTCCCCACAGCTCTATTTCCCCCACCTCTATTTCTCCCCCGCGACTCTATTCCCTCTGCCTCTATCCCCCCGCCTCTATTCCCCCCACAGCTCTATTCCCCCCGCCTCTATTCCCCCCGCCTCTATTCCCCCCACAGCTCTATTCCCCCCGCCTCTATTCCCCCTGCCTCTATTCCCCCCACAGCTCTATTCCCCCTGCCTCTATTCCCCCCACAGCTCTATTCCCCCCGCCTCTATTCCCCCCACAGCTCTATTCCCCCCGCCTCTATTCCCCCCGCCTCTATTCCCCCCGCCTCTATTCCCCCTGCCTCTATTCCCCCCACAGCTCTATTCCCCCTGCCTCTATTCCCCCCACAGCTCTATTCCCCTCCGCCTCTATTCCCCCCACCTCTATTCCCCCCTGCAGCTCTATTCCCCCTGCAGCTCTATTCCCCCTGCCTCTATTCCCCCCACAGCTCTATTCCCCCCGCCTCTATTCCCCCCGCCTCTATTCCCCCCACAGCTCTATTCCCCCTGCCTCTATTCCCCCCGCCTCTATTCCCCCCACAGCTCTATTCCCCCCTGCAGCTCTATTCCCCCCGCCTCTATTCCCCCCACAGCTCTATTCCCCCCCGCCTCTATTCTCCCCACAGCTCTATTCCCCCCACAGCTCCATTCCCCCCATAGCTCTATTCCCCACAGCTCTATTTCCCCCACCTCTATTTCTCCCCCGCGACTCTATTCCCTCTGCCTCTATCCCCCCGCCTCTATTCCCCCCTGCAGCTCTATTCCCCCATAGCTCTATTCCCCCCACAGCTCTATTCCCCCCGCCTCTATCCCCCCACAGCTCTATTCCCCCACAGCTCTATTCCCCCCACCTCTATCCCCCCACAGCTCTATTCCCCCACAGCTCTATTCCCCCCGCCTCTATTCCCCCCGCCTCTATTCCCCCACAGCTCTATTCCCCCACAGCTCTATTCCCCCCGCCTCTATTCCCCCCGCCTCTATTCCCCCCACAGCTCTATTCCCCCCACAGCTCTATTCCCCACAGCTCTATTCCCCCCACCTCTATCCCCCACAGCTCTATCCCCCCACAGCTCTACTCCCCCCGCCTCTATCCCTCACAGCTCTACTCCCCCCGCCTCTATCCCCCCACAGCTCTATTCCCCCACAGCTCTATTCCCCACAGCTCTATTCCCCACAGCTCTATTCCCCATAGCTCTATTCCCCACAGCTCTATCCCCCACAGATCTATTCCCCCACAGATCTATTCCCCCACAGCTCTATTCCCCCACAGCTCTATTCCCCCACAGCTCTATTCCCCCCGCCTCTATTCCCCCCCACAGCTCTATTCCCCCCACAGCTCTATTCCCCCACAGCTCTATTCCCCCTGCCTCTATTCCCCTCCCTCTATTCCCCCCCACAGCTCTATTTCCCCCACCTCTATTTCTCCCCCGCGACTCTATTCCCCCTGCCTCTATTCCCCCCACAGCTCTATTTCCTCCACCTCTATTTCCCCTCATTTATTCCCCCCCGCCTCTTATTTCCCCCTGCCTCTATTCCCCCCATGCCTCCCTTTCCTCCCCCCTCCCCCCGCACCTCTGTTCCCCCATGCCTCTATTTTCCACACGTTTTGCTGGCCGGTGGGAAGCAGACAGAGCACCGGGGCCTCATTAGTTGCAAACATGTCCCCTCCCTGAGCCGGTGACTAATTCGTGCCCACTGCAGGGGCGGGTGTGGCTGGAAGCTCGTGCCCCTGCACATGGCTGCCGCTCCCGGAGAGGCCACAGCGCCTGGGACAGAGGCAATTTCCCAGCTACGTTAGGGAATTGAAAGATGCGGAGACGATCAATAATTTACCCTTCAGTAGGGTGAAGGCCAGAGATATTCTTTACCCAATGCCAACAGCTGTATCTGGTCATTCATCGAGCAGGGTAGAGCATAGATCATGTTTTTAAAGGCATCCCAGCTTCCGATGGGGCCGTGAGTGATGCTACGGAATCAAGGCTGTGTCCTGGCGACATGTAACTTTGCATCTGCTGCACGTGGGGGCCTGGACAGGAAAAGGCCAGCTCTATCCCCCCACAGCTCTACTCCCCCCGCCTCTATCCCCCCACAGCTCTATTCCCCCACAGCTCTATCCCCCACAGATCTATTCCCCCAGAGATCTATTCCCCCACAGCTCTATTCCCCCACAGCTCTATTCCCCCCGCCTCTATTCCCCCCCACAGCTCTATTCCCTCCCACAGCTCTATTCCCCCTGCCTCTATTCCCCCCACAGCTCTATTCCCCCTGCCTCTATTCCCCCCACAGCGGGGGGAATTCTGGCAGCGGGGTCCTGGGGTCCCGCTGTAGCAAACACTCTGAAATTCCCTTTCCTGACCTCAAGGGCTAATGGGCAGTGACATGGCGAGACTGTTGTGGTAACAACTAGAGGCCTGACACATGAAATCCGTGCACTGGGCGTGGCCCCCACCACCATGGCTTCGTCCAGAAGGTCATCCGGTCTAATTAGCATATTACGCTTTTATTATTATAGACTAGAGGCCCAGTGCACAAAATTCATGCACGGAGGAGTGGTCCCTCAGCCCAGCCTACTACCTCTCGCAATCCAGGACCGCTGGCTCCTAACCACTCACCTGCCTGCCTGCCTGATCTCCCCTAACCACTCTCCCTTGGCCCCCACCACGTGGCTTTGTCCAGAAGGATGTCCAGAAGGACGTGTGGAAGACGTCTGGTCTATCCGGTCTAATGAGCATATTACGCTTTTATTACTATAGATTAAGTACAAGCTCAGCACACCAAGCTGCTCTGCCTTCGACAGGGAGTTTCTAGCTCAATTACGCTCCAGTCAGGTTTAAAAAGGAAACTGCAGAATATCTCACATACTGTAACCTACCAGGGATGGAGGGTGGGCAGGAATGTCCGACACACAGCCTCTAGGTGGCAGCCACTGTGGACTCCGGGTAGGGGTTCCCCGCACTGAACAGGGGCTCCCCACAGTCCTGGGGCTTTGGAACCTGAGAGGCACCAGGACCCACTTTTCAGAGAGCAAGAGGGTTCCCAGGCCTGGCAGTGCCCGGGTTTGCTAGCGAACGGCCAGGGCACCTACCCCCCAGGCCGTGGCCAGCGTGCGGCCTGTGCTCACTGTCCCTGCATCAGTACTGCGCCCGGAGGTAATCCAACTCGCTTCCTCTACTCCCATGAGACGATACCCCAGCAGCCAGGCCGGCAAAGAGTCCAGGAACGTGCTCTGACGGCCGAGGCTGCTGGGTGGAAACGGGCAGCCAGTGGGAGGAGCTTCAGGTGCTGCCTTAGTGCCAGTGTCTGCACGTGGGACGCTCTGCCCTGAACCACTTACTGTTTACCTGGAATTCAAATGTACTTGGCACCGTCCCATAGGTGAATGGGTGTGCCTGTGTGCACGCCTGTGTGCACACACTACACCTGAGATCTCTGCAGGGAGAGTGAGCACACAGTCCTCACTCCGCACGGGTCCTGAGAGCTGGGAGCTGGGTGCTATGGCCTGAGCACCACGCATGGCAGCAGGAGATGAACGCAACCCGTTCCCCTCAGTCAGGGCGGGAACGACCAGCCCACACGTGTGAGGTCCGCCGTGTAAGGCCCCACTGTGTAAGGCCCGCCGTGTAAGGCCCCCGCCGTGTAAGGCCCGCCGTGTAAGGCCCCCACCGTGTAAGGCCCCGCCGTGTAAGGCCCCCACCGTGTAAGGCCCGCCGTGTAAGGCCCCCGCCGTGTAAGGCCCCCACCGTGTAAGGCCCCGCCGTGTAAGGCCCGCCGTGTAAGGCCCCGAAATCACTTGGCCTGGCCCTGCCGAGGTACCTGCAGGCGGGACCCGAAATTCAATACGCCAGGAGCTCCTCCCCAGACGGAAGTGTACATTACGCCAATGATGTTATAAACACCAAACGGCTCCTGGCGGACAAAGGGTCCCCGCCCCTGCCCAAGTGCAAGTGAGTGGGAATGTTACAGGCTCGGGAGGGCCTGGGTGCATCAGAGCCGAGGGGGCGGGCCTGAAGGTGGGCAGGTGGCAGGTGCTGGGGGTCACGCTCCCACCCACTGAGGGGTGGCCAGACTCCCCAGCTTCTCCCTGCAGCCCCTGGTGGCAGGGAGCAGGTTCCCAGGCTGGGGGAGCACGTGGTGGGACTCTTCCCCCTCTGACTGGCTGGGTTATAAGGAAGGGCGGCCTGGTGACCAGAAGGGGGCCTATCCTCTCACTAAAAACCTTCCTAGCCTGTCCCCGACCTTACCGGGACCCGCACCTGGGACACAGAGCCACCTTTGCCCCTTCACTCCCAGGACGCCGCGGTCTCAAGACATGTCTCCTGGGGGCCGGGTGTTCGGGATAAGGACACTGGGCATCTGGGTGGCCTCTCGGCTCCGTTACTAACCGGCGAAGTGTTGCTGGACACGTTTTAACCTCCCGGAAATGAGTTACCTTCTGCAAAAGTGAGGATGCTGGCAGTCCCGCCCCAGCGAAGATGCTGCCAGTCACTGAATGAGACGATGCAGGGAGACTGAGGGAGGGCACAGGCCAGGTATTCAGTGGGTGCTCAATAAATGGCGCATCACTGTTCTGTTGCCGGTGGCGGTGGTCAGAGAAGGGGGACCTGGAGCAGGAGAAGCACCCCGCCCCCCCAGGCCTCTGTGGGCTCAGCGGCATGAACAGAACAGAGAGGCTGAGAGGCTGCTATGCCGCCGCAGAATGTAGCCGCTGACGCTATTGATTAACATTGTAATTACACGAAGTGGCAGGGACATGTCACCGGGGAAGCCGAGTAATTAGAAATTACAGAAAGTCATGGATTTGAGTTCCTGAACAGATTCTTCCCAAGCACATCTGGGTAACAGGAAATTAGTTTAATGTGACAACGTACCAGCAGAATGTGGCCCGAAAAATGCGGGACAGTAAGTCAGGGGGAGCCCCGGGGGTTCCTCCGAGGTGCCGCCCCAGGACTGGCCCCTCCTCCGGCACTGCCACAGGACCCCACACTGGGTCCCCAGGCTCGACACCAGGCGGGGACTCCAGATGTAAGTCCTGGTCCAAGTCCCAGATGTGCAGGTAGTGGGGATACACACACCTGCCGGGACTGACCGCGGGGCTGGGCAGCCTCAGAGGACGGGGTGCCGGGGAAGGCTCAGCCAGTCGCTGCTCAGAGCAAGTTCCCATGGCGACCTACCCAGGCCTGTCCTTGGGGACACATGCTTATTCTGAACTGCAAGCCTCCGCCGCGTGTGGCGACAATGTCCACAGAAACACCAGCTTCTGTTTCTGTCCATTTTCAAGCTCGATGCGGTGTTTGCCCTGAGCGCCTCCCCCTTCTCTGCCTCACAGGTCCGCTGGGAGCTCAAGCCCAGGCCTCCGGTGTCTGGCAGACACTAGGTGCTCACTGTGCGCACAACGGGCTGCCGGAGCCGAGGCGGTCACGCAGAACGCTTCCTTAAGGAAGGTACCAATGGCCTGGCCGGTGTGGCTCCGGGGCTGAGGTCAGCCATGGACCAGGGAGGTCACAGTCCAATACCCGGTCAGGGCACATGGCAGGCTCGATCCCCAGGATGGGACATGCAGAATCAATTCTCTCTTATTGACGTCTCTCTCTCTCTATCCCTCTCCCTTCTTCTCTGATCTAAAAATCAATACAAACGTATTTCTTTTAAAAAAGAAATAAAGGTGCAGATGGAGTGGTGGGTGCTTACGGGCGGGGGAGAGGGAGCCGGAAGTTGCTCTGGCTGGAGGAGACCAGGGAGACACCCTGGGAGGTGCGGAGTGACCAGGCTCACACGGTCTCCTTGCAGACGCTGAGCAGGGACTGCTGCGCCTATCATAGGCTGGCGAGTCTGCAGGGGGAGGTGTGCAAGAACGCATCCATGTGGCTTAGGAAAAGCAGAACCACGTATTCTGTTTCAAAGCCGCCGTGCGGCCTGCAGACTCATCTGCCCCCTGTGAGCCTTAGGCTCGGCTCTTCCACCTGCCACCTTCCTCCTCATGTGCTCACTGCTCTTTCCCACCTTGACGTGGGCACCAGGGATACATGTGGCTGGGGTTTGTGGCTGGTGCGTGTGGCGGGTGCGTGTGGCTGGATATTTTAAATATTCTCCCATCAGCTGCAAGCACGATGCCTACTTCTCTTGTGGCTGCCAGCAGAGCTGAAGTGGTCTGGCATCGCCACGAGGCAGCCAGTTATTTCATGCCCTGTTAATTCCTAATGCCATAACTACAATTTCATCCCTACTTTTAAAAGAGGTGCTTTTCTTCCCTTCGTAATATGTGGCCTAAGTGTCCAAATAAAGAACATCAGCCCTAATGAGGCTGACTCCAAAAACATAACCTCGCTTCTGCCGCTCGCCGTGGGCTCAGCAAAACTAAACTCTTCACGGCTGAGAACTCCAGTCAGAGAGGGTGGCTGGCACTTCCACCCGCAGATGGCCAGGCCGGGGTTCTGTCCACCGCAGAGCCGCGCGGTGGGGAAGGCTGTCAGCTCAGCCACAATGAGCCACGGCCTCGGCCACGACCACCTCGTGGCTCCAAAGGCAGGATGTGGGCGGAGCTGGCCTTGTGGTGAGAGCAGAAGCAGCCCCGACCCGGAGGCAGATGCCTGTCTGATGGGGCTGGAGAGAGACTCACACGGCGCCAGTACCGCAGCCTCGGTTAGTGACCACGCCACTTCCCACCCAGCCCGTTACTGCCCGACCCCAAACATTCCTCCTTTCCTATGTTTATGCCACTTCCTAAGGTCACGTCGGCCCGGTACCCCTCCTAGTGCCCCGCTCGGCGCCTGCGCTTCTCCCTCAAAGGCCTCCTCCCTGCGGCAGAGCTGCATGCTGGGCATTTTGTCCCCCACGCGATCTTGAGGGTTGGGGACGTCACTGCACCCATCACACCTGTGGATAGCTGCTCACAAATGAGGGCAGGTGCTGACTGGTTTAGAAGGACCACAGTCCCGCCTGAGTGAGGTCCAGGGGCAGCTGATGTCTGGCCAGCGTACGCACCTGAGTGAGTGCCAGGCGCCCCGGCTCAGTCCCAGCGCCATGCAGCTTTGTGGTGGGATGTGGGGCAAGAAAAACCCTCTCCGAGGCTCAGTCTCCTCCTCTGTGAAATGGGTATAACAAGCGCTTTGCATGATTTTTGTTTGTTTGTTTTTGTTAACCCTTACCCAAGGACATTGTTCCACTGAATTTTAGAGAGAGTGGAAGGGAGGGACGGAGAGAGAGAAACATCCATGTGAGAGAGGCACATCGATTGGTTGCCTCCCACCCACACCCGGACCGTGGACGGGGCGTCAGGGATCGAGCCTGCAACCCAGGTACATGCCCTGGATCGTGAATCAAACCGGGACCCTTCAGTCCTCAGGCCGATGCTCCATCCACTGAGCCAGAGCGGCTGGGCTGCCCGAGGGTTGAAGGAGATGGCGCACCTGGGAGAACTGCTAGCCTGCGGCTGTCGCTGAACTATGCGCGGCGCATGGCTCTGCTCTGTAACGGGGACCGTGCAGCGGAGCAGCCGGGAGGCGGGTGGCCCAGAGCTGGCCGGGCCTGACATGACACTCGCCCTCCGGGGAGAGGCGCAAGGAAGCCGCACGCATCTGGGGCCAGAGAAAAGCACCATGAGCGCCAATGTCCTCTTCCCGCTGGGCCCAGGAGCAGCAGCACCTCCGCTCCTCGGACCAGGAGCGGCCACCAGGAGGCAGGGGACACGTGGAGGCGCCTCTGCTCCCCGGGGAACCTGCCCCTCCGCCCCCAACCCTGCCAGGCAGCACAGAGCCGGGTGGGCAGGACCGCCTTCAGGCACGCTGCGACCTTTCCCCTCCTGCCAACCTTTGTCATCCCAGGAACCTGATCGAGCCGGCTTGGCTCACAGACAAGGCAACTCATCACGGACCTAACAGCACGTCGGCTTGCGAGCAGCCCTCCTGGGCCGGCCCCGAGGAAATCGATGCGCCTTCGAGCGGAGGACCTGGGCCAACCTCTGAGCGCACAAGGAGCTTTCTGCCGGGCAGCGCCGGGCAGGCCCGCCCGCCTGGCCTGCGGGAAGGCTCATAGCACAGGCAGCGATAAACGGTTCATCCTCATGTCTTTATCGTGCCCTTGAACCGAAGAAGCCAGTTCAGGCGGCGGAAAATCACGGCTGCCAGGCCCCGCCAGGCCACTGCCTCCCCAGCCGTAGGGTAGCGGGCTGGCACGGCGCCTGCCGTGACGTGGGCGCTGAGTCGATGGGAACCGCCTGACGGAACCCACAGGAGAAAGCAGGGTCCCAACTGGGAAGCCCCTCCTCCCGGGAGACAGAAAGCGCAAGTCCACTGTGCGGTTCCGGTGGGAAGGACGCTCACCTGCCGGTCCTCCCGCCCGCTCACACTGCACCGAGAGTCCGGGAAGCGCCTCGCGGCCCTGGGCATCCTTCCTCCGTGTCCTGAGGGTCCACATGCCACATGTGCGTACACGTTAGACCTCCGGTGCGGGAGCCACAATAACTCCGAACGTAACTGTGGCCTGAAAATCACCATTCTGCTTCCATCAGCGGGGACCCTACCGTCCAGCCGAGGGAGGGAATGAGCGCTGGGCTTTGTTCCCTCAACCTCTCCTGTCCTGTGTTGAGGAACACCCCACCTGTCGCCTGCCACCAGGGGCGCCTGCGTAGTGCCACTGAGGGCGAAACCACCAGGGACCTGCGGCAGGGGGCCATTTGCCCCGGGTTCGGTGTGAATTGCCTGGGACCCGCTACCCCAGCCTCTCCTCTCCCTATCGCTCGCCCGGGGGTGGAGGGAGGGGGGATGAAGGCAGCAAAGGCTAAGCTGTGTATCCAGTCGCCAGGCGTGTCCCTGACCGGTCCAGGCCTGCATTCCCATCTCAGAGCTTTCCTTTGTCATCGTCACAAAGCGTTGTTATCAGGCGTTTACAGACACAAAGTCTCTCTCTGTGTGGGGTCAGATAATAAAAGCCAGCGATGCTACTTTTAACATGCCGAGAAGTCCATGGTTCATACAGAAAAGGCGTAATGACACGTGTCACCGAGAGCATCAGCATGGAGGGGCTGCTGAGCTCACGGGGCCGACGGTCCTGCCGGTCAATCCTGGCACCTACCGGACCCCACACGCTAGCGGATCTCGCATGCCAGCGGACCCCACACGCTAACACCCCACATGCCAGCGGACCCCACACGCTAACACCCCACATGCCAGCGGACCCCACACGCTAACACCCCCACATGCCAGCGGACCCCACACGCTAACACCCCCACATGCCAGCGGACCCCACACACTAACAACCCCACATGCCAGCAGACCCCACACGCTAACAACCCCACATGCCAGTGGACCCCACACGCTAGCGGACCTTGCATGCCAGCGGATCCCACACGCTAGCAACCCCACATGCCAGTGGATCCCACACGCTAGCGGACCCCGCATGCCAGTGGACCCCACACGCTAGCGGACCCCACATGCCAGTGGACCCCACACGCTAGCAACCCCACATGCCAGCGGATCCCACACGCTAGCGGACCACGCATGCCACCGGATCCCACATGCTAGCGGACCCCACATGCCAGCGGACCCCACACGCTAACAACCCCACATGCCAGCGGACCCCACATGCTAGCAACCCCACATGCCAGCGGATCCCACACGCTAACAACCCCACATGCCAGCGGACCCCACACGCTAACAACCCCACATGCCAGCGGACACCACACGCTAACAACCCCACATGCCAGCGGACCCCACATGCTAGCAACCCCACATGCCAGCGGACCCCATACGCTAACAACCCCACATGCCAGTGGACCCCACACGCTAGCGGACCTCGCATGCCAGCGGATCCCACACGCTAGCAACCCCACATGCCAGCGGACCCCACACGCTAGCAGACCTCACATGCCAGCGGACCCCACACGCTAGCAACCCCCTATGCCAGGGACCCCACAGGTAGCGGGCACTGGGGCCCTCTCCCTGACCATTTTGAACACCAGGTGAGTCACAGACAGCTCCTCAGCTCCTGGCCCGAGACAGCCCCTGCCGCCTCCCAGGGAAGACCCTTCACAAGGACCGACAAGGCACAGAGAGGTGGCGCTCGCTGCCGAGCCGGCCACGGCTGCGTCCGGTTCATATCCTTTCCTCTGGGCTGTGACCCTGGCTCGGCACTCACACCCGGGCAAGAGGAGCCAGAATGTGCCCACAGCTGCCCAGGTGAGCAAGTGTGGACAAGAACAGCAAGGTAACCAGACGGCCCCCGTCTCCCCCAGGACCCAGAGGAAGTCTGCAGGAGACCCCGATGCTTTCTGCAGGGCTCACCTTCCCCCACCCCCCAGACCTGCCACAACCCCGAGCACCTTAGCCCCTCGAGTTATCTGTCACACCAGGGAGCTCGCTGAGACACGCAGAGGGAAGCAGAGGGAGTGTCAGTAGAGGGAGTGAAGCCCCCCCCAACACGGTCAGTGCACCCAGAGGCACCTCCGCCCTCAGCCTCACACCCCACTCTGCACACCGCGCCACTCCCAACCCGCACGCCCATGGCTCCGGGACGTAGGAGCGCTTTAGCTAAACCCGGCTTCGTGGAAAACGTGAGCGGAGACTGGAGGGTAAGAAGGGAGGAGAAAAGGAAACCAACAAAAGTACTTTGGACAGAGGGGCCTGGCCTCGCGGCCCCCGGGGGCCAGGCCACCCTCCGCGCCCGACGGGACGTTAGCGGCCAGGAGGGCCCTTGGCTCTTTACCTCCACGCCCTGGACCTTCAGCTTCATGTGGTCCTCGCGGGTGGTTTTCCCATCCTTCCTCTTCTTCCAGCAGTAGCCGTCTTTCCTGTACTTGACCTTCTTCCTGTTGTAGAGGATCATGGAGCCATTCTGTGGTCTGCAAACGACAAAGGGCACATTACCGAGAGAGCCGAGCAGAGGACAAATCTACGGAGAGACACCGTCAGCCAGTGAACGTCTCTATGGAGAAGCCACCCCCCGCCCCGCCCCGCGCTTGCTGGGGCATCTGTTTCACTGTTTGCTGCAGCCCCCGACTACCCGTGTTCTATGGCCTGCTGCATCCTATCTCCTGTGGGAAGACTTTCTCCTCTCGGCCCATCATCACCCGCATCAGGAGACAGATAAGGCGACACGGACGCTGGAGGACTGTGTTAGGAAGGGGCCAACAGGAGGCTCGGCGCCTGCGCCAAGTGCCCCAGATTCACGGCTGCATCTGCCGGGCTGGTGCGAGGAATGGCCGTCCCTTCTCCCTGGTGAGCTGGGTGCAGATCCTTCCCCATCTGGGCTCCAGCTGTCAGGGGACCCAGAAACTTCCCGAGAAACTGCCTATCGGGTCCACAGCCACGGAATCTTAGGGAAAGAGTTGCCCCCTCGCTCAAGGCTAAGAGTGGGATGATCGTTCTGATGCCGTTAAAAAGTACAAATAGCCCGGCCGGCGTGGCTCAGTGGTTCAGTGTCCACCTATGAACCAGGAGGTCATGGTTCGATTCCCAGTCAGGGCACAGCCCTGGGTTGTGGGCTCGATCGCCAGTGGGGGGCGTGCAGGAGGCAGCTGATCAATGATTCCCTCTCATCACTGATGTTTCTGTCTCCCTCTCCCTTCCTCTCTGAAATCAACAAAAATATTACAAACAAATAAGTAAATAAATAAAAGCACAAATAAAACGAACCTTGGATTTCCCTAAAAGAAGCCACTCATCTGCCGCAGGGTGCGGGGGAGGCTTACCCAGGACCCCACAGGGGCAGCTGCTCCGGATTCTGGTTTGGAAACACCCAGGGTGGAGGGCTAGAGGGTGAGGTGGGGGTGGGGTGAGGGTAGGGGTGGGGGTGGGTCAGGATCTCAAGGAAGACGCCCCTGACACTAACAGCACATCACACACATACCCCCCCACACACATACACACACACACCCGTGTGGCCACCTCCGTGTCTCTCTGCACCTAGACGTCAGCACGGAGAACAGAGTGCGAGTGATTCTGAGCACACAAGAGGCCAGCGTGGGCCTCTCACCCCCCAGGGCAGGTGGCTCAGGTTCCCGCCACCGCCAGCCGGGCGGAGGGAGAGAGCGCCAGCCCTCCTTCCTGCCCCGGTCAGCAGCCTGCACCCCTTTCTGCTTTGAACAACCGGGCCATTTCACCATCTGGCACGGAACACTGGCTGTGGATGGCTCACTCTCCCGTTGTCTGTAGGGAAAACACCCAGGCCACGGCGACAGCCGGCTGTGTCCTGGCGAGGTGAGGACTAGCACCGGTCCCTGGGGAATCGCAGGCCCCCACACTTCGGTTCCCCATCCCCGCGCAGGGGGGTTCAGGTGGGTTTGGGATTGCTCCCTAAGTCTGCGGGACTAAAACGACGGGGCAAGACCTCAGGTTGTCACAGGCTGTCACATGTAGCCCCAGGCTGTCACCTGACGGTTGTGTGTCACGCCCACAGGACGCCTGGAAACCTCCCGGTCACCTTCCACGTCCAGGTGGCAGGTGAGCTGGACTATTGGGCCCACACTGCCGCCTCCACAGCGTCAGCTCTGCTCTCGGTCCCTGCCCCAGCTCCAGAGCCCTGTGAGCACCCCCTTGCCCCAAGACCCAGGAGAGGGGCCCCAAGTTCAACTGCTGTGCTTACGGCCACTGCCTAAGGCAGGGGTGCGAACCTGTCTTCTGCCGTTTGGGTATTTATAACATTATTCCAGGGCCACACAAAATTACCAGCTTCAAAATTAGCCTGCTGTCCTGGCCGGTGTGGCTCAGTGGATAGAGCATCGGCCTGCGGACTGAAGGGTCCCAGATTCGTTTCCGGTGAAGGGCATGTACCTTGGTGGCAGGTTCGATCCTGGGCCCTGGTCAGGGGGCACGTAGGAGGCAATCAATCGAGTGTCTCTCTCACATCGATATTTCTCTCTCTCTCCTCCTCTCCCTTCCACTCTCTCTAAAAAAAAAAAAAGAAAAAAGATCAATAGAAAAATACCCTCTGGTGAGGATTGACCAAAAAAAAAAAAAGGCTGCTAAACAACAACAACAAAATTAGCCTGCTATATTTGGTCAAACAGTTAACTGACTCTCCCTAATGCCTTGACAGGGCCAGACCAAGTGATTTCTCCGATCTCATATGGCCCGCGGGCTGGACGTTCCCCACTCCTGGCCTAAGGGATAAGCAAAGGAACACCTCTAACCCACTAGACGGCTCTGTGCTTGTCCGGCCCCTCCAAACAGGAAGGAAGACACCCCTGAGAGGGTGGCAGGGACGCCTTGGCCCCAGCACCCCCTCTGCGGCAGGAGACGGGGCGCGTTAGTGCCATCCAGCTTCCTGGGAGCTAGGACAGGGCTCCGTCCTCGTGCCCTCCTGCCTGGCTCAGACCCTCAGCAGCGTCTTCAGGCGCCTGTGCCCCCATGGGAACTGTTATGACCCAGAGAGAGTGACTCCCCCAAACCCTGTCCCATCCACAGCCAGCATCGTAGCTGCAGCGCCCACAGAAACCCACCTTCCTCTGACCCCACCTTTGTGTTTGAGGGGACAGAACCCGTGACCCCACGACGCGCCACTTCAGCAGGCAGATTGTTTGAGCCGAAGACAACCAGGCCTAACACGCCCAGGAAGAGTCTTTTTAAGAAATGTTTCTTTTCTTATGGATTTCAGAGAGGAAGGGAGAGGGAGAGAGAGACGGAAACATCCATGACGAGAGAGAATCACTGACCGGCTGCCTCTGGCACGTCCCACACAGGGCACTGAGCCTGCAATCCAGGCATGTGCCCTGCCCGGGAGTCGAACCGTGACCTCCTGATTCAGAGGTTGACGCTCAACTGTGGAGCCACAGCAGGTGGCCATCGCTCTATCGCTTGTGACGACGAAGGTCTTCTCTCTCTTAGGCTAGAGGGGGGGAACTTCTTGTGAAAGGGCTCCTCTGGTGTCCATAGCGAAGCCGTAAAAAGGCGTGTTGGTCTGAGTCCTCACTGAGGTCAATATAAGACCCTCCTCATCAACGGTCAGACAGGGACCCTTTGGATTCACTATATTTAAAAAAACACTTCTCTTTTTAGAGAACGCTCATCCTAGACCAGTGGCCGGCAAACTCATTAGTCAGCAGAGCCAAATAGCAACAGCACGATGGACATTTCTTTGGAGAGCCACATTTTTTAAACTTCAACTTCTTCTAACACCACTTCTTCAACATAGACTCGCCCAGGCCGTGGTATTTTGTGGAAGAGCCACACTCAAGGGGCCAAAGAGCCGCAGTTTGCCGACCACTGTCCTAGACAATTGTCTTCCCGGTACCCATGGGAAGACCACGGTGAAAAGGGATTCAAAGGAAGGGAGCCTTGGGGAGCGACTCCAGGAGGATGAAAGAACAGGAATCAGACTCGGAGCTAAAGTCCACCTCCAACAGCAACTCCCCCTGTGGAAATCCGGCCGCACCCCCTCAGCCAGTCTTAGCCCCCGGCACCTCTGCTACCGCAGCTCCAACGTTAGTGACAGAGCGAGGAGCCAGGCATGTGGGGCAGGGCCGCTGGGGACACGGCCTGGAGCGTGGGCAGCTGGGGGACACGGCCTGGAGCGTGGGCAGCTGGGGGACACGGCCTGGAGCGTGGGCAGCTGGGGGACATGGCCTGGAGCGTGGGCAGCTGGGGGACACGGCCTGGAGCGTGGGCAGCTGGGGGACATGGCCTGGAGCGTGGGCAGCTGGGGGACACGGCCTGGAGCGTGGGCAGCTGGGGGACATGGCCTGGAGCGTGGGCAGCTGGGGGACATGGCCTGGAGCGTGGGCAGCTGGGGGACACGGCCTGGAGTGCCACACTCCTCCCGGGAGCCACAGGTCCCTCCACAGATCCCGGGGGAGGGGACACAGCCAAGGGGGAGCGAGCACGTGGTCCATGGAGGTGAACGGCGCAGGGGAGGTGCCTGAGCACAGAGGCCGGCAGTCTCACCTGGGGAAGAAATCACTGGTCGGAGAGTGGGAAGCTTCGGAAAGCTTGGGAATGATTGGTTATTTTGAGAGAGCGCCTGGTTAAAAGCCCAGGGGAACCAAGAACCTCTCTCTCTCTCTCTCTCCCCCTCTCTCCCTCTCTCTCTCCCAGTCTCCATTCCTGCATTCTCTCTCGCCCCAGAGCACATAGCCATGCAGGTCTAGCAGCAGCCTGGGCCTCCAGACCATGGGCTCCAAAAAGACTAAGTTTTCATAGGAAGCAGAATCCCCGGCCACCGGCCTTTGTCGGGACCTTACTGAGGACACGGCTGGCCTTTTCTACGGTGGACGGACAGAGATGGACAATGGGAAGTGGGGAGAGGAGCTCCTTCGACTTTGCGTCGTGAATAAACCTCGCTGCACCACCGTCTCCTCCCGTGCGTGGATCCGGGCAGCGCTTTTCTCACCACACCTTGGGAGAGCCTGGGTTCCACCATCATCTACAGCTTGCACCCCCGCTGTCCTAACCCCCCTCCCCTGTGAGCGTGAGCGGGCACTCCCGCCCGACCCCTTGGCCCGAGGCAGACAGGCGGCTTACGCGGTGCTGAGAGCAGGAAGTGGGTCCAGAAGCCCTGGGCGGGCGGGCGGGCGGAGAGCGAGGCCCACTCTGCAGGCTGTGCCAGCTCCCGGCCTTCCTAGGCAGTGTCCTTTGCAGATGCGTCTTCGACCCCCACCAGCAAGCTCATGCCCCCCGGGCAGCAGCAGATCTTGTAAATTGCAAAGCCTTTTAGCTTCACTCTCAGAAGATCCCTCCCGATTTAAAGAGGCGCTTAAAAATGATAGGCCATTCACAGCCCCATTCACAGGGGCCTTCTAAGGGAGGTATTCCCTCCCGCGATTATTCTGTAATTATGAGACAAGCCCGAGGCCCTGGAGAAAGCCCCTCACCAAGGAGACAGATGGCCAGGAGGCCTCCCGGGCCTCCTGCAAATGACCAGGATGCCGCTGAGCTGCAGGCTGACACTCGGGCTAATAGAAATAGGAGGGAGGCTGCCCCCTAAGGCGAACTGGTCTGAAGTGAAATCGAGCCTCAGAAAGGAGAACCCGAGGCCTTTGTGGAATGCCGGAGGCAGACTTCCACGGGGCCCTGCCCTGAACCCCGAGGTTCTAGACCGGAGACTTGTTTCCCTTCCACCTTAGCAGAAAACGTGCTCCCTGCTACCTAAAACGGCAAATCCCAAACAGTGCGATTGGGCGAGCTGGTTGTCCTCAAAGCATTCTCTCAGAGAAGGCTCTCGATTCTTTGAAGACAGCTTAAGGAATAGAGACGAAAAGGAGTGAGAATCAACAATTCTTGATTTACAGCTGGAATTTTGAGAGGTGCAGAGGTTATAGGGGCAGAAATAGGATGTTGGGGACCAGCGATAATTGTACGAAGTATTCACCGTGCTCTGTTAGCCGTGGTTGCTTGTGCTGATGAAAGAAGGCACAGTCTAGCCTGGCTGGGAGGTGGGACCCGGGAGCTCACCGGGAAATGGGGACACCCTCCCAATCCGGGAGCTGCCTATCATCGTGGAAACATCAGCAGCCTTTGTGGATGAAACCGGAGCCTCCGGCCCTTTGAAGACCCCCAGCCCTTTGCGTCCCCACAGGCCTTTGCACGTCTCCAGCCTGCTCACCTGCGAACGGCCCATTGGTGTAGCTTTTGCCTGCTTTCCACGTGACCTTTAGCCTACTCACTGTGAGCAGCGGCTCATGGTGGGAGCAGAGCAGACTTCTGCGGATGACCTGCTGCTCTCCCACGCTGCCCGCAGGCCTGGTATAAATGCTCATGTGACCCCACCCTGGCTCTGCTCAATTGGCTCAAGCAGTGACAGGCAGCCCGGACCCCTGGATTGTCCGGTTCCAGAAGCATAACTGAGAGCAACCCAAGTCCCCTCACACCCCTTCATACCTGCTGCCGACACTGTAAACATCACGAAGCGGGAGGACAGCTGGTCTGCACTTAAGCAAAACAAGGGCGATTTTGAACCGTAACCCTAGATGTCTGAGGATGGACAAAGATACCCCCAAACTCCGAGGAGAACACTTGCATCCTTGCTCTGTCCCTCAAACACATCCATCTCACCACAGCTCTGAAGCGCAGACACCCGGGCATAACGAAGGCAACGCCTGAGACGGAGGGACAAAGCAGGGGCTCAGAATCAAACCGCCGAAACGCCTCTGGCGCCCCAATGTGACCCGCAGCCTCCTGCAGGTGCCTCCCAAGTCCGACACAAACGCTCGGCGTCCTCGCCACAGGTACCGGCCGGAGGCTTCCTTCAGCCCCGGGACAGGTGACCTTCCTGTGTTCCAGCTGCCGGCACCTGCTTCCTGGCAACACTTCCTACCGGGAGCTGGAGCAGGCGTGTCAGACTCTGGTAAGAAGCCAAAAGTGGCCCGCGAGTGGCCCGCGAGCTTTCTGAGCAGCGTTTCTGTGTGCGTCTGTGTGTTTCCGTGTGTCTGTGGATGCATGGTACGTGCACGTGAGAGTTTTCTGCCTCTGGGCGGTCTTGCCAAGGCTGATTTGGAAGAGAGCTCGCTATTTCTCTATCTTAAAAAGAGGCACTCATGAATTAAGTATTCCTACGACTCAGAAACAGACACGATGGGGCACAATTTTCAGGAAATGAAAGCTGGTTTCCGTTTGTCCGTTTCGTTAGGACAGGCATGTCGTGAGCGCTGACGGCATCACTATAAAGCGGTCCCTGCACCTGGGTTTCCTAACATCAGAGGCGCGCTGTTCTCTCTGCCACAAGATCTGTCGGCAAGAAAAGGGACTGAACATGATGGCTAACTGCTTTCCTGTCTCATGAAATTTCCATGAGTAATCAGCTGTTAAGAACGAGTGAATTAGGTAGACATACGTGGGATAAGAGTGTGTAAGTGACCTTTTCAACAGTAATTACGGTGTGTGTCTACTTAAACCGTCTCCCAAGTCTTTTTGGTAACTTGAAACCTCAGAGTTTTACTAAATTTAATCAACTGATGGGAATTTATTAACGATCTAGCTCACTTCCAAATAAGATAAAATACAAAAACACTCGATTATTGAATATAAGCTTATCCACTTTTGGCTTCTTATCACAGAGAAACTAAACATATTTGGATTCAAAGTAAACATGTCTCGTGCCACATAAAAATATGTACAGTAAGAAAGCAGATGCTTCCAGAGACTCTGAAATAAATTCATTCATAGCCTCACCAATCTAAAGAATGCTGGTATGCCTGGCCAGCGTGGCTCAGTGGCTGAGTGCTGACCTATGAACCAGGAGGTCATGGTTCGATTCCCAGTCAGGGTGCATGCCTAGGTTGCGGGCTTGAACCCAGTGTGGGGTGTGCAGGAGGCAGCTGATCAATGATTCTCTCTCATCATTGATGTTTCTCTCTCTCTCCCCCTCTCCCTTCCTCTCCGAAATTAATAAAAATATAGTTTAAAAAATAAATAAAATAAAGAATGCTGCCCAAACAGGCAGTTCACAACTGCTTCGTTTTCACTGGAAACTCAGGTTGCTAAGGGTTAAGAATTCCAGTGAACATATGTAATGAGCACTTCCACAAACAGAAAGTCATACAAGCAAGGCAAGCATCTCCCTGCACCAGGACAGTGGAGAATGTGTTTCGGTAAGAGGAGGTCTGAAGACAGAGATGAATTTCTGTTGAGAGAAAGGAGAGTCACGTTGTCCTCATTTTGAACTGGCCAGTTCAGAATGGGGGAAAGGAAAACACAGGACGAACTGTGAACGTAAAAGACACTTACAGAAGGTTGTGAGGGTAGAAACCTTGGGGAAGGAATTTTTTATGTGGTTTAACTGGCTAAGATGGGAATGGAGACGACTAAGTGTTTTAAAAGAGGAACAAATGAAAATTTATAGCAGAAATACACTGGCGCAAAGTCAGAATTTGGTTTTCTCTCTGTGAAAAGGACACAGTTGTCCTGGATTATTGGTCTGCTCGTGATAAGAGATGGGGAAAGTGTTTTACTTTTTGGGCAGGCTGCCTAGGAGGCAAAGATTTTATGTTTCCTCGGAATAACTCCCTGTGCTGTGTCACCTCTCTCACCCGTCGCTGGTTACGTAAGTAACCCTCGTCTTCTCGAAGGCGAGCTGCGTTTCGCTCAGAACTATGCAGCTTTCTGCACTTGCCTTTGAAACCCTTTATTGTCGCTTTGGTTAAAGGGATAGTTATTGTTTCATAATGACCTCAGGCCCTACTTAATCAAGGGTCCAAGCCTGTGATACTTCTGACTCCTTCCCCCCAAATCAAATTCTAAACGAAGCCCTTTTGACCTTGAAGCAATTCGGGATTTTCTTTTTTTTTTTTTTGGAGGATCCCTGGAATATCTCCAAAGATGTGTCCTCCCGCCTTGTGAGACGGGAGATGTTAAACTAATAAAAAGTAGGTGCTTGTTAAATTCCATAGGTGGTGCTGCCAGAGAAGAGGTCACACTAAGCCTGCTGCATGCTGTATTTATTCAGGTATGTAAGTGCTCCAGAAATTGTATGGCATGCTTAGGAATCAGGTGTCCTGGCACAAGGTAAGGGCTTATAATTCCAGTTACTATCTTAAAATGTGGTGTGCCACAGAAATAACCCAATTTCCTGTCACTGATATTGTAAGGGGCTCTCATCAGATCTTTACCCATGGCCGTTTTGAAGTTGTTGGTTTTTTGTCATTTATAGCAAGTTACTAAGAGACCTGGTGCACCAATTCATGCACGGGTGGGGTGCGGCTGGCCCGCCCTGATCAGGGCCGATTGGGGCTGAGCTGGCCAGAGGGAGGGGCTGTGGGAGGTTGGCTGGCTGGCCCTGCCCCCAATTGGAGTGTAGGGGGCTGATGGAGGTTGGGGGAGCCAATCGGGGGCAGACCAGGGGGAGGGGCCGTGGGAGTTGGGCTGGCCAGCCGCACCCCCGACATAGTGACCGGTCATTCTGGTCGCTTGGCTTTTATATATAGAGTATTTTACTCTCATGCTTTTTGCAAAAATGTGTTTCTGCTGAAGTGTTTCATCTTCAAAGAAATTTGTGGAAAGAACTCTGGCCAGTCCTCTCGGATACGAGCTACCAGTAACTTTCAGATGGACCACTGACCTGGGTTAGACAGCACAGAACTCCAGTGAACAAAAACTGATGGCCGCACCAAACGGCTGACAAAAATCCGGCAGGAATTCAGTACTTGGGCCTGAACGGACTAACGAGGGTGATTATAATGTTCATGGCGTTTTGTTTAGAAGATTGCTGCCTCTTTCATCTTTTGTTTTCCAGCTAGAAGCCCTCCGTGACTTGTGGCGATTTCGAAAAATAGATTTTTGTGAACGAAGACGAAGCCTTTATCGTTTTCTCCCTCCCTGGTCCCTCCAGGGTTCAGACACTCTCGGTGAGTATTCCTATTTTCACGGCGATGCAGTTCCGTACGAACCCATCCCCCTTCCAACGGGACACAGCTGTACACACTGGTCATGCCCCCCTAGCTGCGGCTGGGATGTCACATTCGAGAGGGATGTGCACAGACTCAGATGTGACCAGAAGCACTGAGGAACCAGGGGCGAATTCATGGAGCCAACAGAGCCCCTGGGAAGCGAAGCCTGGCACCTGCTCACAGGTTCCCAGCGGGCCTGCAGGTGAGTAAGGACGGCCACTCCTGGCAGGCCCCGGAACCTGTGGGTATGCGGGGGACCTGGAGGAGAGAGGGTTTTACCCAAATCCAAGATATTGCAGGGAAGTCTGAGAAGTCCTGGGCGTGGCTGCCCAGCCTCGAGAGGGCTTTCAGAGGCAAGCTGAGCCTCTTTCTGAGGAGTTCCAGAAAAGCAAACCTGAGTCTGTGGTTAATCACTCCTCTGGCTGCACCGACGGAAACAGGCCAAGTTTATTAAAACTAGACTCGATTCGCAAACAACTTCGTCTTGCTGCGGTTGTGCCCGATAGAAAAGGAGGTAAGGACAGAGAGAAAAAGAGCGTTTCAGTAACACCCTGTGGATATCACATTCTGGTGCTGTCAATTGTCTGTGAGGTTTTGTTTTCTCCCTGGAAACGGGACCAGACCCTGGATTCTTCTGGTTCCTGCCAACAGTGAGCTGCCACCCTCCAAACGAATGTCCCGGTGTTCCTCCCACCCTCCGACCTGGGATCGTTAGCACTAAAGCTGCCCCTTTTCCCGAAGCCACGCGAGCTAAAGGTGGATGGCGCCGGGCAACCACCACGACAACCCACGTCTACACAGTCTCGTGCAGGCCCCCCAAGAAGATCCCTGGAGAGACACAGACTGCACCCCAGGAAAATCTGCCAGGCTGCCTGTCCCCTCCACCTGAGGATGCTCCCACCTGGCCCAGAAGTCCTCCCACCGGCCCCCCCTGCCCTCGGACACTGGCATTACCGTCCGTCTAAGCCCAAACCATGGTTTTTTTCCTGTTTCCACAGAAATGCCTCTTAGGGAACTTCTGATTGTGCACTTGCAATGCGGTTAACTGAGCCGCTATTCTCAGGACTGAGCCTGGTTCCGTGAGCCGGAGGAGCCTACCCACTCAGCCTGCGCCCGGGAAACTCCTGGGGAAGGCCCAGAGGCAGGGCTGAGCGGGGACAGGATCCGTGACTCCACAGCGCGCCACCTCAGCGTGCAGATTGTAGGAGCCGAAGGCAATCAGGCCTACCTGGCCCAGGAAGAGTCTTTCCTAACCTCTCCCTTACCTGCTTAGCCGACTTGAGACGGGGGCCTGTGAGGAGAGAGCCATCAGCAGGGTGACTGTTCACACAGAACCTGTCTCCCAACACTGGCTCTCCCACCGCCCTGTGGCCCCAGGCCCTGCCACCCTCTCCTGTGCTCAGGATGGCACAGGCACCTCCGTTTCCTTACCGTCTGAGGGACACGTATCTTTGGGGTCCAGCACGTGCAAAATGAAATGTGTTGTTTAGTCTGTTTGTGTGAACTCAATCATTAGAGCAGCGGAAGAGCCTGGAAGGCAGACGGGCAAGATTCCTCCCTGGGCGTTTCGGGGACGTGGGAAGGGCCCTGTCCTCGCCATCTTCAGCAGAACGTAATCCCCCAGGGAACCGGGGCGTCCAGTTAAATGGCCCCAATCAATGGCCCCGTCACTTTATTTCTTTATTTATTTTACTTTTTAAAAAATGTATTTCTTTATTGATTTCAGAGAGGAAGGGAGGAGAGACAGACAGAAACATCATTGATTGGCTGCCTCCTGCACACCCCCCACTGGGGATCGAGCCCGCAACCCAGGCCTGTGCCTTTGGCCAGAATCGAACCCGGGACCCTTCAGTCCGCAGGCTGATGCTCTATCCACTGAGCCAAGCTGGCTAGGGCTGGACCTGTCATTTTAACTTGTAGTAATGAGCAACCTAATAGTGTCCATCCAGTCCACCACCGCGATGCCATTAGAACCTGCCTGGGTATTATTTCTGGACACAGAAAAATGTATTATAAAATGTGTTAGGAAGGAAAAGAACACCAAGAATAGCCAGAAAAACCCCAATGAAGAATACCAAGGTGTGGGCTAGCCCTACCAGGTATTAACACAATCTATAAAGCCTCTGCATTTTAAAAAGTATGGAGTTATTAACAGACCAACGGAACAGAGCAGAAAACCCAGAAATATTCCCACTTACACATACAAAGTCAGTGTTCACTAAAGGAGGTATGGCAACTCAGTGGGCGGGGGGCGGGGGCAGGAATGGGACTGATTTGTAATACATGGCATTAGAATAACGACAGGCATACGGAAGAAGGTAACTGGGTCTACCCCTCACATCATACAGCAGCGTAAATGCCAATGGAACAGAGATTTAAATGTAACAAATAAAACCACACGTACTCTAAAAGCAAGTGTAGCTAAGTTTCTCTGTAACCTGAGAGTGGAGGGAACTTTCCGGACCATGATTACAAATGGAGCACCGGTGTGTGACAGACAGGTTCATAAGAGACAGGTCTGATCACAGACAAAACCCCGCCGGCTGTTTCCACAGCGGCAGCAGCATTTTACACTCCTCCTGGGGCTGCACCAGGGAACCCACACCCCACATGCTCCCCGGCACGTGGCGTTGTGTCCTGGATTACAGCCATCCTCGTGGGGGTGGGGTAGCGTTTTAATTTGCACTTCCCTGATGACTAATGGTGGTGAGCATCTTTTCATGTGCTTATTAGCCATTCATATAATTTCTCTGGTGAAATGTGTACTTGAATCTTTTGCCCATTTTTAAATGAGTCGTTTGTCGCCTTCTCTTTGAATTGTAAGAGTTCTTTATAGCAAATCTGGATACAGATCCTTTATCAGATACACGATTTGCAAATATTTTCTCCCAGTCTGTGACTTTTTCCTTTTCTTTCTGACAGATCCTGCCGCAGGTTTATTGGCACAAGCAGCACAGGAGGCCGCCAGCTCCATGCAGACAGCAACCAGGGGTCCCCCCAGTGCTTCCATCCTCACATGAGCAGACAGAGGCCTCTGCTGTGGAGCCTTCGTGGGGGCCTGGGCCCCTTTGGGAGCCTGAGCTGCAGCCGCACCGCAGCCTGGGGCCTGGTACCAGCCTTGGCCTTGGGCCGGCAGAGCCTGAGCCCCTTGGCGATGTGGCCACAAACTCGTTTCCCAAGCTTGGGCTGAGTGACGTAGGCAAGTGGACTGAGCTTGCGGCTGCTGCCCTTCGGGATCTTGGGCTTGACCTCCTTGGGCTTGACAAGGGCCTTGGTGACCTCGGCACATGTGCTCACGGCCTTGGCGTCGTTGGTCTGTATCTTCTTCAGGCCCTTCTTGTTGTGCTTCTTGTCAAAGCGCATGTTCCTCAGGAACTTGGGGTCTACCCCCTTAAGAGATTCCTATCGTTGTGCCCAGGGTTTCTTGATGCCATTTTTTAAAAATTTAATAAATCTTTATTGTTCAGATTGTTACAGTTGTTCCTCTTTTTTCCCCCCATAGCTCCCCTCCACCTGGTTCCCACCACCTCTGTCCTGATCTCCCCCCGACCGTCCTTGTCCATAGGTGTACAATTTTTGTCCAGTCTCTTCCCACACCCCCACACCACTTTCCCCTCGAGAATTGTCAGTCCACTCCCTTTCTATGCCCCTGATTCTATTACATTCACCAGTTTATTCTGTTCATCAGATTTTTTATTCACTTGATTTTTAGGTTCACTTGTTGATAGATATGTACTTGTTGTTCATAATTTTTATCTTTACCTTTTTCTTCTTCTTCCTCTTCTTAAAGAACACCCTTCAGCATTTCATGTAATCCTGGTTTGGTGTTGATGAACTCCTTTAGCTTTTTCTTATCTGTGAAGCTCTTTATCTGACCTTTAATTCTGAATGATAGCTTTGCTGGGTAGAGTAATCTTGGTTGTAGGTTCTTGCTATTCATCATGTTGAATATTTCTTGCCACTCCCATCTGGCCTGCATAGCTTCTGTTGAGAAATCAGCTGACAGTCGTATGAGTGCTCCCTTGTAGGTAACTAACTGTTTTTCTCTTGCTGCTTTTAATATTCTCTCTTTGTATTTTGCTCTTGGCATTTTAATTATGATGTGTCTTGGTGTGGTCCTCTTTGGATTCCTTTTGTTTGGGGTTCTGTGTGCTTCCTGGACTTGTAAGTCTATTTCTTTCACCAGGTGGGAGAAGTTTTCGGTCATTATTTCTTCTAATAGGTTTTCAGTATCTTGCTCTCTCTCTTCTTCTGGCACTCCCATAATTCGGATGTTGGTATGCTTGAGGTTGTCCCAGAGGCTCCTTACACTATCTTCAAATTTTTGGATTCTTTTTGCTTTTTGCTTTTCTGGTTCAGTGTTTTTTGCTTCTTTGTATTTCAGATCTTTGACTTGATTCTTGTGTTCCTCTAGTCTGCTGTTAGGTCTCTGTATAATATTTTTTATTTCAGTCAGTGTATGTTTAATTTGTAGTTGGTCCTTTTTCATATCCTCGAGGGTCTTGCTAAATTTATTGGCCTTTTCTAGGAAATTATTGAAAAACCTTATAACCGTGGTTTTGAACTCTATATCCAGTTGTTTGCTTTCCTCCATTTCTTTCATTTGTGATCTGTTTCTTTGTCTCCGTATTTTCACTGCTTCCCTGAGTTGATAGAGTAGCTTTGTGTGCTAGGTGTCCTATAGGGCCCAGTGGCTCAGCCTCTGCAGTTACCTGAGGTGGACACTCTTGGTGCACTCCTTTGTGGACTGTGTGCACAGCCTTGTTGTAGTTAAGTCTTGATTGTTGTTGGTATCATTGGGAGGAATTGACTTCCAGGCCAATTGGCTGTGAGGATCAGCTATGTCTATGCTGGGAGAACTTCTGTCCTGGAGGCACCCTTATGAGACAAGACTTTCAAAATTGCAAAAGCCTCTGTGCTCAGCTTGGATGGGGTGGAGTCTCAGGGAGGAGCAGACAGCCTTGGTTTCCCATCAGCCCTGCCCTATGAGGCCCATGGGTCTCAGTGTCCCTCAGTAATCACTATAAGCACCTCTGAGAGAAAGCCGCCCTCGAGTTCTGCCCGCTGCCAGACAGCCCAGTTTCTCCCCGAATGAGTCTGGGTTCCCAGAGTCTCACCCGGAACTGGAGTTCAGCGCAGTCGGGAGCTTCCGTCTCCCTCCCGCTTGAGAAAGCCAGCCACGCACTCAGCCGTCTGTGCACTCAGCAGTCAGTCCTCTCCATGCGCACACCTCCAGACCTCTGCCTTTTGCAGCTCCTCTGATTCTCAGTGTGCTTTCTCTTTCCTGACAGTCCAGATTCCCTGCGAATGAGTCTGGGATCCTAGGGTCTCGTCTGGAACTGGAGTTCAGTGCAGTCAGGAGCTTCCGTCTCCCTACCACTTGAGAAAGCCAGCCATGCACTCTGCTGCCAGTCCTCTCCGCATGCGCGTGCCTCCGTACCTCAGCCTTTTGCAGCTCCTCTGAGTCTCAATGTGCTTTTCTCTTTCCTTCTAGTTGTAGAATTTCCACTCAGCCAGCTTTCCTGTGGTTCTGGATGGTGTCAGTTTTGTCTTTTAGTTGCAGTTTTGAAATTGTTGTGCAAGGCAGCAGTTTAGGTGTTAACCTATGCCGCCATCTTGGTTTCCTCTTGATGCCATTTCTGTGCCATTTTTGGGACTGGTTGTGTGTGGTGTGGTTCTTGGACTTGGCTATCTCTGCACTGAAGCCTGCTGCTCCTGAAGTACCTGGGACAGGAAGAGCAGCTTTTTCTGTGTTTTGTGTGTGTATGTGTGTGTGTTTTCCTTAATATATTTCTTTATTGATTTCTGAGAGGAAGGGAGAGGGAGAGAGAGATAGAAACATGAAAGATGAGAGAGAATCGTTGATTAGCTGCCTCCTGTACACCCCCTGCTGGGGATCGAGCCCGCAACCTGGGCATGTGCCCTTGACCAGAATTGAACCTGGGACCCTTCAGTCTGCAGGCCAATGCTCTATCCACTGAGCCAAACCCACTAGGGCAACTTTTCTTTTTCTTAATGATTTCTTTTTGTTTTTATTTAATACTAGAAGCCCGATGCACGAAGATTCGTGCAAGAATGGGCGTTCCTTCCCCTGGCTGCCAGCACTGACTTGGAGCCGCCTTTCCAACTTCCCATGCTGCCCAGAGGCCTGGAGCAGCTGGGGTGGTGCAGAACGCCTGCATCATCGCCATGGCGACGACGCAAGTGTCCCACCCCTGGCTGCTTGGCGCCTTGTATGCAAATTGACCCGCCATCTTTGTTAGGTTAATTTGCATATTCACTCCTGATTGGCTGGTGGGCATGGCGAAGGTGCGGTCAATTTGCATCTTTTTATTTTATTAGTATAGATATATATATACACATATAGAAAGATAGAACCATCAATGATGCGAGAGAATCATGGATAGGCTACCTCCTCTACTGGCAATGAAGCCTGCAACCCAGGCATGTGCCCTGACCAGGAATCAAATTATGACCTCCTAGTTCATAGGTTGATGCTCAACCACTGAGCCACACCAGCTGGGCTCAATGATTTCTTTTAAAGAGCAAAAGTTTTTAATTTTGGAGAAGTCCGATTTATCATTTTTTTCCTTTATGGATCATGCTTTTAGTGTCCTAAGAATTTTATGTCTAACCCCATGCTGTTATGTGTTTTTTCTAAGAGTTGCATAGTTTTAGCTCTCACATTTAAGTCTATGATGCATTTTGAGTTAGTTTTTGTGCAGCATGAGCTAAGGCTCCAGGCTGATTTTTGGTGCACTGATATCTAATGGTCCCAGGATGGCTTGGTTTGGGCTTTGATTCTATTTTTTTGCAAGGCTGCTCTTTGCCCAATTGACTCGCTCTTGCACCTTTGTTGAAAATAAATTGACCATAAACAGAAAGCTTTATTTCTGGATGTCACAATCTGTTCCTTTCCCGTGCTGTGACAATACTACACTGCCCTGATTATTGCAGCTTTCTAATAAGTTTGGAAATCAGGGAGTATAAGTCCTCCAACTTTATTCGTATTTTCCAGAATTATTTTGGGTATTCTAGGTCCTTTGTGTTTCTGTATGAATTTTAAGATTTGTTTGACAACAACAACAAGGCCTGCTGAAATTTTGATAGGGACTGTGTTGAAACTACAAATCAATTTGGAAATAATTGCTATTTAACTATATTGAATTATTGAATCTTCAAATCACTTCCAATCACAGAACATGGAATGTCTCTCCATTTATGTAAACCTTTAATTTCTCTCAGTAAGACTTTGTAGCACAGGCATTACATTTTATAAATTAAATTTATCTAAGTACTCTATTCTTCGGATGCTATTGTGAATTAAGTTGTTTTTCCAATTTCATTTTTGAATTATTCATTCCCACTACATAGAAATACAGTTAATGTTTGTGTATTGATATTGTAGCCTATGACCTTGCTAAACTCATTTATTAGTTTTAATGATTTTTTTTGCATTTGGTTCAGAATATTCTACCTTGAACAAATATAGTTTCACTTCTTTCTTTCCGTACTAGCTGCCTTTTATTTATTTTTCTCTTGCCTTATCACTCTGCTAGAAGCTCTGGTGCAATGTTGAACAGAAGCAGTGAGAATAAACACCCTTATTCCTCATCTTAGAGGGAAAACACTCCGTTTCACCATTAAATATGATGTGAGCAGTAACAAAGACTTAAAAAATCATGTGAAAAAGATTTAGGAACCAACTTGAAGAGGCTCCGACTGATCAAAAACGGGACAATTAGAGCATCAATAAAGTAGTAAGTGCTGTGAATTAAAACACATTGAATATGTCTAAATCCATAAGTTCATAATGATCCTGAAACACACAAGCAAAACACCAATTGATCACTTGTTGGAGGATGCTAGTGACCTAATGCAATGTTTTAAAAGCTAGAGAGAGAGAGAGAGAGAGAGAATAAAGAATCAGACATTTACCCTACTTCCTGTACAAACTGTTCTTTGAGATAGCAAACAGACAAAGAGAGGACTCTGTCTACAAAAGTATTCCAGCCAATAATGAAGAAGTGAGAGAATCGTTGTAACCCTAACGTGTTGCGGTGGAAAGAAAAGAGAAGGAGCTTGAAATTAACCAGGCCTCTTGCTCTACCTCCCACCATGTCAGACCCGCAGAAGGCAGGAGAGCACAGTAAAGGCCCTGGGGGTACAGTCAGCAAACCCAGACTGTGGGATCCTGCACAAGACAAATGTCCCGGATTCCTCAACACACTCAACGGGAAGGAGGCAGGAACCGTCTGAAATGGGGACATGGAGGTGAAAAGCGATAAAGAGAGAGATACACCAACGGTCACAACGCGCAGACCTCACTTGAATACGGAGCCAAAAAAACACACACACAAAAGAACACACCACACTTTAAAAAAATAGATGGCAATTGTGAAACAATTAATGTTATTTAGAATTGTTGTTAATTTTAAAGAGCACTAATCGTGGTGCAGAAGTATTTCGAAAAAGAGACCTTTCATTTTAGAGATGCAGACTGAAACACGCGCCAATGAAATTATAGAGTGTCTGAGCTGTGCCTTGCGATAACGTGTGTGGTGATGGGAGGAGGGACGAACACGACGGGCGGTGTGTTGGCCATAGTTGAAAGTGGATGATAAGTATGGGGGAGTGCATGAGACTAGTTTATCTATATTTGTACGTCGCTGAAATTTTCCATAATAAGTTTTTTTTTAATTTTTTTTATTGATTTCAGAGAGGAAGGGAGAGGGAAAGAGAGATAGAAATATCAATGATGAGAGAGAATGAACAGCTGCCTCCTGCACACGCCACACTGGGGATCGTGCCCGCAACTGGGACATGTGCCTTGACCGGGAATTGAACCAGGACCTCCTGGTTCATAGGTCGACATTCAACCACTCAGCCATGCTGACCGGGCTCATAATAAGTTTTTAAAACGAAGATGATCATGGGACTTAGAGTGAGCTCTAGGTTATATCTTAAATCTTGGCTCAGCTCCTTATGAGCTATGTGACCTTGAACAAATTACTTGACCTCACAGTTGCAGACGAAGTGAGGGACACAAGGTGCCCAGCATGCCGCCTGCCACGTGATAAAGTTCTTCATGACTAACAAGGACAGCCTGGGCCCCTGCGTAGGGTTCCCCGCAGGGAACGTGCTGGAAGGACCGGGGAAGTAATGAAATGGCATGTTGTTGGAAACGGCTGGACAGTGTACCCATGGGAGAGGCCGTCCCTAAACACCAGAGGGGCACGCCTCCACCACTTTAGGGCATGATGTATCTTTCAGATTAGCAGCGAGAAGATGATGAATAACTGAAGAAACAGGAGTAATGTGTTCTTGAGAGTGTTTATGTTTGGATATTAAATAGGAATTTATGGAGCCATGGGGGCTGCATCCAAGACGAGGTAAATCCTACAAAAGGAACAGTCTGGATACTCTTTCCAGTGCCTACGTCCAAGTTTATTCTGTGTGTTCTTTTAATCCTCCCCAAGGATATTTTTCCATTTATTTTTAGAGAAAGTGCAAGAGAGAGGGCAAGACAGGGAGAAATATCAGTGTGAGAGAAACACATGGATTGGTTGCCTCCTGTAGCACTCTGACCAGGGCCCGGGCCGGGGAGGAGCCTGCAACACGACCCAGGCATGTGCCCTTGACCGGAATCGAACCTGGGACCCTTCAGTCCATAGGCCGATGCTCTATCCACTGAGCAAAACCAGCCAGGGCCCAAGTCCAAATTTAGAAATCAGTCCACCCACACAGCTCAGGTTCATGGCTCTTCCCCTAGACCCCCTTTCCCTGGCACTAACCGACTACCGACACTTCCATGCAGACACCTGGGACCCTGCTTGCTCCTCCAGCGACTGAGGACTTCTTCGGTGCTAGGGTGCTAGTCTCTTGTCAGCCTGACCTCCCCTCCACCCCCCACCCCCCCGCCCCCCGGGCCTGGCCTAGAGGCGGCGGATTCTGAGCTGTGAGCTCCGTTCTGGTTGAGCAGCTCTTGCTGCGGTGCATTCCTCAGATCTGTCCTTGCAGATTCCCTCTGAGAACAGGTGATGTCCTCGATGCCGGCAGGGCCCCGTACATAACATCCGGGTGGCTGCTACACCGCCAACACCTGCAGCGACTTCCCCACCGTTCCCCCTGGAACCCAGACCCTGGGCAGCCCCTCCGTGTCTTCTCCTTGCCCTGCTTCCATCCCTCCCGCCTCAAGGCGCATGGCAGGGCCTGGCTGGTGGGAAATTCCCGCAGCCTCCAAGCCCTGGCCCCAGTGTGAAGCAGCCCCAGCGGCCAGTGGCCAGGCAAGGCACGCTGTGTCACAGAGAGTGGGTGTGTTCCCGGGCCAGTGCCAACCCTCCCTCGCAGGGGGCAGTTAGAGAAGGAGGAACGCCGCCCTTCATTGCAGCGTATGCGTTTTATAGACCACGCCTTCCTCCCCGATCTTCCAACACAGACCAACCTGGTTCCAGTGCACCATTAGAAGCTCAGAGCCGGGTCTAAAATGTCGCTGATAGAATGACAACAACTACTATGACGGCAAGAGCAGCCTTGTACCAAGCGTGACGGCGTGTCAGACACAGGATCAAACCCTCGACACCCGTTTCTCATTCTCAGCCCACAACACGACAGTGGGCGAGGCCTGTGATCCCTGTTTCGCGGATGAGAGGGTTTGGGGCACAGAGACAGGAGGTCGCTTTCCCAAGGTCACAGAGCTGGAAGCACAAAACCAGCGACCCGCCCACTGCAGCGCTTCCTGGCGTCTTGGCACCGATCCCGGGCACATCCCAGGTGCCCTCCCCTCCTCTGGAGGCCACCGCCGAGGGCACTTTCAGAGCCCACAGAACCGCTCGGGGCCCACCACATCTCATAAAGGAAGGACTGTGAGAGCCGGACTTAAACTGTTCCCAGAGTCCCTCCCTTTGTTGCAAGGGGAGGGGGGAGACCTGGGAAGGGGTGTCTCCTCGCTTATCTCCCTCACACACACACCCAGCGAGGCGGGAATTGATGGCTAGAGCCCAGCGAGGTGGGGAGAATGCCAAAAGGAAACCCGAGAAGCCACCCGGACAGCCCCAATCTGGGCAGGAGGGGCTGGTTTAGGGACTTTGGCCTTTTCCTTCTGACTCGTTTATAGGGGCCTCAGGATTGGGGGGGACAAGGAGCAAGAAGGCTGTGGGGAGCGTGTCCCCTCCCCCACCCCACCAGCCACTCGGAGCTGCTTATGGACTGATAGGGAAGAAAGGGCTGTCAGGCCCGGCCGGGCTGCAATCTGCCAGATATGAAAACCAATTGCTTTGCATAATACAGCCCAGCTGGAGCCTTCAGAATAATAAGGACGAGGAGAAGGTAACACCAATTTGCCTTATTTGATTAGCTCCTTGTTGGGCGGTGCAACCCAGGCTCCTTTTCATTAAAATAAGGGCAAATTGAAAACCGTAAAAGAGGCTTTCTTATCAGGGAACGGGCTGCTGGGTGGATTCATGCACCTCAAAGCCCCCTGAGGCTGAGACCTCCGGCTGCCTGCCCCTGCTCCGCTGGGGCCCCGCCTGAGCCTCCGCGGGCGCTGTCCAGCACCCGGTGCTGAATGCGGGCCCTGTCCCCCAGGCGGCAGGCCCAGCCTCGCAGGGACCCCAGTGGGCGTGCACCCAAATTTTCCTGCATCTGGACCCCCCTCCATGGCCAGGACGTCTCAGTGGGGGGCTGGAAGCAGAATGAGGGGCAGCTCGAGCTTCCAGACGCGGAGGCAGAAGCCAGTGTGTGTTTCCCAGGATCATTAAATGCGGCTGCTGACCTCAGCTTCTTCATTTACATTCTTGCTGGAGGTCACCGGAAGGAAAGGCCTCCGTGGGAGGAGGCAGTCGTGACCAGATGGCCCAGGGCCAGTCTGCAGGGGCGCAATCATGCCCTGACTGCGGTGATGTATTCAGTTAATGTTTACTGAGCAGCTACTGTGGGCCTGGCCTCTGTGAGGTGCTCCGGGTGCTGGGGGCCAGAGGCCCCGAGCCCTGCTTCTCTTGTGGTTGTTAATCCTCACCCGAGGATATTTTTCCATTGATTTTTAGAGAGAGTGGAAGGGAGGGGGAAAGACAGCGAGAAACATCAATTGAGAGAAACACATCAATTGGTTGCCTCGTGCACGTGCCCTGACCAGGGGTCAGATGGGGAAGAGCTTACAACCAAGGTACGTGCCCTTGACCGGAACCCTTGGGTCCGCAGGCTGACGCTCTCTCCACTGTGCCAAACCGGCCAGGGCTGGAGCCCTGCTTTTGTGAAGCTAGGGGTCCAGCCGGGGAGGGAGAGACCTGTCACGTGCAGGCCTGGAGCTGGGGGGAGGAAGGACGGCGACGGGCCTCCAGCAGGCATGTCCTCTAACAACCGGCGGCGCCATGGGGACGGGCAGCGGGAGAGCTCCCCCAGGACATGGCATCTGAACAGCAGCCTGGGACGAAGGTGAGGCCAAGTCCCGAGACTCCCGGCAGAGCTTTCTGGAGAGACAGCAGCAAGGCCAGCAGCCTGGGAGGTCGGTCTGGGCGGCGCTGCGGCAGGGAAATGGGGAGGCAGGCGATGAGGCCAGGGAGCAGGCCAAGCCTGGGTTTGGGGGGGAGTGCTGGACCAGAGTGGACTTTGTTCTAAATGTGCTGAAGACACACATTAGCCAGGCAACACAAATGTATTCACTGCAATGAAGGAGAAGCGAGGAGTCTGGCTTCACATGTAAGCGTGAAAAAATAAATTAACATTGAAGTGCGACCATAAATGCTGTGAAGAACAGCACAGGGAACATGAGAGGCTGTGTCTAGGTTGGGGCAGGAGGGTCACCCCCCATCTGGCTCCCAGCCCCCCACCCCCTCTGAGAATCCTGAACTTCACCCTCACAGGGATGGGAAGCGACTGAGGGTTTTGAAGCAGAGAAATGGGGTGATCATTTAGACCTGCATTGTCTAGCTCACCCAGACTGTGGCTTGTTCTTATGCCTCCCCGCTAACCCCTGTGATAACAACTTGTAAACAGTAAACACTTCATAAATGTTCATCAAATGAGTGAGATGATCAAGCACTCAGTGGCTAAAATCCTCTCTGGTTTCTTGAAAACAAAACAGAAACATCACTTGCATTTGAGGTGACTGGTCTGTGACAAGGCAGAGAAAACACGGTGAGAGAAGGGGTCCCCCCCCCCTTCTTTGGACTCAATACCATTGGAAAGACGGAACTCGATTCCTGCGTTTCAGTGGGCATCACTCAAGTGCCCCTGCGTCTGCGTCACTCGACCCCACTGACATCTCATTTGACCAACACTGTGTCCCTCCGTGGAGCCCGGCACTTGCGCAAACCCTCACTTGTCATATCCAACACCGATCTTTTATTAATAATCCCGTGTAAATCCGAGAGAAAATGCATGTGTCATCTCCAAGCAGGAAAGACTAAACATCTCAATGTGACGGCCTGTTAGAGGCGCCATTTATCATCAGCACGCGACTCAGGGCGAGCGTCCCACCTGGTGGGAGCGCCCTAGACCAAGAATCTTTGGGAATTAGCTCGGGGCCAATTATCCCTGTTTGCCGCCCCCACCCACCTGGGAGGCGAGTTCTGTCTCCCTGGGAGGAAGAAGAGGAGGAGGAAAGCGGGAGGAAGGAGTCTGCTGCTCTCTTTCCCGGCGGAGATCAATTTTTCTCAAGGAGACAAGACAATATTCATTTTGTGAGAAGGGAATAAAGCTACACGCTAAAGGCCAATAAACGGAGCTGTTCTGATGAAAACTTCCTCAAATCAAATGTAGGGGAACCTCTTAATGGGCTTTGTTCTTCTTTTCCATAATCCATAACTATTAAGAGAAAGACGGTACAGAGAGGACGCCACCAGGGGAGCTGGGTAAACACCAGGCAGAGCCACCTTCTGGGATGGAGGTCACTGTGGACATTGGTCTCCGCCCCTCACCATGAGCGTCCTGTGGCTCCTCCCTGCCAGGCACCGCCACAGGCTCAGGCCAGCAGCACGCCGACAACCCTGGTAGGCACGCCCCGTCCTCGGGGGCTTCTCCTCCAGCGAGGAAATCCGGAAATCCGCCAATAAATACATAAATGAATAACAGCTACATGCTACAGAGGAAATAACCCCATGGGAATTCTGCACATTGTCTGGTAACTTGTGTTTTTAATCTTTAGTGCACAGTATCACAAGGCATTCCGGAGTGAATCCGACTTCTGGCTCCAGAGCAAACAGGATGTCGGGACAGAAGCGTGGGTGTCTCCTGGCCAGGCCCGGGGAATCCCAGGGGACCTGCCAAGTGGAGCCTGAATGCAGCCTGGTCGGCAGTGCCTCCCCACCTGGCTCTTGACCCTGGAGGCACACGCTGGCCTAGGCCGAACCCCTCGTGCCACACGCACGGCGAGCACTGGGACCCTGGATGCTTGCTCATCCCACCCTTCTGCTCGCCCTTCGGCTCGCCCTTCCGCTCCAGGCCTGGCCTAGGGGACTGTTGGCTGCTTCCCAACTTCACACCCACCGACCAGGGTGAGGATGCTGACTGGGCAGATCCCCCAAGAGCACAAAGCCAAGGCCGCCTGCCCCACCCACAGCGGGGGACCCATGGGCTCTCAGTCCATGTGCAGATGCGAGTGTACCGTGGATGAGCCCCCTGGTGTGTGAGCAAATCTGCCTCTCCGCCTCGAACGCAGGTGCCTGGGACACAGGGGTCACCCCTATGCCAGCTGCCCGTCCCAGCACCGAAGGGCCCATCACTCCTGTGCCAGCTGCCCCGTCCCAGCACCGAAGTGCCCTCCCTCTGGCTGCTAGCTCAGGGAGGGACTTCCACGAAGGAAGGGTGCTGTCTGCTCCCAGCAGGTCGGACCTGGGTGGCCACAGCCCTCGGCTCCTAGGAGGTCTCACGCCCAGCCGGCCTGGTGCCGGCGCTGCAGGCTGCACCCCCAGATCTTCCTGCTGCTCTGGCCAAAAGGGCGAATCTGCCCCGGCCTCTCAGCCCTGGCTCCCAGGCAGGACCCACAGCCTAGCGGGGAGCCATGGCGAGGACACTGGACCCTGGGCACCGGGCACTGGGGGGCCTCAGGAGCCTGGAGGATGCGGGGGGGGGGGGGAGGAGGGAGGAAGAGCTGGGCCAGAGCTGGGCCATCAGCTCCCCTCAAAGACCCTTTCCCTCTCCCCATCACTCCTCCCTGACCCCACCCTCCTTCCTGCACCCTGAAGCCCCTTGACATCAAGGGCTCCTTTCATTTTCAGGGGCTTTGTGACCAACGCCCCAAAAGGGCAGCTGTGGGTCATGAAGCTTCTACTTCAAACACAGCTAGGGGGCCACGACAGGAGCCAGGTGGCGCTGCCCCAGGTCAGGAGCGGGGCTGGACCCTCCCTCGCACCCAGCGCCAGCTCCAGAACCTTCCATGGGCTCCTAGCCGTAGCCCCTCACCCTGGATGCAGGACAGAGCCGTCAGGTTCACAGGGGTTAGACCATGTGCCCACAGCCACACGCAGCTACGGCGACACCAGGATCCCGTGCCGTGGGTGTCACTCTGGAAGCTTCTTGACCCCTGCCCATGCCGCTCGCTCAGAAGATGGTTGCTCTATGCAGAGACTCAAAATGCCATCCAGGCCACCCGGGTGCCCGACAGAGGGGCCTCCTGAGCTGACCACTCCGGGTTAAATGCCCCTGCGCCCAGGCCTGCACCCCCAGATGGAGAGGCACACTCCAGGCTTTCTGGGCGCCCAGCACCACCCCCGGGGCAGGTCTCCGATTCTCACGGTTATAGCGTGATCGGCACTGAAGGTGTTTGGCGCAATAGAGGCCGCTCCCCGCCTCTCGCCGGAGCCCGTAAATCAGAGCCTGCGGTCTAACGGCCGTGATGCTCCCTAATCACGGCCCCGCAATATTAATAAGGCTGCTTAATGCACCCGCTTCCTTCTAAATTGTCACATAAAATTTTGGTAAATGTCAGACACATCATTTAATAGGGAACCGTGTTTTACTGCCGGGGAGCCGGGCGGCTGAGAGCGAGGCGGGAGCCCCACGGCAACCTTAGGGCTCCGAGCGCTCTAGCTGGGCCCCTACCCCGGGCCCTTCGTCCCCGCAGAGCAAGGCACCCGCTGGGTCCTCGCGGGACACGGGGACAATGACCCTGAGGCGGAGGAGAGGAGCAGACGTTCACTGAGAGCGGCGGTGGGCCGGGCTCGGGCTGCACACGGGGGCCCCTTATATCCCTCTACACTGAGCTCGAGCCAGAGGGACCCACAGGTGTGGGGATCCCGGCCTGGGAGGCGAGGAAGCAGGGCCAGGCGGTGCGTGAGCCCGAGCAGCGGGCGAGGGAGGGAATGTCCAGTGTCGCCACCTCCCAGCAGGGAGCAGGCTTCCTTGGGGACAGGGGGCCACAGTCTTCGCACGGGGCAGGACCCAGAGCCTAAGGAAACCTGTGCACCTGCGACTGTGACCTTCTCCGGAGAGGAGGCCAAGGCAGAGTCGGGAACCCCAGCAACGTCCCGGCTCTCTCCGCGTTTCTCCCAGGCAGCCGTCACCGCCCGGCACGCGGCACTGCGGTGCCCACCTGGCAACTCCTGTGGGCGACTTGCCCTACCAGGGGTTCCCATCCCCTTGGGAAAGAGATGTTCCAAGCTCCCGAAGTCCAATGCCTCAGGAAACCAATTCCCACCGCGGGTCAGAGGCATTCCCCGGACACTGTTGGGGAGGGGAGGGGCGGAGAGGGGAAAGGAGGGAGGCGCAGAGGAGGAGGGCTTTGTGGGGAATAAAAGATTCCGTTATTACTGAGCATTTGCACCAGCTGAGACGCTCTGTCCAGCTGGCAGCCTTTAGCTCCTTCCTGACACTTCTCCAACCTCCCCGAGGACAGGGCGAGAGTCAAGGCCCTTTCTTCCCATCATGCTGCCGGCCACAGGCTGACGGAGGTGTCCCCATGCGAAATGGCTGCAATGTGGCGGGCAGGTGCCACGGGTCTACCACGTGGCATGCGGTAGCCGCTACGCTGGGCACTGGGCAGCCGGGCCAGGGGACAGCTGCTTCCACCGACACACACACCAATGCCTCTCCGGCCCAAGAGCCCTGGACAACAGCCCGACCCCAGGAGACAGGCACCTTCCCTCCGGCCTCCAGCCCACTCCCGGAAGCAGGGCCCACCCTCGTGGCAGAAAGCAGAGGTGCAGAAAAGCTTGCGAGTTTCAGATGATGACGGTGTTTAAAGATAAAACCAGTGCACAGCAGCCCGGCTGGCGGGGCTCAGTGGTTGGGTGTCAACCTATGAACCAGGAGGTCACAGTTTGATTCCTGGTCAGAGCACATGCCCAGGTTGTGGGCTCGATCCCCAGTAGGGGGCGTGCAGGAGGCAGCTGATCAGTGACTCTCTCTCATCATATCTCTCCCTCTCCCTTCCTCTCTGAAATCAGTAAAAAATACATATTAAAAAACAAAACAGAACAGTACAGAGCAGATTTCCTTTAAAAATAATTGCAGCAGGTGGAAATCATTTTGGAAAACTTTCCCATCATGAGCACACCCAGGGGACTGGGCAGTTCTGGTCCTCCTCTGCCTGCTGCGTGAAGCGGAGCCCCCAGGTGGTGCCCCTGCCAATGGCGGTGCTGGCAATGGTGCTAATCCATGCTGTGCAGCAGAAAGCTCACTGAGTGCCCTGGCCCCTGGCTTATAGCCTGACCTTGAGCAGCCTGACCTTGAGCAGCCTGACCTTGAGCAGCCTGACCTTGAGCAGCCTGACCTTGAGCAGCCTGACCGTGAGCAGCTTTCGCATTCCCAACTAAGCCATAGTCTCTCTGGCTATAAAGCGAGGCCAGCGAGACCTCTGGCCGCACCTCGCAGGGAGCTGGCCTGCCTCCCGCCAGGGGACGTACGCGAACGGTCTGCCTTCACGTAAAGGCCTGCACTGCGTCTATACCTGTGCACGCCCTGAGGGTTTGTGGTGCTGGGAGTGAGTGTGACTGCTCTGTGGTCACAAGGAGCCCCACAGCAGCCTGGCCTCCGGGGCTGAGCCAGGGGCTGGGGAGTCTTCCTCCTGATTGGCTGCCTTCCCCCCACCACACCGAAGACAGGACGATGTCTCCGTGAAATTTCTCCCAGATCCAAACAAAAACCTGAGAGCTAATAAATAAATTAAAACACATCTAATAAAATCAAACGTGAGCTTGCAAGGAAGCCTGCCTGCATATTCATGAGCCAAGTGAAAACCCCCATGAGCTCTTCTAAGCTCCTTATTCGTGGGGGGCCGGAGATTTAAGACATGCTGGGAGGATTTCATAGCAAATATGAGCCTGGCGAAGGCACATTCATCCATGAATGCACTGAACAGGCCTCTGGTAACCATTCCTTCGCATTCGCTTTAGTTGGCATCTTCATCTCCCTCTGTAACCCTGGTATCTCCTATAAAGAGTAGGCACTCAGTTGATTGCTGGCTGATGATGCTGGATTTCAAGGAGGCACGAGTCACTTCCTCCAGGAAGCCTTCCCGACCCACTGGGCTAGGTTTGGTGACCTTGCTATTTATTCATTTCCCAGCAGTCCTCTCCCTGCCCAGCACCCATCTCCAACACACACACACACACACACACACACACACACACACCTGTTTTATATCTTTATTCTCTCTGTTGGACTGTAAACTTAGTGAGGGTAAAGACTGAATCTGCTTTGCTTCTGACAGCCTGATATATACATGGAGGAAACACCCAGTAAATCATTAGATAAATGAAGCAAAGGATGAATGGATGAGTGGATGGAAAGAGAATGGATGAGTGGATGGGTAGATGGGTGGATGGATAACAGATGGGTGGATAATGGATGGATGGATGGATGGAAAGATGAATGGATGGACGGATGATGGATAATGGATGGATGGATGGGTGGATGGATGGATAATGGATGGATGATGGATGGATGAATGTATGGATAGAAGATGGATAAGTGGGTGTAGAATGGGTGGATGAGTAGATGGATGGATGAATAATGGATGGATGGATGAATGATGAATGGGTAGAAGGATGGATGGATGGATGATGGATGGATGGAAGGATGGATGGATGATAGATGAGTGGAGGGGTGGATGGATGGATGGATGAATGGATGGTTGGAGGGATGTATGAGTAGATGGATGAGAGGTAAGAAAAGGCAAAGTAAACACCGAGGCTGTGGCCAATGATAAAATGTCTCCGGAAGTGGCCCGCAAAGGCAGGGGGAGAGAGGCTGTTAGCCAGCTAGGGAAGCAGACCTGGAAGGAAACTGTCCAAGAACTTAAGGAAAGTGAAGGACTTGGCCTGAGGAGCAAGCTGATATTCCCCGATCCCTTCCTCTGTGAGAGGCAGTGCCCTGGGCATCTCAAGAGCATCGCTTTGATGCTCACATCCTCACCCCACGTCTGAAATGCGTTTCGCCCATGCAGGGAAGGAAGGGGGACCTGCAGGAGAAGCCTGCCCACCTGTAGGGCCGGCACGTGGTGGGCCAGGAATGGGGCCCATGCCGTCGCCCCACACAGCTCCCTCCATGGGAGCTGGAAGACCAACGGGCACTTCCTGGCCCAGCAGAGGGTGGTGCCGTGAAGGAAGAGGTATCTGTATGGGATCTCTGCAGAGGGCACAGAGATGACACATCCCAGTGGCAGCCACAGCCCTCGGGGCAAAGAGCAAGGGGCGAGGATCTCCAGGGAGGGGCGGGGCTCTCCAGGGATGCCCGCCCTTCTAGCCCACAAAACACAAGCTCCTGGCCCAGGCACAGACATTGCTTCACGGGGGAGGAGTGGGCGAGGGGGCAGTGTGACCCCTAACTCACATTCTGCAGGTGCCAGAGCCAGGCAGCAGGAAGGACAAGAGGAAGGGAGGGCGAGGAAGAGAGCAGAGTGCAGAGAGTCCATGCGAATCAGATCTCTGCCTCCCCCAAACCCCCAAAGACCTGAGTGCAGGACCTCACACCCAGAGGGCCCCAGGAACTGCCAGGCGATGCTGTGTCACCCGGATGAGGACAGAGGAGGACAGCCTCCCGGGTCCCCCTGTCTGTCTGACATCACAGGCAAGGGATCTCCCCAGAGCATCCTCTGTTGGCTGATGGCCCCGAAGCGTTCATGCAGCTGGAAACCACGCTTGGTCCATTTCCCAGATCTAGCTGCCATGACAGGAACCCCGTACAGCGTGTCCGGCGGCGGCAGATAACCCACCACCAGTCAGCGCCCCGCCCCCATCTGGGCCCGACAGTTCTGACCACTGCTGGAAGGCAGGTCACTGCTGCCTCCGGGCCGGGATGCCGGAGAGCTGGTGCTGGGTGCATGCGTGAACCTACGTCTGTGCACATGCGTGTACGCATGCTTTGAGGGGAGGCACAAAGCGAGCACCACCCTTCCTGACCACGGGGTAAAGTGGCCAGTTCGGTGCCTTATCCCCCTTCCACGAGCACGGGAATCACTACCCTGACACGAGAAGACCAAAGCCTAGCGCGGCTCACTTGGCATGGGCCCCTCAGCTCCGAGCAGCAGGCTGGGACCAAGCACAGACCCGCCCCTACCCCGGTGCACGCTCTCCACTGGGCCAGGGCGGCCGCTCTGCGAGGCCCCGGCTCCACCCCCAGCGTCCGGAGGCGGAGCAGCCACGGCCAAAGACATCTGCACAGCTTTCAGTTTAACCACACTGAACAGGTCTGGTCCTGGCCGGACTTCCTCCTTCAAAGGCGAACACACACTGTGAATCGCCAGCAGCTGCGGGCACGGCGCTGCTCCCGGAGCCCTGAAGGCCCAGCCCCGGGCTGCGCTTTGATCCTGGGCCCAGCAGTTTGGGGCAAAACTCGCTGAACGTGTGAGTGAGCGAACGAACGAACAAGCAAGCCAATGCCGTGAGCGGCAGCTCTCTCGGGAGGTTTCTTTTTAAATAAGGCTCGGCGGGAACGGCCCGCAGCCCCGGCCGCCACACGGCACCTCCCCTCGCCCCGGGCAGCTCGTCCAGCATCCAGCTGCCTCAAATGCCCCGTGTAGGGGTTCGGAGGAAACGGCACATTCGTCAGTGCTGGTGCCACGCGGGCTTCCAGGGCCCCGGCCCCTGAGACACACGTGTGCACCTCATGGACCTGACCGCACGCGCCTGTGGCCGGAGGGGCCAGCCTCGCTCCGTGTGCCGCCCCAGCAGTGGAAGTCTAGGTGGGTCTGCCCCCTAAATGCAGAAGCACCCACCCCTCAGTGTTTACCTACCGGGTCCGGGGCAAGGGCTGGCTGAACAGGTGAAGGGTGTGAATTCGCTCACGGGGAGATGTGCAACTTTCCTAAGAGAACGTTCCTTTCCGAGCTTCAGAACGCATGCGTGCACGTGAGTATGAAAATGCGTTTGCTCTCAGACTGGAAAGCGGTGTAACTGCACCGACTCTTAAAACGCCACCTCGGCGTCCTCCCAGAAGCCACGGTGACGACGGCCACAGAAAGCGAGTCTCCCGTCACAGGTCGGAGGGAAGAACCGATAAAATCACACGCAACCCACCACTTCAGCACGGCTAGGAGCGAGACACACCATAAACATAAATGGCCTGTGCGCAGAAAAAGGAACGCCATTTCCAGTGTAGCTCTTTCTCACCCAAAACCTTTGCAAAAAGCGAGGAGGGTGGGGAGGGCCCCAAGGCTGCGTTAAGAGGACTTAGGAGGGAACTCAAATTGCCAGAAGGAAGAGAAAGCGCACCCAGTAAAAAGTAAAACCAAAGTGAAGGAAGCAGAGGGGCCAGAACGCTGACTGGAGGGAAGGGCCTTCATGGGGGGGCTGGCTCGGCAGGCAGCGTGGGGGAGAAGAGGGGAGGGGGAGGGGAGACAGGAGGGGGGCTGTCGCCCGGAAAGCGTGCAGTGAATGGGAGAAAGGAAGAGCTGGACATTCAGGAGCCTACGAAACAACAATAATAAAGTAAATCCAGGGACACACACGTCCCCTCACCCCTGCCACAGAAGCCTGCCATTACAGGTGCTACACTGACAGCAGAGGGAGCTCGTGAGCTACAAATCACATAAACCACTCCAGCCAGCTGGCCTGTGAAATGCAGGGGTGTCAGCCGAAAGGCCACGAAAAGAGGAAAACAAACATGAGACTCCAAATACTTCGGCTGATGAAAACCGCTCCAAAAATACACCCGTCCAGCGGGAGCAAAACTGAAACCTGACACGGCAAATGGAATCAAACACCTCAGAGACACTCGAGAAAACAGCCTCCCGGCCTGCAGACCGGAAGATCAAATCCCTCACAAGAGCAAGAGCTCAGACCGCTGTCGTTAGACTCCTCCAAGGCAGCCAGCAGAGCCGGGCAGGGACGGAGCCCGTTGCGTGAGACTCACAGAAAGAAGGCGGGGATCGAAGCGTTTGCATCCGGCAAAGCAGAGCTTCACAGTCAAAGCCACGGAAAAGGAGCTTTAAGCATGGAAGGCTTGAGGGAATAAGGGACCCATGAGCCCTTCTTACAGACTCTACCGGGACTCTGGCAAATGGACTTATAGGGAGCAGTTAATGCAGTTAGATGATGGATCTAAATTAAGTGTGAAATAAGGGTAGAATAATATATAGATACTATATGTTGTGTCAAAGCAAAAATATACAACTACAAAATGGTAGCCAACAAAAGAAAGAAAAAAAACAGAATAAGCTCAATGATAGTTGTATAGGAAACTGTGTACAATGTGTAGGTCGTATATGATGATGGTCGGGTAGGAAACTGTGTACAATGTGTAGGTCGTATATGATGATGGTCGGGTAGGAAACGGTACAATGTGTAGTTCATATATGATGATGGTCGGATAGGAAACTGTATACAATGTGTAGGTCGTATATGATGATGGTCGGGTAGGAAACTGTGTACAATGTGTAGGTCGTATATGATGATGGTCGGGTAGGAAACTGTGTACAATGTGTAGGTCGTATATGATGATGGTCGGGTAGGAAACTGTACAATGTGTAGGTCGTATATGATGATGGTCAGGTAGGAAACTGTGTACAATGTGTAGGTCGCATATGATGATGGTCGGGTAGGAAACTGTGTACAATGTGTAGGTCGTATATGATGATGGTCAGGTAGGAAACTGTGTACAATGTGTAGGTCGTATATGATGATGGTCGGGTAGGAAACTGTGTACAATGTGTAGGTCGTATATGATGATGGTCGGATAGGAAACTGTATACAATGTGTAGGTCGTATATGATGATGGTCGGATAGGAAACTGTATACAATGTGTAGGTCGTATATGATGATGGTCGGATAGGAAACTGTACAATGTGTAGGTCGTATATGATGATGGTCGGGTAGGAAACGGTACAATGTGTAGCTCATATATGATGATGGTCGGGTAGGAAACTGTGTACAATGTGTAGGTCGTATATGATGATGGTCGGATAGGAAACTGTACAATGTGTAGGTCGTATATGATGATGGTCGGGTAGGAAACTGTGTACAATGTGTAGGTCGTATATGATGATGGTCGGATAGCAAACTGTGTACAATGTGTAGGTCGTATATGATGATGGTCGGGTAGGAAACTGTGTACAATGTGTAGGTCGTATATGACGATGGTCGGATAGGAAACTGTGTACAATGTGTAGGTCGTATATGATGATGGTCGGGTAGGAAACTGTGTACAATGTGTAGGTCGTATATGATGATGGTCGGGTAGGAAACGGTACAATGTGTAGTTCATATATGATGATGGTCGGGTAGGAAACTGTGTACAATGTGTAGTTCATATATGATGATGGTCGGGTAGGAAACTGTGTACAATGTGTAGGTCGCATACGATGATGGCCGGGTAGGACAACTGATATGATCACCGGCGTGGGTGAGCCTCAGATGACACTGACTGTACATTAAGGAACAGTGACTGCTTGCTCCTTGTCTGCGAAGTTCCAGAACAGACCCAACCAAGCTGTGGGAGGAGCAAAACCAGAACAGTGGCTGCCGCTGAGGGAGACGTCAGGACCGACAGGAAGGGCCATGGAGGAAGTGCTGGGGTGAAGGCTGTGCTCCACATCCCCACAGAGGTCTGAGCTCACCCAGCGGAGCGCACTGTCAACCCTCATCCAGCGGTGCCCTCGATACCCGCACATCACACTGTACGGACATGTCACCTAATAGAGGAACTACAGGCAAGCACTGGGCTCCGGATGATACCATGTCTGCCGAGGTGGTTACAGACGAAGTGCCTTGATGTCTCCTTTGAAAAGCAATTCAAAACGAAGATGGATTGCCGGATGGCCGGATGGTAGATGTGTGCAATAAAGCAAGTGTGGTAAATGGTAACTAAGGAAGCCAGGCCATGGGTATATGGATGTTCACTGGGGGGAAAAATCTGTTAGCGTTCTGTATCTCAGAAATTTTTCATAATAAAATGCTGTGAAAAGTATCGTAGGGGGTTCGCAAAAGGACCCAGCCATCAAACGGAGGGTTCCCGCCAGCCAAATCAGTGGCAACTTCGCCATCAAAATAACTAGTTTAGACGCCAGTGGGCAAGCAGGCAAACCACTGAACGTAACTTAGACAAGGTAACCCACTGGCTGAAAGCGGAACATACAGGCCCATTCGGTATCAGTAAGTAAATGAGTAAATTAAAAATGTAAGAAAGCAGAGCTCGTCAAAAACACAGAGTAGATAGCGCTAAACAAGATAGAAACTTACCAAAGAAACACCATCTGGCTAACATTACAGTAATAATTGATTCAGACAAGAATTATCATTGGACGCTAAAGCAAGTTGAATGAAACAAGGTACTTCCACAAACCTAAACTGTCTCCTCAACAAAATGCTAATTAATTATAAAGCGAAGACAACGAGTTGACGTTGGGGCAACCCAGCAGACGCCGTCCTGCCCGGTGATCAGAGGTACCCACTCCAAGCCATGGGGCAGCTGGCTCCACGCATCTTTCATGCCGCTGCCTGGAAAGGGGCCCGGTGTGACTTCTGTGGCATTCCCGCCAAAACTGCACAGCCTGAATCTAGTCACGAAACCGGACAAACCCAACTTACAGGGCAGCCTGTAGAGCTACTGCCTGTGCTCTTCCAAACGCGGAAGAGCAGGGACGGTCAGGGAACTGCACCTCACTGATGGGACTGACGAGCCTACGAACAAAGGAACCACATGTAGCGTGGGAGCGTCAGGCTGGGTCTTAGTCCAGATGAGGATGGTGGCGGTGGTGGTGGTGATAATTACATTTTGCTTTGAAGACCATTATTGGGACATACTTCGCTACGGGAATAAATCTGTAGACTGGATAATAATATTGCATCAATGATATTTTCCTGATTTTTATCATTGTACTAAGTTATGCAAGGGAGTGTCCCAGTTTTAAGGAATAGACATTAGGGCATCATGTCTGAAACTCACTTGCAAACGGTTCAGAAAAATGCATACACAGAGAATGGTAAAGCAAAGAGGATAAAACGCGAACAACTGGGGAATCCAGGTGAAGAGGAGACGGGGTTTCTTTGTCCTGTTCCTATAGTCTCTGACATTTTAAAATTATTTCAAAATTCAAAGTTTTTAAGATATAAAATAAAAATGAGATACACGGTAGGGTATTCTGCTCTAGCCAATTTGGCTCGAAGGGTCCTGGGTTCGATTCCGGCCATGGGCATGTACCTGGGTTGCAGGCTCGATCCCCGGCCCTGGTTGGGGCACTTGCCCGAGGCAACCAATCGATGTGTCTCTCTGTTTCTCCCCCTCCTTTCCGCCCTCTCTAAAAATCCATGGAAAAATATCCTTGGGTGATGATTAACAACAACTTAAAAAATAAAAATAAACAAACTGCAGGGTGTTCTCTAATTCTGACCAGTCTCTCTTGGTCCTAAGTGGCAAGAGGCCATGGACTCAGAAGCCCCTAAAGACTGAGAGTCACTGGGGCCATGGGACACTCACTGTAGAGACGCAGCATTCGAGGCGGGACCAGGAGCGACCAGCCGGGGCGACCCGCAGAGCCGCTGGGCAAGCTCTCGGGGTGAAGAGCGGAGCTGCTGCCTGCGTTACTCCGGCCAAGTCCAACAGCGTGTTGCTGACAGAGCCCCGAGCTCTCTGAGAGAGAGACAGCGCCAGGAAACAGGCCTGACACCCCCCCTGCCCTGCCCCCCAGGTCTGGAACCACCATCAAAGTTGCAATTACCAACCCAGGGCAAGGCTCCGCTCCCTCCTCCAGCCTGGGACGCAAACCAGCCCCAGCGTGCTCACGGATCAACAGTGCTCCCTCCGACCAGACACGATTTGCATTTCGGATGACATCTGCAATATTTTATACGCCACCGTCTGAAACAACAAGCCTGGCAGTTTTTCTGAGCAGCAATTAGCACAGTGCCTAATCCCATCAAGGAGACGGGAACGGCGTGGCGATCCCCTTCTCACACCAGCGGCAGGTGGAAGCCTTAATCCCCACCTCCCCTAGCAGCCCCCGCTCCAGGGCCTCCGGGCTCAGCAAGGAGAGGAAGCAGCTATTAAGGACAAGGGTAATTACCCTCCAGTTCCACCACAAAACAGAAAGTGCTCAGCACAGCCCCACGGGAGAGGCGGGGAGGCCTGGCGCAGGGTCGGGGCCATTTCTGAGTCGTGGCCACACCAGGTCTCAGCAGTGCTTCCTTCAGGGCTGACCCAGGGCAGAGGGCCCAGCACGGCCCCAGGCCGGCCAGTTCTGCCTGGCGGCGGCCTGTCCAGACACAGCTTCCTCTACAAGGGCCCCGAGTGCTAATCCAGTCGCTGGGAGGCTCCAAGGACATGAAACACCTAGCACACGCCAGCCAGCCCGCTGCGCTCCCGCTGCCTCCACGGAGCCGGGCCGCAGTGACCTCACCCGTCTCTCCAGGTCTCTGGAGGCCACGGTGCCCCTCTGAGCTCAAGCAGGCAAGTGATCGCCCCCAATACGATGCCAACCCCCAGACTCTGTCTCATGTCCCCGCCTTCAGGCCTCAGCTCAAGTGTCGGGAAGCAATCCTAACCGCCCCAACCCTCCGGGACACTGCGCCATTCAGGTTTCTCACCCAAACCGTGACAGCGAACACACGGAGGCCGTGTTACCTTGTGGCTCACGTGGGCTGGCTTGATCGGCACCCTCAGCAGAGCCACTTGGTTTTCAAGAGTCAAGAGCCCGTCCCGGGCAGCCTCCCCAGCCCCCAGCACGGGGCCGCCATCAGGAGAAGCGGTGGCCACACCTCCACGAGATGCCCAGACCCCGGTGCTGCGGGCAGCGAAGGGAGGGCGGCATGAACACTTGGCTCAGCGAAGCCCACGATCCGTGTCTGACACATGAACGAAGGAGCAGGTGAACGAAGGAAGGACACGCCAGTCGGCTGGCAGGCCAGCCAGTGGACCTAGTGAGGTGAGGGGCACAGCCCAGAGGTCCGCACAGCCAGCTGGCATCCCCCACACCCCGAGAGCCACTGGCATAAACAGGTCACACCCGCAGTGCCACCCAGCTGCCTGGAGAGCGTGCTGTTGGCCACCGGAGGCCCGAGCGATGGAGACCTCGGCTTCCATCCGGGAGGGGACACGTCACCCTCTGTGAAGGGGATGAAGAGGCCTTGGTCAGACGCCCGGCCTGGGCTGGAGCAGGAGGAGGACACTGCTCACTGAGGAAGCATTGGGGGGGCCGGGGGGGGGGGGGCGCGGTCTTAGCCCTGAGAAGCCCAGGGCGGGGCGGGGAGGAGGCCGGGCGGCAGGGCCCAGGCGCCGGGAGGGAGGAAAGAGGGCTGTGCTCCAGGAGGCAGGTGGGGTCACGGCCAGGCCCGTCCTGGAGGCACCCGGAGCTCAGCAGAAATGACCCCACAGGAACAGCCGCGGCGCCAGCCGTGGGTCCTGGAAACAAGTCGAGCAGGAGGTTCCGAGGACGTGGCATATGGAACATGTAACTCATCAAGGAGCATGGCCCTGGGTCCCCGCTGGACCAGCCACCGGTCTCAGGACACAGGAAGCTGAAATCCGCTCCCTTGGGAATGAGGCAGCTCCCAGACCCGCCCACTAGAGACAGAGCTGAGCTCCGAGGTGAAATGCAAGTTGTCAGTGGCGTGCGGGCTGGAAAGCCAGAGGAGGCACTTAATCCTGGGGAGGAGTTAGCCTGTTTACAACAAGAAGGGAAAGGTGCATGACTGCTTTCCCCCTGGATTTGTAACTAATCGCGAAGGAAGAGACAGCCCTTTCTCTTCACATCCGTTCTGCGTGCGCCCTCCTGCGTGCGGGACCCCCGGGCACTCAGCACCCTCACGGCCTCGCTGATGCTGCTCACTTGGGTTATAAGCCCTTTGAGGTGGGAACCGGGTCTGATTCGTCGCTAACGCGCAGAGTCTAGGAAAGTGCCAGGTACAAGTTGTTCCTCAGCCAGTGCTGGTAGTTATGTAACAGTTACAACTGCAAAAAACTCAGCAAAAAATTCCACCAGGAGCCCCGGCCCGAGGCTGAGCGTTCCTCGCGGAGAGAGGGCACTTTGGTTTTTGTGGAAGCGCCTTTCCCTCCCGGCAGCGGTGAGAGGCAGGGAGCCGATTCCTGTGCAGCCACGCGTTTCCGAGGGGGAGGGGGCCCTGAGGGGTCGTGGCACCGCGTGTGCGACGCAGAGGGTCTGTGTCCTGTGGGAAGGACAGCCAGTTCTTGCTGGCAAAGCCATAAAGCACAGGGAGTCACACTCTGAAATGACGCTGGGAAAGTACGTGGTGATTTTGACCAACGGGAAGCAAGCTAAATGTCCATCCACCTACGAACAGACAAATACTGTGGTGTATTCACACAATGGAATAGTAGTAACAGATAAATAAACTAGAGCTACAGGTAGCCACACGGATAAGTCTTATGAAAATACGCTGGAAAAAACCCACATATTTGTAACTCCAATCATGAAAAGGATCAGGAAGGCAGCAGAATGTACAACTGACTATCAGAAACCAATACCAGAGAGAAAATACCATTTATAACAGCAATAAACGCGGAAGTCTGTAGGAACAAACTCAGCAATCGATGTATAAAACCATCAAAAGGAAACTTCTCTAAACTGACACAAAACCCACGAATATTCTTGAGTAAAGGAGAAGACACGGTTGTTCTTGGATGGCCAATTCAACATCATAAGCTAGTTGATAAGTTCAACGCAATTTTATGGAGCTAGATGAACGGGTACCAGGATTTATGTGGAAAAAAGTAAACCTTCAGCAAAGAGCTGGGAAAATATTGAGAAAGAAAAGCTTCAAACACCTGACTGGATCTGGAGAGCATCACGCTAAGCGAAATAAGTCCGGTGGAAAAATCACCGTGTGATTTCCCTCATCTGTGGGCTGTAAGACTGAAAGCAGAAAGTGAACAAACAAACAAAACCTCAGAGGAAAGGAAAACAGTGTGGTGGTTACCAGGGAGAACGGGGCGGAGGTAGTACAGGGTGAAGGGGGTCAAATATATGACGACGGAAGGTTTGACTTTGTGTGGTAAACACACAATGCAATACACCGATGATGTATCATACACTATATACTTGAAAACGACATACTTTTACTAACCAGCATCATCCCAATCCAATAATTAAAAGCTTTGAAAAATAAAAAATTAAATTATAAAAATCAAATTAAATTATTAACAATTAAATTATAAAAAATTGAATGGGGAGTAAGTCCCACCAGCTATTAAAAATACTACAAAGCCTTCATAATTAAAACAGTGGTGAGGCAGGAACTGGGTAGATGGAGGAATGGGGGAAGATGGGGACAGCATAATACTTTCAACAATAAAGATTTTTAAAAACAGTATGGCCCTGGTTAGGACTAGAGAGAAGTGGAGCAGAAGAGGAAGCCCCATCTGGGTGCAGCGAACTTGGAAATTCGGTATATGATACAGGTGGCCTCTCTAATCACTGAGGAGAACGGGGGCTTTTGGATCAATGCTGCTGGGACAATGGGTTAACCGTTTGGGAAAAAGATAAAATAGTATCCGTACTTCATGCCAGACACCAGGGGTTCCACGTGGACCGAAGACACACATGTGGAAAATGAGACCACCCAGGCACTAGAAGAAAAGGTAGGCAGATTCCTTTACAACCGGAGGGGAGGGAGTGTATTCCTATGACTCAGAAATGAAGGTGCAGTGGAAAAAGGAGTGACAAATACGACTGCATGAGCGAAAAACACGTCACAGATGAAACACGCTGTAGAGTCAAAGGTACAAATAGGCCGAAAATGAAAGGGTGGACGAAATACATCTGACAAACAGCACCCAGCAGAAAGCTGGAGTGGCGCTACCCACGTCAGACAAGACAGACTTTAAACGAAGAACATTCCCAAAGACAGGGACAAGAGAGTTTCATCAGGAGAAACAACTATAAACACACACATGCTCCCAACAGCAGAGCACCGAAACGCATGAAAAGACGGACAGAAGTGAAAGTAGAAATAGATGATTCTACAAAAGCACTTGGAGACCTCCAAATCCTACCTTCAGTAAAGGATAAAACAACTACATAGAATGTCAACAAGAAAACAGAAGACCTGACTCCCACTATAAACCAACTAACCTAACAGACATTCAGAACAAATACTTCACCCAACAGCAGAATACATGTTCTTCTCAAGGCCACATGGGACATTCTCTAGGACAGACCATATGCTGGGCCATAAAATTAGCCTCAGTAAATAAAAACGGTTAGAAATAACACGAAGTATGTTCTCCAACCACATGAAATGAAATTAGAAATTAAAAGCAGCCCGGCCAGCGTGGCTCAATGGTTGAGCATTGACCTATAAACCAGGAGGTCAGGGTTCAATTCCCGGTCAGGGCACATGCCCGGGTTGCAGGCTCAATCCCCAGTGTGGGGCATACAGCAGGCAGCCGGTCAATTATTTTCTCTCGTCATTGATGTTTCTGTCTCTCTCTCCCGCTCTCTTCCTCTCTGAAGTCAATAAAAATATATTTTTAGAGTTTTAAAAATTTTTAAAAAAAAGAAATCAAAAGCTACAAAAAGGTTAATGCAATTTTATGGAGCTAGACAAATTGATACTAGAATTTATATGGAAAAGTAAACCTTCATGAGTAGCTGATAAAAACTTACAAATATGTGTAGCTTAAATGAAATATGCATAAGCAACTAATGGGAACTCAGGAAATACATTGAAATGAATGAAAATGAAAACACAAGGTACAAAACGTATGGGGAACCACAAAAGCAGTATTTAGTGGGAAATATGTAGAGGGAAAGATATAAAAGAAAAAAAATGTACAATCAATAACCTAATCTTTCACCTCGAAACTAGAAGCAGAAGAAGAAGGAAACCCCGAAGGAAGGAAAAGAAAGGGAATAATGAACACTGCAGTAGAAATTAATGAAAGAGAGAACAGAAAAACAGAGAGAAAATCAATGAAACAAAAAGCTGGTTCTTTGAAAAGGTCAACAAAATTGACAAATCTTTAGCTACACTGACCAAGGAAAAGGAGAGAAGATTCAAATTTCTAGATCATAAATGAAAGGGGGAGCCCTATGACATTACAGGAATGAGAAGGACTATAATGGAATACTATGAGCAATTGTACACCAGCAAATTAGATAACTTAGATGAAACTAATCAATTTCTAGAGATACATGAACTACTAAAACTGACTCAAGAAGAAATACGCCCAGCTGGCGTGGCTCAGTGGTTAAGCATTGATCTATAAACCAGGAGATCATGGTTCAATTCACGGTCAGGGCACATGCCCGGGTTGCAGGCTCCATCCCCAGTGTGGGGCGTACAGCAGGCAGCCGGTCAATGATTTTCTCTCGTCATTGATGTTTCTGTCTCTCTCTCCCGCTCTCTTCCTCTCTGAAATCAATAAAAATATTTTTTTTAAAAAAAAGAAGAAATAGACCATCTCTATATACCTGTAAGAAGTGAAGAGACTGAGTTACTAATAAAAAATTACCCCAATGAAAATCTCAGGCCCAGATGGCGTCACCTATGAATTCAACCAAAATGCTAAAGAGTAATTAATCCTTTACAAGTCTTCAAAAACTCTTCCAAAGTTATAAAAGGAGAAAATATTCCCCAATTCATTTTATGACACCAGTTTTACCCTGATGCCAAACCAAACACATCACAAGAAAATTACACCGATACCTCTTATGAATATACATGGAAAAATCTTCAACAAAACACTATCAAACTGAATCCAGAAACATGTAAGAAGTACACACCATTACCAAGTGAAATTTATACCAGGAATTCAAGGTTGGCTCAGCATCTGAAAGTCATACTCCGAAGTAGTTCAAAGTAAAGGAGCCTCATGTTGACAGTTATCTCAAATGTTTCAGAAGAAAATTAAAATGTTACATATGTAGACTGTTGTGTGTGTGTGTGTATATGTGTATGTATAAATACTGTGTTTGTATATACTGTGTATAGAGTTTGTTTATATAATGTATGTGTGTGTATATATATAGTTTGTATATACTATGTGTATACTGTGTATATGTTTGCATGTGTTTGTATATACTGTGTATATGTATGTATATGTGTGTATTAGTATATGCAATGTATAAACTGTATGTGTGTATATGTGTGTGTGTGTGTGTATGTATATACTGTGTGCATATGTGTGTATATATACTGTGTTGATATACTACTAGAGGTCCGGTGCACGAAATTTGTGCACTTGGTGGAGGGGGCATCCCGCAGCCTGGCCTGCACCCTCTCACAGTCTGGGAGCTCTTGGGGGATGTTCAACTGATGGCTTAGGCCCACTCCCCATGGCCTAAGCCGGCAGTCGCACATCCTTAGCACTGCTATGGGGGCAGGAGAAGCTCCCGCCACCGCTGCTGTGCTTGCCAGCTGTGAGTCCGGCTTCTGGCTGAGCAGCACTCCTCCTGCATTGAGCGTCTGCCCCCTAGTGGTCAATGCATGTCATAACAATCAGTTGTTCTACCATTCAGTCGATTTGCACATTAGCCTTTTATTATATACTAGAGGCCCAATGCACGGATTTGTGCACCGGTGGGGTCCCTCAGCCTGGCCTGAGGGAATTGGGCTGAAACTGGCTCTCCAACATACCCTGAGGGGCCCCAGATTGCGAGAGAGTGCAGGCCAGGCTAAAGGACATCACTGGTGCATGACTGGGGCCAGGGAGGGACTGCAGGAGGGCTCCAGGGTGTGTCCGGCCCATCTCGCCCAGTCCCAATAGGCCGGACCCCAGCAGCAAGCTAACCTACTGGTCGGAGCATCTGCCCCGTGGTGGTCAGTGCGCATCATAGCAACTGGTCAAATGGTCAGTCAGACACTTAGCATATTAGGCTTTTATTATATAAGACTAGAGGCCCAGTTCACAAAATTCGTGCACGGGGAGGGGGTGTGTCCCTCAGCCCAGCCTGCACACTCTCCAATCTGGGACCCCTCAAGGGATGTCCAACTTCCCTCTCACAATCCAGGACTGCTGGCTCCCAACTGCTCGCTTTCCTGCCTTCCTGATTGCCCCTAACCACTTCTGCCTGCCAGCCTGATCACCCCCTAACCACTCCCCTGACAGCCTGATTGCCCCTAACTGCCCTCCCCTGCAGGCCTGGTCCCCCCTAACTGCCCTCCCCTGCAGGCCTGGTCCCCCCCAACTGCTCTCCCCTGCAGGCCTGATCGCCCACAACTGCCCTCCCTTGCAGGTCTGGTCCCTCCCAACTGCCCTCCCCTGCAGGCCTGATCGCCCACAACTGCCCCCCCTTGCAGGTCTGGCCCCTCCCAATTGCCCTCCCCTGCTGGCCATCTTGTGGCGGCCATCTTATATGTTGGAGTGATGGTCAATTTGCATATTACTCTTTTATTAGATAGGATAGAGGCCTGGTGCATGGGTGGGGCCGGCTGGTTTGCCCTGAAGGGTGTCCCGAATCAGGGTGGGGGTTCCCTTGGGGCGTGGGGCAGCCTGGGCGAGGGGCCTGTGGTGGTTTGCAGGATGGCCATGCCCCCCGGCAACCCAAGTGGAGGCCCTGGTGTCTGGACTTATTTAGCTTGTATAATTGGAACAGTGTAGCCTTGAGTGTAGACCAGGGCAGGCCAGGGCGGGTGGAAAGCTTGGCTTCCTCCATCGCTGGGGAAACCCAAGCCTCCTGCTTGTTCTGTAGCTGCAGCCATTTTTGTTAGGATTTATTTATCTTCTATAATTGAAACTTTGTAGCCTTGAGTGGAGTCCAGGGACAGCCAGGGTGTGCAGGAAGCTTGGCTTCCTCCATTGCCACGGAAACCCAAGCTTCCTGCTCGCTCTGTGGCTGCAGCCATCTTGGTTGGGTTAATTTGCATGCTCACTCCTGATTGGCTGATGGGCGTAGTTTGCGGGTGTAGCAAAGGTAGTCAATTTGCATATTACTATTTTATTAGATAGGTTGATGTGTATATATTGTGTGTATATGTGTGTGTATATTATGTTTGCATACACTCTGTGTATATATATGTGTATATATACTGTGTGTATATCTGTGCGTATATACTGTGTGCATATATACTCTGTGTGTGTATATGCTGTGTTTATATTATACTATGCATGTATATGTGTTTATATACTGTGTGTATGTACTGTGTACATACTGTGTTTGTATATACTGTGAGTATATGTGTGTATATACTCTGTATATACTGTTTGTGACTATACTGTGTGTATATGTATGTGTATATACTGTGTTTGTATATACAGAGAGAGAATGACTAAGCATATGCAGCAAAATGTTAACAACTATGGAATCTGGTGAATGATATACAAGTGGTATTTACACTACTTCTGCTGCTTTTTAACATTTTGAAAAGTTTAATTAAGAAAGTGTCTGCAGCACATGAGTGATTTACGCGTGAAGTTTAAGAAGAGTGGCAGGGAGTTACTCCCAGTTTAAAGCACATGGCCTGTGGCTGAGAGCGGGTGCCTCCCGGTGTGTCAGCTTGGGGGGATGGGCAGGCAAGCACACGCCTCTGCTTCAGCTCTCAGGCTCACGCAGGGACCATGCCACCCTTTATTCATAGTTTCGTTTACCTCCAATACTGAGGAATCATGTTTATTTAAAAAGCACCCCCTTCCTTTATGCACACTCCCTTTCCCTGCCGACCACTACCCTCCTTCCTCCATGACGTGGGTTTACAAAGCAGCCGCTCCCTCCCCCTCGGCCTGCTTCCACAGGGATGAGAAATTCTCCTGCTCACAGGGGACGGGTTCCCTGGGGAAGGGGCGGGGAGAGAGCATCACTCACTCCCTGAGTGGGAAGGAAGACTCCCCAGACAGCGCTGGGTGCGCTTGCCAAGGATGGGGAGGGAAAGGCTCTGCTCTGGGAATGGGGTGTCTGGGCCACAGGGTCTGGGGTACCCCAGCCTCAGGAGGAGCCTGGAGAAGGATGCCCAGGGCTGGGAGTGGGCATTCCCAGCAAGACGGAGCCGGCACAGGGTTCTCGGTAAAGCGGCGCTGACACCACCACCCCGCTCGCTCAGGCTGTGAGTGACAGAGTGTCCTCGGGCTGAGTCCCAGCTGCCCTCTGGGCCTGCATTGGCCGCGAGGTGGCTCCCCCTTCAAGCAGGAAAAGACCCTCCAGGCAGGAGGGGGCGCTGGCGGGAACCCAAGTCCCTGGCAGGGCTGGGGACAGGCCCACTGCCCCAGTGCCGAGCAAGGGAAGGCCTCCTTCAGCAGAGATGGAGAGGAGACCCACTGCCGGCCAGGCAGTCCTCGGGCTCCCAGAGGGGATGGGGAGACCCACAGGAGCCAATCCTCCTGGGAGGACCCCTGAGCAGAGACGAGGGAGGGGACTGTGGTTAAGGTGACGATGGTTCCAGCTGTGGCCACAGGAAGGGGAGGCCGCCTCCTGCCTCAGAGGACAGAGGAACAGCCCGTGGTGGGGGTGCGTGAGGCTGACACCGAGATGCTGGGTCCCGCAGGCCGTGCATCTTGCTGGGGAGTGGGGGGCACTGGACGCCTCAGAGCACAGCGGTGACTTGGAGTGACAGGTCCTGAAGGCTCTCGAACGTCCACAGCTACCACCATCCAAGGGGGACACTGAGCGCACGCTGGGTCCGCGCCTCACTTTGCAATGGGCGCCTCCCTTACGTCTGGCTGTGCTGCTTCCCTTGAGAGTCAGGGCGAGGACGGGGGAAGCGGGGTGCCTGGGTGCTGACTGTGGGAGGTGCTCCTCTCAGGGCCCCAGATGCAGGGTCAGCCCCTGAGAGTCCAGCCACTAAGTGCTGAGCGGCGGCCGTGGGGGAGGCCCACACGGGAACAATGCCACCTTCGCGCCAGGGGGTGTGATCAGACGCTGGACTGTGGGGCGGGGGGCACCCCGTATCCTGGATCGCACTGCGAGGAGGGGCCCTGGCCTGTGGATCTTTGGAATGCGTTAGGTCTCCTGAAAAGGGCTTGGCCAGGGCTGGGAGACTCATTATCCGCAGCCCCTGGGCAAGATGTCCCACCGCTGAAGTCTCCACTTCCACAAGCGAGTCAGGGACACCCACCGGCTGAGGGCAGGTTCAGGGAGATCACAAGGGCGCCCTCGGACCCGCAGAGGGACGACACTGCCACCCCTCCTTCTCCGTCCCCTCCCCTCCCCTCCTTCTCTGTCCCCCCTCTCCTTCTCCGTCCCCCCCTTCTTCTCCGTCCCCCCTCTTTCTCCGTCCTCGCCCCTTCCAAGAGCAGCCCACCACGGAGGCTCCACAAAGACTGGGAAATGATGCTCGACCTTGGCCGTGAGTAATGCCCGCATGCGATGAATCAGACCGCTGGGAGAGCCTCTCTCCAGCTTTGAGAATTCCTAAAATTCCTTCCCGCATCCAGTCCCGGCCACTGTGGTTCCCCGTCTCGGGAGCGGACCCTCTCCTTGCCCAGCCACGCCAGCCAGTGCTCCGGACCCCACGCCTCCCCTCCCCCAGAAGCCACTCAGCTTCCACCAGCCAGCGGCCCTCCTGCCTCTGTTTTGGCCGCGTCAGTTCTCGGCGGTCCCACCGCCTCCTCTTCCCCTGAAGGTCACGCTCTGGCGTTCCAGAACCGCATGCCCATTCCATGTGCCCTGCCTTCCCCGGCTCGTGGCGCAGCGCCAGGCTTCCAGTGCCCGAATAATGGGTGCCTGTGGACTCAAGGTAATAAAATACATATTCATTTACATTTTTAATTAGAAAAAATGACTAACATCAGATAATGAAAGTTCCGCCTCATGTACTGAATTTGGACTTTTTCTGGAAACGCTTTTTTCATGGACTTTGCAGGGAGCCAAGCAATTAATGCCTTTCCGTTGTAACTGAGGGCTGGGACCGGAATGTGAGCGCTGCCGTCCAGGGGATCTGTCTGAAACGCCGCAAGTCTCCTGGTGAAAAATTCCTGCTTGTAGTGACAGGCTGTGGACTTAAATCTTACTCCTGGACACGAGGACAGACAGTTAAATCAACTTTGTCCATTTAAATATCATTTTAAGATATCTAGAACCCATCTCTTTATTGCTCAACAACCCTTAGCAATTTCTTCTGCCCTCATTTATTTCCAGTTCCCCAGGGAATCCTGTCTGATTTATTGGAAATTAGTTCTTACAGCCAGTAAATGCTTTAAACTGTTTTCGTATAAATCACTCCGAAGTCTGCTGGTGCACGGAGCCGGGTCAGAGCGACTCCCTGTGCAATGCTCAGGCTACCGGCCCTGCCTGCCGCGGGGACCCCAGGCCCTGCCCACTGTGGGGACCCCAGGACCCGGGCACAGGCAGGGAGCTCTGTGCAACAGACAGGCCGGTCTCCAAAGAACCTATGTTTTCTTCACACACACACACACCACACACACATCACATGGATGCACACATGCCACATACATGCACACCGTAGACACACATGTGACACTCATGCATGTGCACGCACATCATGCACATGTGCAGATGTACACATGTCACTCATGCATACCCACATACCACACACACGTGTGTGTACACGTGCACACATTACATGCACAGGCATACACCACACACACACCACTGACACCTGCACACACACTACACACATACACAGACATACACACAACACTCATGCGTGCACATACCACACTCCCTTAGTCAGACTGCCCTTGCCTCGGCTGTGGTCAGGACTGGCTGTGTGTTAGCATGTGAGCAGCCAGCTTCCCCGTGGGAACAGCGACAGCACATGTGAGTGTGAGACACTCCTGCCCCAGGAGCACCCAACCAGTACTGCTGCCTTCACGGCCACGTCGGGCAGGGTAGGCTAGGCTCTCCGCAGTCACAGCCATGGCTTGCTTCGTGTTCACACACACAAGCCCAGTGGCTCAGCGGGGGGCTGGGCTGTACCCCGTCCTCACTCCGGGAATCCCGCTGATGAAAGCTTGTCTCTACTGGGCTCCCACAATCACCACGCAAAAATCAGGCGTGGGGAGTGACCCCGGGCCTCGTCAAACGTGTGCCTTAAACCAGCGGTCGCCAACCTTTCGGACCCCACAGACCACAGTGGCGACCGCTGCCTTAAATGACACATCATGGCCACTCATGTTTCACTGTGGCAGGCTTCCTCCAAACATTGAAGGCCCCAAGGAGGGGGGAGCACACCACCTATGCCAGAAGACAATCAAATACACACACCACACACGCCACACACTCCACACATGCCACACACGCCACACACTCCACACATACCACTCACTCCGAATGGCCATCAAACCACCCCGTCTTCTCTCTGAGGGCCAGGGACCCTCGGCCATTTCTGGGGTTTGTTTCTTTGCTTATTGTTCGTTTGTTTGTTGTCAACATAAAACCAGGGACACTCTGCCTGGCCAACCAGCAACTTGCTACCCTGTAAAGCCTGGTGGTTGGCACTTCCAGGCCTGCGGTGCCTAATACACTCTCCTTGGCAATCAATCTTAAAAACAAATGGCTGTTATCTAGATAACTACTAGGAATAGGAAGAGAGCGCTTCACGTTGACGAAGGAGGCGGCGGAGGAAGGAAGCCTTGGAGGCGAAGCGGAAAATGAAACCACAGAATGCCAAGGCTCTCGGGAGAAGAGAAGAGCGCGGTCCCCCACAGCACGGAGCTTCGCAGGGGCTCCGGGAGCCAGGGCGAACAGGGGACCTTGCGGACCTCAGTCCCCGGGGGCATCAGGCTGATGAAGTGCAGCGAGCCCCTGCCTACCCTCCCCCTGCAGGTCCCCGCAAATAAAGAGCTGTCATCGGAGGAAAGCCCCAGCAGGACAGGACACACGCCCCGGCAACAGGCGTGCGAGCGATTTTGTAGAAACCGTTTTGAAGTTCAGATGTCCTTCCCAGGCCAAAATGGGCGAATGCGGAAAGACAGTGCCCACATGTCACTCAGAGAAACGACAGGGCTTTCTTCCACAGTTTAAAGAACAGCACCGTGAAACACCAATTCCCCACGTAAATATTTACACGCAGTTCATTCTGTTCAATACCTGTCCACACACACCTCCGGAGAGAGCGCTCCCAGCCGCACTGACAGCCAGGGCGCTCTAAGAACACTGGGAAGGACCAAGGGCCATCCACCAAGAAACTCTGCCTCGATTCTGGAAGACAGGGCTGTTTTACAAAACCAACTTAAAAAAAAAAAGAAAAAAGCTGCTGTATTTTGACCAGAGGCTGAGGACAGAAGCAGGCTGCAGAGGGAAGGAGGAATTCAGTAAAAGTGCTTTTAATTGGCTCCATGTCGAGCTTCTAAAGACCACATTTCAGGAGCTACAAATACGTCACGTGACTGGGTACCGTTCTGGACTTAAAGTGCATGCTTTCAATGGAGGCCACACACAGGCACGTGTACGTGTCCCCACGCCTCCCCTTCATGTGTGCCCATCCACACAGCGGCGAGCGATGGCGCTGAGGGCAGGGAAGCCTATACAGTGTAGGTCCCGCAGGCTCTGTGGCCATATCTGAGGGCCCCGCGTGTCAGCATCAGCAACCGTGGACGCCGTGGGCGGGGTCTGACCGCTGGTGACAACTTCAGGTCATGAGCCTCTTCTGCAGAGTCTCCTGGGAAACCCGAGGGAGCACCTGAGAGGAGCACTTCGCGGCCCCTGCTTTCCCACGGCCTAGGGTGGGACCTGGGGCTCTGCCACACTCGGCCGTCAAGTTCAGGGAGCCCTGCCCGAGCTCTGCACGCCCGGCTTCTGCCCCCCGACTCGCCCTCAGGTGTAATTCTGTGCCTGGGGTACTGTGTCCTGCCCCCGCCCCACGTCCCAGCCGCTAAACCCTCCCGGCCCGAGCAGCTGAAGCCCCCAGCAGCTGGAGTCCCCAGGCCGGAGCCGCAGTTTCAGCAGCGCTAACAGCCTGAGAAGCAGATGCGATGGGCGGCAGTAACCCACTTAAGCACCATCAATTCCAGAAGGAGCCTGGCTCTCCGGGGATGCGTGTGACTTGAAAAATGACACTCTCGGGAGAGCGACTGGTTTGAAAGGACCAGCAGAGGACGCTGGGCCCCATGGAGCTCTGGCGCCTGCGGGGGCTGTGGCCTGGGATGGAGCCCCCTTCGCCCCAGTGTGGCTGGACCCGAGGGTGCACTGATGATACAACCATGAGCGGCCTCGCAGGGAGCCCGGAGACCAGGGTGTAGGACCTCAGGCTAACGTCTGCCCACAGAGATGCCCGCACGTTCTCAGCTCCTGCTCCTCCGGGGAGTCCACATTCACCATCCCCTCGGCCCCCGGGGTCAGATCCTGACCTGCCACCGACTCACGGTGCGGCTTTCAGCGAGTCACGTGACCCCTGCGCCTGGCCTCCTCAGCAGAATGGGAGTCGTGTGCCCCACCTGAAGGGTTGTCTGGAGGCCACAATCCCAGGAGCCCCAGCACCAGGCCTTGGAGGGAGCGGCACCCAGGCCCGGCCTCCCCACAACTGGCACTGCCCTCAGGGGTTAGCCGAGGGCATGGCACACACAGTCCCCTAGCTGCCTCTGGCCCGGGTTCTGGCTCCAACTCAGGAATCCCCACACGAGAGCCCAGGAGCTCCTTCCAGTGAGCGTTTCCACGTGGGCTCCCGGCTCCCGCCCCACGCTGAGGCGCCCACAGGGGCCGCATGCTCCGGGCTCCTTGGTGAGAAGATACAAAGGCCCTGGAGGTGCACCCGCCTGTGGCACGGACAGCGGTGCTGTCCCAGCGGAAGGCCACGTGCCCAGGCCCCAGGCCGGGTCAGCCCCCCCTCAGCACAGCGGGAGGGTCACACCTCGGCCTGCAGTGCAGAAGCGTGCAGACGGGGTTCCACTTCCGTGTCAGGGTCTTACAGGTCCCACCCTGCCACCCGACCAGGGGAGCCAAGAGCCCGGAGCCACAGCAAGGCAGCCAGCCAATGTGGGAGGACGGGCTTAGCCCAGCACCGCCTCCAACCGTCCCCACCAGAAGGTGGTGCTCTCCCCAGCCCGAGCCACAGCCCATTTCACAGGTGGGGGTGTCGAGACCCAGGAGGAGGAGCGTGCGCCCGGGGCCGAGGCTGACAGGGCGGGCTCCCTGGGTTTCCAGGAGGTGAGCCAGCTGTTCTGCAGCATCCTGCCGCCTGGGAAGAGGACGGCCGAGGGGAAACACGCAGGGCCCAGGGCCTCGCTGGGACGCCGGTTCCCGGGGGCGGAAGCCAGTGGGGCAGAAACCAGCAGTAACAGAGCACTCCCTCGCCTCCCTGGCATTTGTCACCGCCACCCCATCCTCACCCCTCACGCCCGCAGCTGCACCAGATGTGGAGAAAATTGCATGTTCCCTGAAACTTAATGACCAAATTTAAAGCAATTTCGAGCTAATCGGGTTCCGTGGAGCTCATTTTATTAATTTAACCGTTTTAGGAGTTTAACAAAATGAGGCACTTGGCAACCTTTGCTGTGGAAGCTGCTCGGTTAGCGCAGAAGGCACGGCACCACCCAAAATCCCCTGCACATGACGAAAGGGGGCTCCTCAGGGCACACGGGACTGTGTCACCCCGAGGCTGCTGGACAATGCATTAGCAAGAGTCTCCACCTACAACTAGAGGCGTCAACGGCAACTCCAAAACCACGCGTCTGGCTCCAGCACAGCCGCGGCTCGGAAGGAAGCCGCGAGGGGCCCCGCCTCGTCACTCTTCCCATAAAGTGGAAACGCGGCCCCTTTCATGTCCAATGAGTCGCTGACGAGTTCCCGCACCCTTCCCGCGACCCAGGTCTCCTCTACAGAGCTGTGCTCAAACGAAGACAAACCGGAGCAAAAGAAACCGGGGGAAAGCCCGAATGGCCCTGGAATCTCGCAAACACGGGCCGCAGCATCGCATCACTTTAGAAAGCAAGTCAGAAGTCCAAGGCCATGGCCTACAGACTCACCTGAGCCCCGTCCGGAAGACAGCGGCCTTGTCATTGAAGAACGCAATATGCGCCCTCACGGCTGAGGGGCGCTGGTGAGGGACGTGGCCTCTGAGCTTACTGTGCAAACACGGAGCCCCCTGGCCAAGCCGAGGCCGGGGAGAGTGCGCGCATCTAACGGGCTAGCGCGAAGCCGGGTGGCAGCGAGCATCAGTGACAGCAACGGTGCCCACAGGTGGCCTGAATCGGAGGTGTCGGGTCCCGCGAGTGAAGGTTCGTTCTCATGACCGCACATTGGGTTTACTGAGGTCGGGTTTTTCCCTTACGTATTTTAAATTACAGAAGAAATACATTCTTTCAAAAAAACAAAACAGAACAACAACCTCAAAGGAATGGAACACAACGCGTAAAAATTGACATTCCCTTCCCCCACTAACCTCATTCATTCTCTGTCTCGGGAATGACCGCAGTCGCCAACCTCAGGCAGCCGCTGAGGGGAACAGCTGTGGCGGTCCTCAGAGAATTAGGGGGCTTTCCATATGAGCCGGGCGCTCCACTTCGGGGTACAGACACGCCGAAGACCTGAGAGCGGCGCCCTCGCTACTCGTGTGCGCCCCTGTTCACAGCAGCTTCATTCACGGTCGCCAGAGGCAGGGACAACAGGCATCCAGAGACGGTGACCAGAGAAACAAACTGGTGTTTACAGCCAATGGGCTGTTCCTCAGCCTTAAGAAGGAAGGACATGCCGACACGCGCCAACAAGCGGATGAGCTCTGAAGTGAAATAAGTCCGACACGAAAGGAAAAATGCTGGGTGGTCCCACTTAGGTGCAGGTCTCAGGGGCTGGGGGAGGAGCAATGGCCCATCAGGGTTTAACGGGGACAGAGGTCGTTTGGGGAAGAGAGAAAGTTCCGGAGATGATGGTGGTGATGGTCGCGCAGCCACGTGAACGCACTTTATGCCGTTGAAGCACAACCTGAAAGCGGTTAAAGAAGCAAATGGTGTGTGTATTTTTAAAAAATAGTTTTTATTGATTTCAGAGAGAAAGGGAGATGGAGAGAGAAACAGAGACATCAGTGATGAGAGAGAATCATGGATCGGCTGCCTCCTGCACGCCTCCCCCTCCTGGGGATCGAGCCCACAGCGCCGGCCTGCGCCCTGACCAGGAATCGAACCTGGGACTCTCCGCTCCGCAGGCTGACACTCTATCCACTGAGCCAGGCCGGCTAGGGCTTGTGTATATTTTTTATCACAGTTTTTTAAAAGATGCAGCAGTTGGTTTTAGGCTCCGTCCAGCGTCCCTGCATCCAAACAGCGCGTCAAAGCCGCAGCTCAGAGAACTCAGCGGAGAACTCATGGAGGGCCATGTGCCGGAGGGCACGCAGGACCAGGGCCGGGGCTGCCTTGCAGGGGGCAGCCAGCGGGTGGGAGGGGGGTGAGCAGGTAGGATGTCACCGATGCCGGGGACAGTGACGGCGGGTACAAGGCTGGCTTTCCTGGAACCCAGAGGGCCAGTGGCACATGCTGCTCTCAGGTCTCCATAATCTCCTGGGCGGTCTGAACACTTCCAGTGACGAGGATCAGGGCGCCCTTTAAACCGGAGAGCGCTGGGGATGCCTGGGCTCCCGGGGCCTGCTTTGTGATCCTGTTTCTAAGAACGCGACGGAGACAAACCCAGGACTGACAACTTTTATTTCGCTAAGTAAGGACGTTGTAAAACATTGCCATCTGCTTTCAATGTTATCTGCAACAAAGGGTTTTTGTAATGTTAAAAAAAATGAGCGTGGACATACAGACTGTCCTCCTCAAGAAGAGAAGCTGGCAGCCCTGTGGGCATGAGCTTCCTGATGCCACGCTGCCCCAGATCCCTCCCTTCACCGCTGAGGCTGGGCTCGTCAGGCCCCTGGACCTGGGACCCCCACAGGAGCCCGCACTCCTCACCTGCACCCCCAGGTCACTTCCAGTCTCAGCACAAATGTCCCGAGCGCTCCCCTGCCCTGAGCCCTAGACATTCTCCCCAACTGTCACAGGCGGCAGTTCACCCGCATCCTGTGTTCCTCTCCACAGGAAGCACCTCCATCTCTCCTCCCAGACTCACCCCAGTAACTCCCAGGGGGACTCCGAGATACACCCTTCAGGGAGACCACTGAGTCACACCCTCCAGGGAGACCCCTGACTTACACCCTCCAGGGAGACCCCTAAGTCACACCCACCAGGGAGATCCCTGAGTCACACCCACCAGGGAGACCCCTAAGTCACACCCTCAGGGAGACCCCTGAGTTACACCCTCCAGGGAGACCCCTGAGTTATACCCAGCAGGGAGACCCCTGACTTACACCCTCCAGGGAGACCCTTGAGTCACACCCTCCAGGGAGACCCCTGAGTCACACCCACCAGGAAGCGAACGGGCTGCCTCTCTGCACTGCATCGCCTGCTGGTCTTTCCCTTCTTAGACGCAGTGTTCAGTCCCTCAGGGGCTGGCAAAAGTGAGGAGAGTGCCTGCGCCCTCGGTGCCATAAGCAACGTTTGATGCGTGAACAAATGAAATGATCAATGACCGAACCTCATGCGAATGTGCTTCTATCAGAGATCGCCTGCCAGAAATGACGACGTGATGGGGGGCCGCCCACTGGCAGCCACAGAGCAGGTGGGGCTCAGCGCGGAGCCAAATACGAGGCTCCATCCTTCACCTCCCAACAACAAACCATGTCCAGGGCGTCTCTGGGCAGCATCGCCGCGCAGACAGGAAGGGCTCCCGTTCCCCTGGCGAGGTCTGTGTTGGAGACCCGGCACTGAGCACGCACACGTGTTATCTCACTTAATCCTCCACACGGCTGCGGGGCATGTCACTAAGGCCTGTTGACAGATGTTTATCTTGGAACACTTGAAGACCTGCAGACTTTGCAAAAACAGCACATTCTTGTATGTGCTTCACCCACGTTCACCAAATATCAACATTTGCTCTCTCTGACACACACACACACACACACACACACAAGCGCATGCACACACACACAACATGCACACACACGCACACAAGCACATGCGCACACACACGCACACACAAGCATGCACACACACGCACAAGCACGCGCACACACATGCACACACTGTTTCTGAACTGTGTGAGAGGAAGATGAAGCCCAATGCCCTATGCCGCTGAATATTTTTTTATTTCCTAAGAATCCGGGCACTGACACTGACGTAGAACCAGTATCTCGATCTCCAGACCCTGAAATCTGGCCAGTTGTCCTAGGATGTCCTCAGAGCAAAAGAAAAGCACAAAACCGCGTCTGATCCAGGATCCAACCCAGCATCGCCCACGGCGCGCTCTCACGTCTCTTCGTCTCTTTCACCGCGACCAGCGCCTTGGGCTTCTCTCTCATGACCTTGACATTTCCCTTCGAGCGCAGGCCGTTTGTTGGGCAGAAGTCCCTCCGTTTGCGTCTGCCTGCCACTTCCTCACGACGACATCCAGGCTCTGCGCTTTAGGCAGGAAGGCCACAGGAATGATGTGTGTCCTTCCCAGAGCACCGCGGTGTCTGGAGGCGGGAAGGCTACCGTCCCAGTCTTAGTGACGTTAGCACTGGTCACTCGATTGGGGCAGGGTCTGCCACGCTCCTCCACTGCAAAACTGCAATTTCCCCTCCGAAGCGAGTAAGAATCGTGGAGAGCCCGGCTGGGGCTTCAGGAACTCCTTCTCCAGGGGGCATCTGCTAGACGGAAACACCTTTCTCCCCACCCATAGCTAATGCTAATTTGGTGCTCAGTGACCCCAGATCTGACCCTGGAGCTTGGCTCTCGGGTCCTTGACCATGGTCCCATGGTCCCTTGAGCACCTCCTTAGGCTCTGGTCCAAACTGTGCCTCCTGAGGTGCCATTGCTATCAGGCTCCCTCAGCTAAGGAGCTACCCCAACACACACGCATATTTCTAGATCTGGGTGTGTGTGCTCACACTGACGCCCTAAATTCCTACCCGGAACCACAGTCTAATTCTAGCCTCCTCCTTCCTCCACGAGCAACTTCCTTCCCTAATTTGGAGAAAACCGGCTCCCATTCCTCACAATACGTTTCCCTGTCTCCTCAACCTTGAACATGCACAAAGCAATTTCAGACCTGCGGATGCACATGGCTTTAAGGAACAAGCCCACAACTAGAGGAGCAGTGTATTTACTGACAGCTATTCTTTGCAATTAGCCTCAGGGGGTGTGGTCACAATACTGAGTCCAAAGGTCAAGTGGGGAGCTGTCCTCCCTCCAGTGTGGTTTGCTGTCCATTCCGAACACAGCGGGCCCCACTGCGGCTCCGCTTTTATTCTTCCCCGGGTTTTGCCTCTCGCCCTTGATGCTTTTTTTTGAGTTGTGAAATACTGCCATGATTATAAATGCCATGCATACACAAAAAGGTATCTCAGAGAAATTTCAGTCATCCCTGCTGTCCCATCGCCCTCCTTCATCCTTACAACCCAGGTTCCAACCACCCCCATAGGTAAGCAGTCTCCCAATTTCTAGTTTATCTTTCCTATATTTCCTTTTTTTTTTGCTAAAATACACAGGTATGTGTATATTTCTATTTTACCTTCAGTAGCACACTAAATATTTCTTTTGTTTTAGCAGCTTTGTTTAGGTAATGTTTTATATCATAAAAATACAGTCTGATAAATCTTAATACAGGTATATAGTGTGTAACTATTACCACCATCCAGTTTCAGAGCACTCTACAAAAGTACCCTCATGTTCTGCATTCAATCCCTGCTCCCTCCCCTCATAAAGCTATCCTTCCGCACTCTGCTTTGTGACTCCCCAGCATATCCAAGAGTCACCCATGTCAGTTCCTAGCCATCTTTCTCTGTCTTTTTCTTGGCTGCATAGTACTCCATCATGTGGCTATACCATGTATAGTCAACCACGCCACCATGTTTGGGCATTAGGTTGCTTCCAATATTTTGCAATTATAAATAATTCTGGAATGAATAACCTTGTCCATGAGTACTTTCAAGCTTTTTACGTATGTCTTCAGGATTAGCTGCTAGAATTGGGATTTCTGGGTCAGTATGTGAATGCACAGGGAGTTGTGATAAATGCCACAACTTTGCCTTCCCAAGGGTTGCCTTGTCCCCATTTGCATTCCCACCAGCAGTGTAAGTGAGCACTGGTCTCCTCTCAGCCTGGCCAGCGAGGTGCTGCCGGTCTTTTTAATTTTTGCCAATCAGAAGGTGAAAATGGTATCCCAGTCATTTTAATTTGCATTTCCTCTAATAATGAGTGACGCTGAACATGTTTTCATATGTTTAAAGGCCATTTGCATCTTTTATGCAAACGATCTTTTTATGTTTTCTGCCCATGTTTCTACGGGGTTCCCCCCGCCCCCAAGTTAACAGATCTTTATATATTAAGGGTATTCACCCTTTATAGCTGATGTATGTTGCAAATGTTTTCTCTCACTTTGACATCTGCTCTGTGACTGTGCCTACGGTGGGGTTTGGGAGTCATTTGCTTGTTTGCTTTGCCATGGCAAAAGTGTACTATGAACTGAAATTTGTCAACCTTTTACTACGTCAGGATTTTGAATCCTAGTTAGAAAACCTTTCCCTATACCCATGCTATAGGAAAATTCACTCGTGTTTTCCTATAGGAACTTACTGTACACCTAATTTTATCTTTTCCAGAGGGCCACCCAGCTACCCCAGCACAACCAATTGAAAGTGAATCTCTGCCCGTGGTGTGAGATGCCACCTTTATCACATTCTGATTTTCCAATGGAATTAGGTCTGCACCTGGATGTTGGATTCAATTCCACTGCTTTGTCTATGCCTGCACCCATGCCTCCCTACTTTAATTATAGAGGCTTTACACTTCATTTTAATGTCTGGGAGAGCTATTCCCCCTAGTAGCTTTTATTTTTCATGATTTTCGTGGTCCTTACAAGTTTGCTTTTACATACGAACTGAAGCATCAATTGTCTGGCTCCATAAAAAAGTTTATGGGTATTTTCACTGGGATTGTGTTAAAGTCATTAATTAAATGAGAGAAAGAAAAAAAAAAAACTTGGCTTTTTTGCGTGACCTTAGGCCAGTGGTGGGCAAGCTCATTAGTCAACAGAGCGGCAAACCGCAGCTCGCGAGCCGCATGTGGCTCGCGAGCCGCAGTTTGCCGACCACTGTCTTAGGCCATCCCATCCCAAACCAAGGGATGTCATTTTATTTGCTCGAGACTACTTCCATGTCTTCAGCAGTGATTCAAAGTTTTCCTCATTTAGGCTCTGCCTGTTTCTTGCTAAGTTTACTCCTGTTTTCTTTGCTGCTATTGTATCCTCTAACTGGTCTTACAGACAAGAAAGCTATTGATTCTGCATGTTAAGTTTCTTGTCCTCCTACCATCATGATTTCTTTAACTATTTGACTTACTTTTAACACCGACCTCTAGGTTTTCCCAATACATTATCACATCATCTACAAATTGAGATCATTTTGAATCTTCTGTTCTAGTACCCTTGCGTGGAACTGATTTCTGTTACCTAACTGCTAATGCCTCCAGTACAATTACAGGATCATAGTGGAGACAATGGGCACCTTTGCCTTGGCCCCGACCTTTGTGAAAATGCCTCTAGTGCATTCCCATCGAATATGATGCTGACCTCAGGATTCAGGCACATAAACTATTTTACCATGTTATTTTACCTTTTCCCTCCATTCCTATGTTCTTGACGGATATATCCAGCATGGGTGTCAAATGCTATAAAAGGCTTTCCAGCACCTATGGAGATAATCACATGATTTTTTTTCTTCGAGTATACTATTACACCAATACATTGTTGAACCAACCTTGCATTCCTGGAAAAATATCATTTGGTCATAGTGCATTGACTTCTTAATGTTGTGTGAAATTTGGTTTACAAATAAATTGTTTAGTACTTTTGCTTCAATATTTATAAGTGATATTGTTCTGTAGTTTAATTTTCTACTTGTTTTCTCAGATTCAGGTATCAATATTATACCTGCTTTCAAAAAAGAATTCCAATGTACTTCTTTATTTTCAATACTCTGAAACAATTCATAAAGAATGGAGACCAGCAGTTCACTAAAAGCTTGGTAGAATTGCCCCATGAAACCATCTAATCCCACTGCTGTTTTGTGGCTTAGCTCTTTAATAATTTTTCTCTACATCTTTTGTGGAAACTGGTCTTCTTTAAGCCTCCTAAATCAAATGGAGCCAATTTTGGAACTGTATTTTATCCTGGTTTTTGTATTTATTTTTATACAGGTCTGGAAAATAGTCTCATGACTTATTCAATCTCTTCTATTTCAATGGTTATGTCCCCATTGTCATTTCTTATTTTATATATTTGTGCCTTTTCTACATTTTTATTGTTAGAAGGTGTTTTGTACATTTTGTTAATGTTTTAAAAAATTGAGTTATTAATTAGATCTATTATCCCTTTATTCTCTACCCTATTGTTTTCTGCTTTATCCTATTATTGTTTTCTTGTGCTTTCTTTCCATTTATTTTGTGGTTCTTTTCCTAGCTCTCTGAGCTAAAAATTTAGTTCATTTGTTTTCATTTTTTGGGTTTTTATTGATAAAAGTGTTTAGGGTTGTGAATTTCCCTCTGATCGCTACTTTAAGTGTTTTCCATAAATTCTGATAGGTAGTGTTTTAATTACCATTACTTACCTTTAATTTGTTCATTTCCCCCCTGTCATCTAAGTGTTGTTGCATGGAGAGTTTTTCTCTAAATTTCCAGATTAAATTTCCTCTTTGCTTTTATTAACAAATGTCCAGTTCAGTGCATTATATCATTGTTTGTAATATTTCTACTTTATAGAACTTACTAGACTTTTTTGTGACCTAATATATGACAAATCTTTGTAAATGTTCCAGGCTTCTTGAGAAGGTATATTTTATATTATTTGGTATAAACTTATACATATCTCTCACCTGATTATGTACATTTTCGCCCACTCAATCCGTCCTTTGCTGAACGTGGTATGTTAAATTCTCCCATTATCAGTGTGTCTCTATTTAAGTCTCCTAGTTTGTAGTTTCTGCTTTATAAAGGTGGTTCCGGTGTTGTTTAATGCAAAGCTACTTAAACTGTTGTGTAATTACTGTGAGTTGTGGTTTACCCACTTTTCAGAATGCACCATCGGGGCAGCTGCTGTGGGAAGGCACTATCCACACCGTCATTTACCCATCCGGGTTTGGAGAGCAGTGGCCAAGGGGGACACAGAGATGCCTTACTTTGGTCATGGACACCCCAGAGCCCAGAACAGACCCTCCTCCCTTAGGGTGCCAATTGTTCTAGAAAGAACTCGTGATTCCTGGGCTATGCCCACCTGACCACTCAGCCAGCATCCGGGAGAGCACTCCCCTAGCCCAGCCTAGCAACCTACTGCAGCAGAGAATGGCTGCTCCCAGTCCAATCACAGTTTTAAAAGATCCCAATACAAACCAAGCAGAAGCCCAAGTTATGAATTCTTGACATGACACCGTATTACGTTTAGCTGGATCGTGGCAAGCTTCCCCTGGGGAGACGGAGGAGGGCTTCATCCCACTGCTCCAGAAGGGCTGCAGGGAGCCCCTGGCTGCACCGCCCTGCCCTCCGCCCCTTTACAGTACCCCCTCCCTGCCCGTCCAGAGAGCCAGCTCCCATGGAGAAGTGGCAAGCAGAGAGGCACCCCTTTTGGGCACAGAGAGCACTTTGGAACCAAAGCCAGCAGCCCTTGGCTAAGAGCCAAGGCAGGATGTAAATACAGAAGGGCAGCTAGAATTCACTGATTAGCAGTACCTGGCGGCCCCAAGTGAACCTGGGGTTAATCAGCAGGCTGGGGACGGGGGCGGCTTAGTTCAACCCTTCCATGCAGTCAAAAATGCCACGGAGAATCTGCCAACCTAATTACAAATGCTGAGCTTTCATTGGTAGGCAATTAATAGTCACTGGAAATATAAATCCGGCAGAGACACCAACCGGATAAATGTTCACAAGCCTTTTAAAAGTGCCTTTTCAAAAGCATCAGCAGAGATGCAGGTTGGCCTGGGGCAGGGTGGAGGGAGGGATCTCTCCTACCAATCCACAAGGCGCCAGCTCTAGCCCTGAGCACAGAGAGAAGCAACAGCAACTAGGAAAAGGACCCTCTTGTTCTTTTGAAGTGTTCAAGCCTTTTCCTCAGACTGGACTTTGCAGGAAGAGAGGCCTGTCAATGTATGCCAGGGGCCTTGGTGCATGGGAAGGGCCTCAGTGTGGGAGGGGCCTCAGTGTGGGAGGGGCCTTAGTGTGAGCCAGCAGCTTCAGTGTGGGAGGGGCCTCAGTGCATGGGTGGGGCCTCCACATGAGAGGGGCCTCTGTGTGGGAAGGGCCTGTGTGTGTGAGAAGGGCTTTGTTATGGGGGAGGGGCCTCTATGTAGTGGAGGAGCTTCATGTGTGGGAGGGGTCTTGGTGCATAGGTGTGGCCTCAGTGGGAGGAGGAGCTGCATGTGTGGGAGGGGTCTTGGTGCACAGGAGTGGCCTCAGTAGTAGGAGGAGCTTCATGTGTGGGAGGGGTCTTGGTGCATAGGCGTGGCCTCAGTGGGGGGAGGAGCTGCATGTGTGGGAGGGGTCTTGGTGCACAGGAGTGCCTAAGTAGTAGGAGGAGCTTCGTGTGTGGGCGGGGTCTTGGTGCATAGGCGTGGCCTCAGTGGGGGGAGGAGCTTCATGTGTGGGAGGGCCTTAGTGCCTGGGTAGAGCCTACCTACTGGCTGGTCTGTCCAGATGCTCTCATGCAGGTACTCAGCAATGTGCTTCCGTCCTCCTTTCTGGGCACACCACAAAACTGTATCTCCCAGCCCTTTGTCCTCTGGGGTCATGTGACTGACTCGTGGCCAATGGAATGTGGCATAAATGATGCGTGCCACTTCCAGGCCTGGTCCATAACAATTTCTCCCTTGTGATGGCCCACCTTCATTTGTTCTTCTGCAGGAAGGTAGAGTCCAGCCTTGAATACACTGGCACCATAAGGTACAGAAGGTGCCTAGGTACCTGCATGACTGTGTTGAGGGACCCTCCCCACCCCCAACAACTGCACTGGACCAGGACCGAGGTCTGGACACCATGGCCCACAGGCCAAAGTGGGTGTACCACCTGCTTTTGTCAGTAACATGTTATTGCTACACGGCCACGCCCACTCAATGCCTCCTGTCCATGGCTGCTGTCGCACTCTGGGGCAGAGGATTTCTGGCCCACACAGCCGACATTTTCATGATCTGGCCCTTTAAGGAAGCTGCTGTAAGCCTCTGGACCAGAGCAAACAACATTCTTACATGAAGCCCCTGAGATGCGGGGTGGTTATCACTCATCAGCAGGAGTTCCCTTTGTGAAAAGGCCTGAAAGGAGAGGAAGCCCCTGGCTCGGGTCCCATGTGCACCCGAGAGGGGCTGTGGTGAGAATTCCAGGAGACTCAGTGCTCCAGGTCTGGACTCCTAAAACCCTCCCAAGAGAAGGAGTCGGGGTTCCATGGAGAGATGACTGACTCTAGGGCTGGTGCAGGAAGTCCACAAGAGAAGCTGGAACCTGCTAGAAAATAAGGCAGTCTAAGAAAACCCACAGTGACATAGATATGTCAACGTGGGGACAGGAGATGGCGGATAGCATTGAATGCTAAATGTCCAAAGCACGAGTCCACGGAGTCCATGTTGACACAGATCAATGACTAAGCACATTAGCAGGGGAGAGGAGACAGGCTCCCGTGGGAAGAATCCCAAACAATGTATGCAGATGCTCTGCCCTGAGGGGGTGGGCCTACAGTCCTCCAAACAGGAATCAGGACCTGGGTGGCAGCGTCCTTCCAAGAGGAGGTGTGGAAGGCGGTGGGGTGATGAAGAGGAACTTGACACTGGAGACACCTGGCACACACCACCTGACCAGGTGGCCAAGGTCAATGGCAACTGAGCTAAGTCATGTTAACAGCAGGCACCCTTGATGGAATGGGATCAGAAGGGCACTGTACCCCCTGTGGACTTCCTCCCCCAAACCCATGAGCCCGGTCTGATCATGAGAAAAACATCAGATGAATCCCAACTGAGGGACATTCCACAAAACATCTGAACGGGACTCCTCCAAACTGCCGAGGTCAAAACCAAGGGAAATCAGAAACTGCCACAGAGGAGAAGGGCCTGAGGGGACACCACCACGAAAGGTTATGAGATGTCCGGGGAGGAATCTTGGAACAGAAACCGGCGTTTTTCTAGTTTTTCCTGAGGAAATCCGAATAAAGCAGGGACTTCAGTTAGTGATCACGCATCAGTGTGGGTTCATCAGTGGTAACAAGTGCGCCATTCTAGTAAGATGCTAACAGGAGAAACGGAGGCGGGTATATGCGGACCCTGTATGATCTTCACAACTTCTCTGCACATTTGAAACTGGAATAAAAAAGGAAGTTTATTTAAAACTTTTTACTAAGTGCTCCACAGCCATCCGGCTCATGCCGGATGTTTGACACACGGCTCAATCCCTCATCAGTATTTTTATGGAATGAGTTAGGAATACTCTCTGTGTCGGATCTTTTCACAGAAGCCATAGGGAATGGGTTTAGTTTCTTACTTAAATGTTTGGTAGAATTCACCACTGAACCTATCTGGGGCTGTTTTCTGTTTTTGGCAGGTTATTCATTTTTTATTCAATTTCCTCAATATCTAGAGGTCTCCTCAGAGCACCTATTTCTTCCTGTGTCAGTTTCAGCCGCTCTTGTCTTTCAAAGAATGGGTCCATTTCATCTAGGTCAGTGGTCGGCAAACTGCGGCTCCGTTGACTAATGAGTTTGCGGACCACTGATCTAGGTTATCAACTTTTTGTCATAGAATTACCCTATATAATAAAAGCCAAATATGTTAGGTGTCTGTTTGTCTGGTTGTCCGTTCAACCAAAGTGTAACATGCTAATGATATGCTAAGGCCGCTCAACTGCTCACTATGACATGCACTGACCACCAGGGGGCAGACATGACCAGTCACTATGACGTGCACTGACTACCAGGGGCAGACACTCTGATCAGTGGCTTAGCTTGCTGCTGGGGTCCGGCCAATTAGGACTGAGCGAGACAGGCTGGACATGCCCTGGAGCCCTCCCGTGGCTGGCCAATCTCCCGTGTCCCTCCCCGGCCCCAATCGGGCACCAGTGGGAGTCCCTCAGCCTGGCCTGCACCCTTTTGCAATCTCGGACCCCTTGGGGGATGTCAGAGAGCCGGTTTCAGCCCAATTCCACAGGCCAGGCCAAGGGACCCCACTGGTGCATGAATTTGTGCACTGGACCTGTAGTTCATAATAGTCCTTCATCATGCTCTGAACGCCCACGAACTCAGTAGGGGTGGCCTTTCTTTCTTCTTCTTCTTTTTTTTAATATATTGTTATTGATTTCAGAGAGGAAGGGAGAGGGGGAGAGAGGTAGAAACATCAATGATGAGAGAGAATCATCGATCGGCTGCCTCCTGCATGTCTCCTATTAGGAACCAAGCCCGAAATCCAGGCATGCACCCTGACTGGGAATCGAACTGTGACCTCCTGGGTCATAGATTGATGCCCAGGTACTGAGCTACGCCAGCCAGGCTCCCTCTTTCTTCTTTGATGTTAGTTATTTGTGTCTTCTTTCCTTTCTTCTTAGCCTAGCTAGAGGTATATCAATTTTATTGATCTTTTCAAAAAAAACACAATTTTTTATTTCCTTGATTGTGTCCATTGGCTGCCCACTGCTGCCTTCAGATGGGTATGTGCATCACCTCCGCCTTCAAGGCGAGGAGGCCGAGTTTGGAAGACTCGCCTGGCCTGGCCCCTGCTGCAGTCCCCACGCCATCACTGCCCTGCACTGCCCCCCAGTCCACCCAGCCTTCCAAAAACTTCTCCACTGAATATGACAGGCCCAGATCTGTCTACAAGTCCCAACTACTCCCCATGCCCCAGAGCAGATACCAGACAGGGGGTCCCGGGCAGTCAGCCAGGGACCTGTTTGTCCCCATCCCTGACCGGGGACAATGAGGAGAAGTGTAGGTGGCGATCCCATCAGAGCAGCCAGAGCCGGCGCCCAGGGGGCTGCTCTCAGAGGTCCCTGCCCTGCAGCCTGTGCACCCAACCCCGAGGCTCAGGACACCCTCTGCGCCTGTGCCGGAATCTGAGGGGCCCTAGAACATCACCCCATTTCTGGAAGCCACCTGGGTGCTTCCAGAACAGGAGAGCTCTGCTCCCTCAGGAGGGGCCCCTCTCCCAGGCTCCACGCAGGTGGCAAGAGTGAGCAGGCCCCTCTGGGTCCCCAGGACCCCCGGGTGGCCCCAGAAGCACACATCCTCAGTTCTCACAAAGCTCCAAAATGCCCTGTGTCTGGGATCTTCTTCCCTCAGCTCTGCCTCCACACCCACCCCCTGGCCGGGCAAACACTCCACCGCAGGGCCAAGGGCATCCGACTCTCAGACAGTCCTGCTGCAAAGTCTCATCTTACACCAGGCAGCGGCGGGTCATTTCCGAAGGTTCCACACATTTAATCAGACTCGAGCTGTACCCACCCCCACCCTGTGTCCAGAGAGGGGGGATCTGGGTCAGAAGGGGCACAGGAGAGGGGGTGCCCAGGCAGCTGGCAGGAGCCACGGCCCTGGAGGGAGTGTCGAGGTCCCCTCAGGCCAAGTGCACCCCCAGGAGTGCTCTTCCTGGCATCCCAGCCTTTGCCTACAGGTCATTAATGCGGTAAGGGAGAGAGCAGAGAATAACACGAGATCAGTAACAACGAAAAGAACGTGGGAAATCACCGTTTGCCGGTCCGAGAGAGCTTCCCCTGACCCCCATTTTCTGAAACCACGCGGCATTTCGGGAGGGCCTGTCAGTGCGGGACCTGCAGATGGGCCGAGACTCGGGGGACCCTGCCTTCCCTGCGCTGGCTACTGCCCAGAAGATGGGTAGAGACCTAGCCAGGCTGCACATGGGGCCAGGCTGCACATGGGCCAGGCTGTGCATGGGCGGCATTCCACCTACTCCCCACCCCCGCGGCAGGAGGAGGCTGCAGGCCACACTGCAGGGGCTTGCATGTCTGTTTCCAGTGGAGTGGCTTTTGCGGATGCAATCTCCCAGACAGGAGCTCTCTGGGTGGCACAGGGGTGGGTCCAGGGTCCCCCCCCCTGACCCCTCCCTTGCTCGGTGCAACACCAGTAGCACTTGGGTGCTGCATGGAGCCCAGGGCTCCTCAGACCCCGCTAAAAGCCACAGGTCTTGTGCCAAGGACACCTCCAGTCAGGGAGTGCAGGTCTGGGCCCAGCCTCTCAGGCAGTCGCGTGAGCTTGAGAAACTGACTTCACCTTGGCCGGCCTCAGTTTCCACCTGTGAAATGGGCCTATCCCTGACACAGCGCCGCACACATTTATCAAGCCCCTACCACGCGATGAGCCGCAAGGTGCCGAGGTGCGCACAACTCAGGGAGGCAGATGCCACTACGCGCAGGAGAAGGCGAGCCAGTGGGCAAAGGCCACTTGGAGCCCAGAAAGGAGGGGACACCAAGGACCAAGGAGCAGCAGGGGCCACTGTGGAAAGATGTGGGCAAAGGAGGGGATTCTGAGGAACGTGTACACACGCATGTGCAACCACACACACAGATGCACTCATGGACACATATACAGACATGCAGGCACACACACACAGGCACACAGAGACGCAGAGACACATACACACACAGATGCAGACATGCAGATACACACACAGATGTACAAACGTGCACACACGCACACGCACACACACACACACACACACACACAGAGGCACACTCAGCCCAGAGCTGGATCCCAGCTGAGGGACTTCAGCCCCGAACTGGAGCAGACAGGGGCACCCCCTCACAGGTCTGTGCTGGGGATAAAGAGCAACTGCAGCCGGGAAGGGGTGCCCTCCAGGTGGGGTCCCCTGGGTGGGCAGCAGGGCTCGGCCCCAGCATTGTGGGTCCTGAGAGAAGGGCAGGGCAGCCTCCAGGGCACCTTCACAGCCAGACCAAAGGTGGGCACCCATGCAGGTGGGTCCAGTGGCCGGCCCACCACCACCCCCCCAGCCTGCAGGCAGCCCCGCCCCCAGCTGCCGCCTGGTGCCCCCACCCACTCAGCCTCGCAGAGGAAAGCACGCTTGGGAAAGGTTGGGATCTCGCATTTTAATTCCCATGATGGCTCCACACCACGCAGACCGTTTGGCGCCGTGCCTGCGTGCTGAACAGAGGAGTGTGCGAAGAGAACTGAGTTTGCACACGCGTGTGCGGCCCACTGTTCAAGCCAGAAACACTGCCTGCCTCCCCGAGGAGCTAAGCAGGGGCAGGAGAAGACCGAGGGCCGGCGACCCCCTCACTGAAAACGGTCCCCTTCGTTTCATCCACACGCACCTAACGTCCTCATCACACATTCCATGGCATCACAAGCGCCACCAGCATCATCCCCAGGGGCCCATGACCCTGCCATTGTCCCTGGGAGGTGCCACCAGCGAGGCTTGTGCGTGGTCACCAGGCCAGTGTCTGTCTCTCTTACCAACACACACACATACACATACACCAATTTTTCTAAATTTCTAATTTTCTAAATTATTTCTTAAAAGGAACCACACTCTAGCCCAGCTGCTGGGGCTCAGTGGTTGAGCGTCAACCTATGAACCGGGAGGTCATGGTTCAATTCCCGGTCAGGCCACAGGCCCGGGTTGCAGGCTCCATCCCCAGTGTGGGGCATGCAGGAGGCGGCCAATCCATGAGTCTCTCATCATTGATGATTCTCTCTCTCTCTCCCTCTCCCTTCTTCTCTTAAACAAGTCAAAATATAATAATAATAAAAAAAATAACCACAGGCTATTGGGGAAGGCGAACTGGATGCGGGAGCCTGGCGGCGGAGGCCTGCGGGCGATGCCCCTGCACGCCTGTGGGTCCATCCTTGTGTGGCTCCGTGTCCCGCAGGCCCTGCCCGCAGCAAGGAGAAACCACCCCCCGGAGACCGCAGCTGCCGGGAGAGAAGCACGGGGCACCTCTGCCCTCCTGGGCTCCACACTGGCCCCGTGCCGGGGGTGCCACGAGCCTCGGAGAAACTCGAGCCACAGGGACCGGCCACCTCCGGCTCTTCCCGGCAGCTGCTGTCATCACACCTGGGTCCAGGCTGGGTCCCCACTGCTGCCCTCACAGTGGTCACCGAGCCTCTGGCCGGGAGTGGCTGGCAGGCTCCGGGAGGCAGCACCTGCCCCTCGGGCTCTAGGTCTGTGTTCCCAGGCCCGGCTTCTCCCTTCTGGAACCTTCCAGTCACAGGGCTGCCTGTGTTACCTCTTCCATGCTCAGGGCCCTGGTAAACATGGCCTTTTTGAAAAAGGGCCTGTGTGTTTTTATGTAGCCAAGATTTATGAAAATAATTAAGAAATTTGATTACAATTCCATTGTGGCTGTTTACTCGGAGAACAAACCTTCCTGGCAAACACTTCCTCACGCTGACGGATGCACGGGGTTCTTCTATTCCTGCGGCATACATTTTCCCCGTTGATACTGACTGCGTGGCGGTGCAGCTGGGGCTGTTTTTACCAAGTTTCTAATCTAATCAGTTCTCAGAAGAATAATGCCAGCGTTTCGGGCTGACAGAGCCGCCCGCGGGGACAGGGCCTAGAGAGCCTTCTTCCCACAGTTGCTGGGCTGTTCCTCCCCCCCCCCCCCGAGGGGGAGCGGGGGCGGGGGGGCGAGTGGCTCCCAGGCCAACTGACCAGGGAGATGGACGGTCAGGACACCAGGGAAAGGGACCAAGGGGTCAGGCGGGGTTCCTGAAGACACCTCAGAGGCTGGGGGTGGGGAACCTCAGCGGCCAAGGTGACCCCCAATGGAGGCTGGGTGCCAATGGGCTTCGCTGGCTCCTAGTGGGTGCTGCCCGGTCCCACTGGGATCTGGAGGCTTCTGTGGGAAGGACAGTCTCCTGTCATCTTCCTCCCTTCTCCCTCCCCGCAGCGAAGGGTCACATAACGTCTAGAGACAAGTAACTTTCATAAAAATTATTCTGTTTCTGCACTGGCACAAAGGTGGAAGAAGGGACCCAGCAGCCTGGCCGGCTTGGCTCAGTGGTTGAGTGTTGACCTATGACCCAGGTCAGGGCACATGCCTGGGTTGCAGGCTCAATTCCCAGTGTGGGGCGTGGAAGAGGTAGCCAATTGATGATTCTCTCTCATCACTGATGCTTCTCTCTAAAAGAAATCTAAAATATATGTGTATTTTTCGTGTATATACATATGAAAAGAAGAGACCCAACACGAGCTGAGCCCCTGCTAGTGGTGCTTCCCCAGGAACTGCGTGGTGCTGAGCCTGCTGCCCCATTTAACCGTCACTGCTCCGGAAGGCCGGGTAGTGATCCCCAGCCTGAGCCCCGGTGCCTGGTCCCAGGCCTGGGAAGTGGTGAAACTGATTCGCGTGCAGACGCGTCAACCCTTGAGAGCACAGGCCGTTTCTGCAGCCCGAGGACTGCAGGGGCGGAGGGGACAACGTGCAGCAACTGGCGAGCGGGCGGCACGCCTCTGCCCACACAGCCTGTCAGCACCCGCGCTGGCGCAGGATGGATGGACAGGGCCTCCATGCTCCCCAGCCACCGGCGGGAATCTAATTTTAGCCGCAGAGTCTAAAACTGCTGGTGCAGATCATTAAACATCGGCTGCTCCCGGCGAGGGACGGCAGGCGCGTCTGCAGGACCCTCAGTGCGAGCAGCTGTGTGCTGTCACCGTCCCTCACACCCACTGCTCAGGGCCCCGGGGTGCCAGCCGCTCCGGACGCTGTCCCAGAATCCAACGTCCTTCCCACCGCCTTGGGGAGGCCTGGTGAGGATGAGGGGGGCTGGCGGAGAGGCAGCAGCCTCGTGAGACGGTTTAAAGATCAGCGAGGAGTCCTGGGGCTGGGCCCTCCCCCACCAGGGGTCCTGGGGCTGGGCCCTCCCCCACCAGGGGAACGGGGGCTGGGCCCTCCCCCACCAGGGCAACCGGGCCTGGGCCCTCCCCCACCAGGGCAACCGGGGCTGGGCCCTCCCCCACCAGGGCAACCGGGCCTGGGCCCTCCCCCACCAGGGCAACCGGGCCTGGGCCCTCCCCCACCAGGGCAACCGGGGCTGGGCCCTCCCCCACCAGGGCAACCGGGGCTGGGCCCCTCTCCAGCCACCAGGGCAACCGGGGCTGGGCCCTCCCCCACCAGGGCAACCGGGGCTGGGCCCTCCCCCACCAGGGCAACCGGGGCTGGGCCCTCCCCCACCAGGGCAACCGGGCCTGGGCCCTCCCCCACCAGGGCAACCGGGGCTGGGCCCCTCTCCAGCCACCAGGGCAACCGGGGCTGGGCCCTCCCCCACCAGGGCAACCGGGGCTGGGCCCTCCCCCACCAGGGCAACCGGGGCTGGGCCCTCCCCCACCAGGGCAACCGGGGCTGGGCCCTCCCCCACCAGGGCAACCGGGGCTGGGCCCTCCCCCACCAGGGCAACCGGGGCTGGGCCCTCCCCCACCAGGGCAACCGGGCCTGGGCCCCTCTCCAGCCACCAGGGCAACCGGGGCTGGGCCCTCCCCCACCAGGGCAACCGGGCCTGGGCCCCTCTCCAGCCACCAGGGCAACCGGGCCTGGGCCCTCCCCCACCAGGGCAACCGGGGCTGGGCCCCTCTCCAGCCACCAGACATTCAGGCTCTCATGGCCTATTACCTCCTCAGTGCCCTCGCCTCTCTGCTGAGACCCTCATAATTCAGTCGGTGGCTCCTCCTGCCACCAGCCCCTCATGCTGCTGGCGACCGCCCCCTCCCCTCCCGGAAGCTCCCCTGGATGTAGCAGCAGTGGGAGGAGGTGCCCACGCCCGTCAGCTTCAACCTGCCTCCCCCGTGACAGCAGAAAACAAATGCTGCGCGAGGGGCACCGTGACAGGAGAGGAGAAACGGGCGGGAACAACCCAGTGTCCGTCGCGGATGATGGAAGGCGGCGGCCTATGCCCCGCGGAACACTGCCCGGCCATGACAAGGCAGGAGCGCGGCGTCGGGCTCCCACACGACGGCCTGCAAACCCCGAGCCCAGGAAGAGAAGCCAGACCCAAGGCCCACACGCACAGCCCCACCGCACGCAGTGTCCCCTTGGCCACCCACACAGACAGGAAGCAGACAGTGTCCTCCAGGGCCCGGCGGGGGCGGGGCTGGGGAGACAGAGGGGCTGCAGGAGAGGCTCAGGTTCTCCCTGGAGTGGCGGCATGGTTTGGAGCTACACAGAGGTGGCTGCTAACACCGTGGCTGCACGAAACGTCACCTAATTATATACTTTAAAAGGGTTTGTTTTATGTCGTGTGAATTCCACCTCAATAAACAAAACACTCTCAGGGATGGATTTGATTTGGGGAAAATAATTCATAGGGAGGAGGTCCCTGAGGGCAGACAGTCTCAGCCCAACAATACTCGCTGGTCACTGACTCCACGCCGGGCCTGTGCTCCCCACGGTGACGGGGGACCAGCACAACCAGCCGAGCAGCCAAGCAGGCAACCAACCGAGCTCGCAAGATCAAGGCTCCCCAGTGAACAGGGTGGAGGGGAGGGCGCTGAGGCCTCTGGGGGGACAGGGCGGGGGGAGGGTGCTGAGGCCTCTGGGGGACAGGGCCGAGGGGAGGGCGCTGAGTGAGGGGCAGCAGGAGCCGCATCGGGCTGCGCCCCGTCCCCATGTTAACACGACTGCACACACTGGTCACAGCTCGCCGCTGCTGGACTGACAGATGGGGGCCGACCGCCCGAGGACTGGCCACTGGACAAATGAACAAGGAATGAGTTGTGTTTTCCTCCAGTTCCAGGAGAACGGGCTGAAGACAAATTCATCAAGAAGCAAAGTGGTCGATGAAGGCAGGCTCTGACGGAAAGACTCGGGAGCCTGGCACCCGCCGTGGGGATGGGCGGGTTTCGGCCCAGCCTTCTCCGGAACGGCAGCCAAAGAAGCACTCGTCAGTGAGGACAAACATCATGCGAATGACCAGATGAGCAAGCCCGACCCAAGGGACACAGTTAGCACACGGCCCCCACCAACGGGAGAGCGCACAGTCCGTGGTCCGGTCACGGGGACAGTGCTGGGCCTCAAACATTCAAAAGGACTAGCACCAGAGAGTCCATGTTCAAACGACAATGAATTAGACTAGACATGAAAAATTAAAGTAAAAATCAGTAGCAGGAAGATTCTAGAAAAATCCCTTTATGTTTGGAAATTAAGATCTTAGTTTTAAACAAGAAAAATGAACTATAATGGAAGCTATAAAATATTTAGAACTGAATGATAAACAAGATACTATACATGAAGATGTGTGGGATACAGTTAAAACGTATATAGAAAGAAACGGATAAATTTAAATGCTCATATATAAAAGTGAGAAGTTTAAAATTAACGAGCCAAGTTCCCAACTTCATACATTAGAAAAGGGAAAGTAGAATAAACTCAAAGCATGTAGTAGGCAGGAAATGCATATAAAAGAAAAATCAATGAAGTAGAAAACAAATGTGAAATGGATATGAACAACGGAGCCAGAAGTGGGTTCTCTGGAAAGCACAGTACCCTCACACAATTCTGATGATGAAAGGGACTGATACAGGGAGTGAAAAGGGAATAACTGAAGAAGCTATATGACAATAAATTGGAAACTTAAATGAAGCGGACAAATTCCGCTTTAAGAAAAAAATTATTAAAACTGCCTCAAGAAGATATAGACCTGCATATTCTTGTAAACACACACGCGCACGCAGCAGATAAAAGTCCCAGGCCCAGATGGTTGCGCCATTTAAATAGTTCTGTTAAATATTCAGGCAACAAATAATTCCAACCGCACATAAACTACTCCACAGGCTCAGACTCACGCAGTTTCACACCAAGCTTGATGGGAGCCTCCGAAGAAAAGAGAGGCAGATGTCAACATCGCTCATGAGCCCGAAACACAGTCGAGAAAGCAACCAGCTATGTGTGAAAAATGGTGGCACATCACGACCCAGCTGGGTTTATTCTAGGATTACAGACTTGGCTTCACATCCTATAGAATAAAGAGCGAATACACTAATTAAACTGAACAGCAGAACAACCGCCCGGACAACCTTCCGGACGAAGCCAGGCCTGCGAGGGCCAGGCCCCTTGCACGAATTTCGCACATCGGGCCTCTAGTTATAAAATAAATCAATACAATTCACCACATGGACGGATTACAGGAGAAAATGTATGTGATCGTTCTTAATAGCTACATTAAAAGCATTCAGTAATATTCAACATCCATTTGTGACCAAAACTCTTAGGAAACTAGAAATAGAAGAAAACTTTCTTGAATGTTTTCTTAAGAGTTTATATTATACTGATAACAGACACTTCCAGCAAACATCACTGCTAAACATGAAATATCAGAAGAATCTCCTTTAATACCAGACATGAAACAGGAGTACTGCTCTGCTCACATCTACCCAGCATTGTTCTAGATGTCCCAATCTCCCCAGCAAGGCAGGAACAAGAAGGAAAGCTATAAGTTTTGGAAAATAAGAAATAACACTCTCAATATCCACATGTGATTATCTACATTGAATCCAAAAGAATCTACAGGTAAGTATTAAATTAATAAAAGATTTTACCAAAGTGACTGAATATAAGATCAATATACAAAAAATAAATTACATTTCTATGCAACAGCAACAAAAACATAATGTAAAAGATACCATTGCTGTTAAAAATATGAGGTTTCTAAGAGTAAGTTGATTCATAAAGTATAAAATTTTATGGAAATACATTAAGGAAGGCCCAAATATGTAGAGAAGTATACTATGTTCAAAGGTAGAAGACTCAGTCTCATGAAAAAGCCAATTCTCACCAAACTGATAAACAGAATCAATGGAATTCCAATCAAAATCTCCACAGAAATGTGCCCATCTTGATGAGATTATCTCCCAGGATGTTTATAAAACAGCTAAGGCCAAGGAAAGTCAGGACGAATCTGAGGAACGCTAACAAAGATGGGGGGTGGGGGGGAGAACTGACCTACCTCTTAGCAAGACAAGTCACAGCCACAGCAAACTTCAGCGATTAAGGCCATGAGTGCTGGGCAGGTACTGAGCGACTGGCCACAGGGACGGAATACCGAGCCTCAAAGCGGGCCCACCCACGTATGACTACATAACGTAAGACAGAAGTCAGGCACAAAACGTCACACACGTGGACCTGAGAAAGATGGACCATTCGCTAAGTGGTGGGGGACGACTGCATCTCCACATGGAAAAAGAAGAGTTTGCCTACACGACGTGAAGTCCGGATGGGCTAGAAGTTAACTGTGAAAGTCAAAACCACGGCCCGTTGAGAAGACAGCACTTCTGGTTTGGCAGAGGAAAAGATTTATTAAACAAGCACAAACAGCACTAACCATTGGAAATAATAAAAAGTGAAATTCATACCGTTAAACTACATTGGAATTAAGAATCCCTACCCATCAAAAGACAACACGGAGAAAACGTTCCTTAAGCCTCAAAACGGAGAAGACATTTGTAACACGTGTAGCTTAGGGTCAGCATCTAGAAGATACCAAGCAACTCTACTAATCAATACGTAATAAGCGGAAGACAAACAATAGGCAACAAAAAAGGGGGGGAAACCAAGAAAGCGAGGAGCAATTCACAGGAGAAGCCGAGGTGGCCAGCAATGCCTGTGACGAGGCCCCTCACGGGCAGCGAGGGGAACGGACCGTCGGCCCTGGTGAGACAGTCACCGTCTTAGGTCGGCAGCAACTTTCAAGTCTGAAGAGGGACTGGGAAGAGATGCGAGCTCTCACGCACCAGTCATCGGGGCGTGAATCACACAAGGCTCTGGAGAGAACCCTGACACTGCTGAACTGCAGCCGCGCACACCCTACCGCCAGGCAGCCAGGCAGTTCCCCTTTTAGGAACACAAGAGTATCCCCCCCACACACACACACACACACGCACACATGCACGCACATACACCCCCCCCCCAGGACTGACATGTCAGTGCGATGACATTCCACGCAGCAGTTAAAGTGCGTGAACGCCAACCCTGTGTGCGCGCATCAGTAAGGAGAAAACTTCCAGACGGCCCTGCGAGAGGACATGGATGGCCTCCTTTTCCTAAAGTTTTAAACTACGCAAGACCACGCTGTGCGTCGCTAATGAGTGCGTACGTGTAGACGGCATAAAAACACACCGGAATGAGAGCTCCGCGTGAGGATAGCAGCACCGGCCCTGGGCACGAGAGAGGCATCGGAGCAAGGCGTGCACGTTGTCGTTTTATTTTCAGAAACAGCCGGAGAACTGGGCAAAGGGGAAGACCGGATAAAGCGGGGTGGGAGGCAAACAGGTTTAGTCACACTGTTCTCCATCCTGATCCGCAAGAACAGATTATGAAGCAGGTAAGAGCGCACTTTAAATAAAGCTCTCCAACCGCCAGCTGGTAATATTCACAGTTGCTGTCCATCGCGGCGTTGACTTGGTCATCGTAACCAAAGGTAAGTGCTGGGGCCCGCTCCGAGTTAGCTTTCTGTCCTAAAAAATAGATTCTTTTCAGCCAGTGGTGTCAACTGTATTGCTGTCATACTTCCAACACTTTCGATGATATTGCATTGAAGCCGCTTTTCCAAATACCTTTCATAGCGAAAAGCGCCAGTTCCAGAAAGGGACCAAGGGCCACTGTGTTAAGGCAGGTGCTCCTGATACAGATGTGTTTCCCACCCAGAGACCCGACAGGAGGCTGAACGCTTGTTGGCCCATTTCTCCTGGCATCCCAAACAGCCGCAGGCACGGCTGGGCCTGCAGCCCTAAGACTCTCACACCACGCGCTGGTGCTCTCCGCCTCGTGCAGTCATCACCCTCATAAAGGTGTCGTACACCGACCGGCCGAGGCCCTGCAAGAGCAAGGCGCAACTTCCAGTCCCTTTCCCCGCGTCTGAAGGCACAAATGTGAACTCAGCTCTTCCCTGGGGTCTGTCTTCGAGTCCCCCTCGGCCCCCGGTGGGACGGGGCAGGCCTGGGCAAGGTCCCAGGACTGGCTGCCGCATGTTGCCGGCTCCACACTCTGGATTAATAACGCGCCAGGCAGAGCGATGCCAGCGCAAACGCAGGCCCTGCTGGCAGCCGGCCGCCTGCCCATCAAGCCCCAGCACTCCTCTCAAATCCTCAGATTAAATAAATATTTGGCAAAGGAGCCCTGGCAAAAATGATCATAAATTCAACTCAATTCCCACCACAAACTGGAAAACTCCTTCGACAACCCAATCCAATCTGTCTGCCTCGACTTCCAAAAGCCAGTCATGGGGCCAGCAGGGGCCCGGGGGACCCTCGGAGCGCTAAGTCAGTATCTTCCGCCTTGTGATCTGCCAAAACCGCGGCGACAAGATGCAGGCAGACTGGCCTTCTACACCGGGGTCAGGGAGAGGGGGGACTCCGGAGGAAGTGGGGCGCCTGTGATTTCAGGTTCCCTTCTCCCAGGACCCTCAGCTCATGGCTGCACTCGCCCTGTGACCCCATCAACCAAACTCACACTCATTCAACAAGCAGCATGGAGCCCCCCTAGGTGTGAAGTCCTGGGTCAGCCATGGAGACAGAGCAGGGGTCCTCCCTCCAAAACCGAAATCACAGTCCGCAGGGAGGACGCCACGCCAGCGTCGCCCACCTGCCCTCAGGTGGCCCATGGAGCCTGCAGTGCCCCAAGGGCCCTGTCTCTTGTGGCCTCCCCATTAACACACCGCACCCCAAGCCCAACTTAGAAACTGGGAAAGTGCACCCAAAGCCGCTGTGGGCATTTCTCGGAGCCCCCACCAGAAACCTCACCCGGAAACATAACACCTCTCCTCGTCTTTGGTTTGTAATTGCCCTAATGTCTAAAATCAGATAGGTGTGAACCCGTAAAAGAGACAGTGCTTAGTTTCCCTCCAACATTCTGTTTTGTTTTTTCATCCTTACCCGAGGATATTATTTTCCCATTGATTTTTAGAGAGAGTGGAAGGAAGGGGGGGGGGGGGAGAAAGAGAGAGAGAGAAACATCAATGTGAGAGAGACACCTCGATTGACTGACTCCTGCACATGTCCTGGGTCGTGGCTGAGGCACCTGCACCTAAGGTATGTGCCCTTGACCGGAATCAAATCCGAGACCCTTCAGTCCACAGGCCGATGCTCTAACCACTGAGCAACTGGCCAGGGCTCCCGCTGTCATTTTATTGTGAAAACTATCCAACATACAGAAAAGCTGAAGAAATTTACAGAGACAACCCTTGTTCCCAAGGCCTCGTCCGATAACTAACATTTTGCTGTGTTTGCTGGGTCTACTAACTGTCCATCCTTCCACGCAGACATCAATCCTTTTCAGTTTCCGATGCATTTCGAGGTAAATGGCAGCCATTACTACCTCTGAAGCAGACCATGAACTAGAGTTCAATCTGTGTTTCCAGGATTTAGGTAGAATTTAGAGTAAAGGAAGTGCGCAATCTCCAACGCATCCAAGGGGACTTTTCGTGAACGGACCTATCTGCGTGGCCCAAACATCTGTCCAGGTGCGGGACCCTGCTGTGACCCAAGAAAGTCATTTCCACACAAACAACTGTAAGCCCGCTTCCCCACACCCTGTGTACCTCCCTTTCTCTGGGTACACGTCCAGGAGAGGAACTGCTGAGTCACAGCGTAGATGCAGCTTTAGTTTTGTTAATAAGAACCCTCCGGATATTTTCCCCAGTGGCCACACCGATTTCCATCCGCTCAATAACGCCGGGCACTTTCTGCTCGTCCACACACTTGCCAGCGTCCATGTCCGCAGTCCCTCCCACTTGAAGCCGCTGGCTGAGCGTGTGCTGTATCTCGCTGTGGCTTTCCTTGTGCGTCCCTGAGCTGTGGCCATTTGAGAATTATTCTTCCCTCTCACCAAAACAAGAAAGGGCTATTCCCTGCCTACATTACTCCAAGTTTGTATCACTAATGGCGAGAATTTTTATCAAATGTTTTTTTTCTGCATGTGAATTCTTTTTGGCGCATGATTTTCTCAGGGGCAAAGGGGTGGGAATTTCTGCTTTCAAAGCCTCCCCCCGACAGCGCTGCTGGCCCAAAGCCACTGGTGATGGTAAGAGAAGCGCGTGGGTGGCGGTGGCCTTCTCGTAAAGCAGGGGTGGGGAGGTCTGGCCCTGCCAGAGCAGTAGGGGTAAGTTCATTAAATATTTGACCAAATAGAGCAGGCTCATTTAAAAAAAAATACAAATTTTATTGATTTCAGAGAGGAAGAGCGAGGGAGAGAGAGAGAGAAACATCGGTGATGAGAGAGAATCATTGGTCAGCTGCCTCCTACACGCCCCCTCCTGGGGATGGAGCCCACAACCCAGGCATGTGCCCTGACCGGGAATTAAACCGTGACCACCTGGTTTCTGGCCCGGCGGGCCAGGCTCAGTTTTAAGCTGATAACTCTGTGTGGGCCTCCCAAGATGTTATAAACACCCCGATGGCCCGTGGCGGAGAAAGGTCCCCACCCCTGCACGAGTAAAGGGACGGCGCAGCAATCAAGGCGACGCTGGCTACGAAGCGATGAAGGTGCGGCGTGGCCCGGACACCTGAGGTTATGACACTGTGTCTGCCATGAAACTGGACAAGGGCCAAGACGTGGCCAAGGACGCTTGGCGCCTCCACTTCTGGAGTCGCCTCGGTCTTGGCACGAGCCAGCCGGCCGGGCTTCGCGAAGCCGCAGGCGCTGAGGAAACGCCGCACCCGGGCGTGGTCCCTGCGGGCTGCGGCCAGCCTCCTGCGGGCAAGGGGCGCGCCTCTGCGGCCTCGCAGCCAACGAGGCCTTGCCCTCAGCTCCCACGTGGGAACTCCCACCCGTGTCCTCCCACAGCACAGCCGCCCTTCCTCCGCTAGTTCCCTGGGACAGAGACAAGCTCTTTTGTACTTTAATTTTATATTTTTAGAGGGCGTGTAGGGGAGGAAGAAGTGGGGGGAGAGGGAGAGAAACATGGATGTGAGAGAGACACATCGATTGGTTGCCTCCCACATTCACCCCTGCCAGGGTCGGCGGTCAAGCCAGCAACCGAGGTACATGCCCTTGACGGAATCGAACCCGAGATCCTCTGTCCACAGGCTGGCGCTCTGACCACTGAGCACAGCAGCCAGGGCCGATCAGTCTCGTACTTCCTGTCTCCTTGCTGGCTCAGAGCTGGGCCTGCGAGAGGTGGCCAGTACACGCAGGACTGGGCGGGGGGATGAAGAAATGAGGGGGAAATGCGCGTCACCCCCTCCCAGGCCCATGTGGGGCAACCAGGACCCGGGAGATGTGAGGGCTGGAGCTGGGGTACACCAGGGGTAGAACCCCGACACCTACAAATGGGAGTCTTGAGTGGGGATAACTCGCCAGGGTTAATCTAGTCATCTTCTGATTCCAGGAGGGGGCACCCCTGACCTGCACAAGGGGGTGAACCCCACATCTCCTGCCCCTTTCCCTGCTCTCTCCTGCAAGGACTTCCCAAGCCCCACCCGCAGCTCTGCGCAGACGCCAGCGAGGAGGCCAGGGCTCCCAGGGGGGTGAGGGGGGGGGTCTCCCAGCTAGCACCTCCAGGTGCACGGGGACACCCGGTGCCGGGTGGGATCTGCTGTGCCAGGGACCACGGCAAGCGCCCAGGATGAGTGGCTCCGGGCCCCACGGCACACACACCTCCTTAGCAGCTACATCGTAACTCCCACCTTCTAATGGCATGTGCCCTGTCACTCATTAGATACACCCCAGACCCAGGACACCTCCCTCGCACACTGAGGGACCTCATGCCAAGGGGAGAGGAGGGGGGCACGGCGCCCTTGGGGGGAGGGGGCTCCGATCCCTGCCCCCCACAAGCACCCCACATGATTGTCCACTGAGAGGAGGGGAGACAGGCGCCCTGGGCACTCCCCATCCCCTCCCCCATCCAGGGCCTCTCCCCTCGCACACCTTGCTGGCCTCTTTGGGATGGAAGAGGGCACCATGATGGCTGAGAGGCGGCCTCACTCACTGATGCGGGCCAGGGGAGAGGGGGCGCTCTGCCTCGCTGCCTCCTCCTAAAACACGCCTGCACCCCAGAAGCTCTGGTTGGTCAGAACATGGATGCCTTTCAAACACTGGCCTAAATGCTCCCAGTCCGCTCTCTAAGAGTTTTCTTCTGCCAAGTGACAGACCACGGACCCCAAAGCCAATGCTCAGTGGCACTGCAGCCGACTTCCCTGGAGAGAGGGACTGTCTCCATGAACACGAAATATTTCCATTAAAGGTTTGCCTGGTTTTCTTTTCATCCCAAATGCTGCAAGAGACAGGAGCGGGCCCAGGGCATCTCGCCCAGGCCTCAGCGGCCTGTCTGATAAACCAGCTGCCCCGTATCGCCGCTCCCGCCAGCTCCGGGGTCTATAGATACCCAGGTCCGTGAGCCTGGGTCTGTGAGCGCCCATGTCTATAGATGCCCGGGTCTGTGAGCGCCCAGGGCCTGTGAGCGCCCGGGTCTGTGAGTGCCGGGGCCTGTGAGCACCCGGGTCTGTGGATGCACAGGTCTATAGATGCCCAGGTCTGTGAGCGCCTGGGTCTATAGATGCCCGGGTCTGTGAGTGCCCAGGGCCTGTGAGCGCCCGGGTCTGTGAGTGCCGGGGCCTGTGAGCAGCCGAGTCCGTGGATGCCCAGGTCTGTGAGCACCTGGGTCTGTGGATGCCCAGGTCTGTGAGTGACTGGATCTGTGAGCGCCCAGCGTCTGTGAGCGCCTGGGTCTGTGAGCACCCGGGTCTGTGGATGCACAGGTCTATAGATGCCCAGGTCTGTGAGTGACTGGATCTGTGAGCGCCCGACATCTGTGAGTGCCTGGGTCTGTGAGCACCCGGGTCTGTGAGCGCCCGGGTCTGTGGATGCCCGAGGCCCTGGCCGGCCCTGATGTTGAGGCCACATGAAGCTGTCACCAACAACATTTGGGCCCACAGCTGACTTCAGAACAGCTTAGAGTCAAAGGTTCAGGACACAGAGCTCGGCCAATGGGCTCTTATCAAAATGTCATGAAACCTCGGCCAGGAACACCTGTGGAAGGGGAGGGGCGAGCCCCTCCCTCCGGCTCACACAGATGCCCAATCAGTCAGGGCAAAGGAAGCAGGACCAGGCCACTGAGGCTCCTCTATGCCTGCCCACCTCTCTCCCAAGAGGGAGCCAGTCCTGGGCTCTCCTTGGCCCCTGGAAGGGCCCCTGAGAGGCCCCAGGAGGCCAAGAAGCTACTGGGACCTGCGTGGACAGGGGCAGCCAGGCCTGCAGCCCCGTCCATCCCAGAGGGGCCTGCAACCTCAGAGCAGGACCGACATCCCTGCGCTCATCAACAGCCTCTTTCCCTGCATGACTGGGTGGGGGGGGGGGGGGGGGGAGCTCAACACAAGAAGAGGGGAAAATGCAAAACAAAAAAACATAAAAACAACCCAGAAGCTTCTGGGCGCATTCTCCAGGCGGCTGCATCACCTGTCAAATCCATCACCTGCCAAATCCAGCTGGACCCCCGCGGTGTGGCTCAGTGCATGGAGTGTCGGCCTGCAGACTGAAAGCTCTCGGGTTCGATTCCAGTCAAGGGCATGTACCTCGGCTGCAAGCTCCTCCCTAGTCCCGGCCCTGGTCAGGGCGTGCAGGAGGCAAACAATCAGTGTGTTTCTTTCACATCAATATTTCTCTCTGTCTTTCTCTCTCTCTACAAATCAACCGAAAAAAATCCTCAGGTGAGGGTTAAAAAAAAAAAAATCCAACTGGCGTGGCTCAGTGGTTGAGCATTGACCTAGGAACCAGGAGGTCATGGTTCAATTCCTGGTCAGGGCACATGCCCAGGTTGCAAGCTCAGTTCCCCCATTGAGGGGTGTGCAGAAGGCAGCTGATCAGTAGTTCTCTCTCATCATTGATGCTCTCTCTCTCCCTCGCCCTTCCTCTCTCAAGTCAATAAAAATAGGTGTTCTTTTTTTAATCTAACTGGAGCGGCAGCCTGAGGGCGGGCTTCCGCGTGTCCGTTTGCGCATGGGCAGAGCCGCACTGGCCCCGCTTCCCCAGGAAGGCGCGGCCTGGCCTGGAGACCCCCAGAAGGTCGCACGATAAGCCTTTATCGGGAGGAAGGGAAACCCAGGTGCTGGCGAGACGCAAGGCTTTGTCGGCACTGAAATCAAAGGCTCCCAGCCTTTCTGGAAGAGTCTTTAAAGAGCCACGTCAGCAGCAGCTTCCACACAGGGCCGGCTCATGTTGAGGTCAGAGCTAATTACAGAGTCTCGATTTTGGAACTGCAGACAGAATCATAACACTATTAAGACCTAATACGTTTACGGCTGTGTGTCTCGGCCGGGCAGCATTAAAACTTGTGAAAGTGACTTTGCAAATTACCAAACAGTCACCAGGCTAATGAAGCAGGACATTTAAAGTGACTGAGAAATAATTCCTGTATTATAAAGACAGCAATCTGTGAAGGGAGATTTGGTTTTAAAAAAAAACACATTATAACACATAATGGAAAATGTTAATCTGTGGTGAATCCAATCAGAGGAGCTGGGGAGAGTGAGAACACAAAGGAAGGGTGTGTGCACGCCAGCCCCTGGGAAGGAAGCTTCTAGAAAGGAGGCTCCCGCCAGGGGCTCCAGGTGGTCCCCGGGCACTGGGCCTGCAGCCTGTGACCTTCCCTATGGTGGACCCTCCCCAAAGCCGAAGGAGGGAGGGGAAGGGACTCCACCAGGGAAGCACTGGGGTCCTTGTCTGCCTTGACCCCCGAGAAAAGCCTTGGCCATGGCAGGAATGGGCCACGTCTCCGTGGCTCTCTCTCTTGCGCGGCTCAGACGCTCTGGTAAGAAAGGGGCGCTCACATCACACAGGCCCATAGAGGCCAGGGACCTAGCTCCAAGCAGCGGTGGCAGGGACCTGGTCTGAGCCAAGAGGGGAGTCACCAGGGGACCCACACACATCCAAGGTCCAGACAGGCTTACTAAACATTTGGGGTGCCCTGCGCACACCGTGGGGGGCCAGGCCTGTGCCCCGGCTAGCGATGCCTGATGAGGCGGGTGCACCCTTTCAGAAGCAGCTCTCTCAGCCACAGGAGCAGGTCAGAGGGCAGCCACCAGCACCCAGGGCGGAGGACGGCCACGGAGCCGGGCAAGCCAGTGCTGGCCAGGGCGAGAGGCTCTGTTTCTCGTTAGCGTTCGTCAGCGAGCACCGTGTGCTCCTCAGCAAACCAAAGCCTCCTTCACGCACAAGTGTTTTTCTCCTTCCTGGCCCAGTCATTTCCATGGCCGCTCCCCCAACAGACTTCAAACCCTATTACACAGTCACCATGGGTGGCTGGGTCTCACCCTGTAAACAATGGGGGCGGTCAAGGCCGACCCTCTGAGGAGCCCACGCGCAAGCGGCACGCGACGCCTGCTTTCTTGGCTCCGGCAAAACTGACGGTGCCCGCGAAGCCTGCACCCAGTGCCAGCCCCAGGGGCACATCGGCTGGAAGAGAAACAAACTTCCCACTTTCATACCCGACCAGAGGCCAGCTCCTGTCGCCCGGAGCACCCAGAAGGAAGGGCCATGCCCTAGGCTCCTGGTCCTGCCCTTTGGTACAAACCAATATCCCATCCCCGGACACTCAGAATCTTTCTCTCGGCATCGGGCAGGGCAGCGGTTCCGCCCCCTCGGAGGACTAGGCACCAGCCCTCAGACCCAGTCCCCTCCCTCCCCCGGGCCCCCCCGCCCCAAAGTCTCCCATCACTGGCACTGCCGTCATGGACAGTAACACATTGATCTTCCAAACAGCCCTGGGAGGTGGGTGTTGCTATCCCAGTCTCAGAGAGGTTAAGCAACGGAGCCAGACCACACAGCAGTAAATAACGAACACGCACCTGAGTGAAGCTGTATTTCTACAACAAAAGGCCACAGAGGGAAACACATCCCTCCTGCGACATCTGAGCACAGGAGAGAGGCAGGAAATGAGCAATTCCCATGGGCGTGTGGCCTGGGGTGGACCTCCTCCCTCTCTGACCAGGAGGCCCCAGGAGCTGGTTCAGGGTCAGGCGTCCTAGGTTCCAAGTGATTGGTCACTGTGTGTCCTGCAGGGGCAACTTCTGCTATGAACCTAAAACTGCTCTAAAAAAGTAAAGTCTCGATTGTTTTTAAAAGGCAGGGAAAGAAGCAGGACTGAGATTCGAAGCTAAGAAGTCCTCTAGGTCCTCCTTAGAAGTCAGCAAAGCTGGGAGAGGAAGCGCGTGTGCTTGCGTGCCACATAAAGAGACCCCGCTGTGCCACACCCTTCCCGCCTCCAGCTGACACCCAAGCTGCCCCTCCCCCAGCTGTCCTAGGGAGGACCCAGCCCCAGGCCTTGGGACAGGTCTGCACACCCAGCGCATCCCTTGAAGGCCACCTGACCCTCAGACTCGGTCAGAGGTCTCACACACCCCGACACCCTCGTTACACTGCTGCCTACGTGCGTGGCCAGGTGCCTAGAGCCGTCCTGGCCCCAGGAGCTCACAAACCCAAGGGTTAATATTGCTCATCTCGTCATCGCGCTCCGGCTCCTGCCTCCAACCCAGGCCGCCAGATGCCGAGCTGCCATCTGCCCGTGCCCTGGCCTCCGAGGGCTCCCATTTCCCCCAGCCTTCCGCCTTCCCAGCCGGTGGTCTCCCTGGTGCCTCCGACCTCCATTTCCACTGTTCTGTCACGTTACCGAGCAGCTCTGCGCCTCCTGCATAAAAGCCCGATTCTCCCTGCACTATTAACCACATTTCTTCAAAGATAGAACCTCGCATAGAATTAAACCCTTTCCTGCCATCTTTAGTGGTTTCCATAAATACAATGGATGAGTAACCGGCAGCTCACTAAAACCCGTGTTTAAGGCAAGATGAACAGGGGCCTGAGTCCTGCGAGCTGTGAGGAGCGGCGGGAGGGTGGCCCCTGCCTGGCCCGGTGGCCCAGGGCGAGGTGAGGTTAACATGGATTTTAGGAGAGGCAGCCAGCGGGGCCCAGACAAAGCTCTCTCTCTGCCCAAAGATCTCTTCTTCCTCCCATTACCACCCCACCCCGCCCCGCCCAGTCAGGCAGCAAAAGGGGACCTGACTCTGGGAGAAAGAGAACCCGCAGGTTCCAGCCCAGCCATGCCTCTGAGCTGCCGCTGGACCGCCCTCGCCTGGCTCTGCATTTGTGAAATGGGACCAATAAGCAAGGTCATTCCCAGTGCGGGACAAGGACAGCCTACACTTGTTCAGAAGACAGGGTCGGCCTCCCCACCTCCGTGTGGGGCACCTAGCGCTGCTCAGAGAAGCAGCCCCAGCTAACGGGCGCTGAGGAGCGGGTTGGGAGAAGGAATCCTTACTGGGCTTCACACATCTCAGGTGTGAACAGCGCTCACCCAGGGACAGCCAGAGGTATCCAAGGAAGGTTTCTGCTCTCTGAACACCCGAGGATGTGACTGATACTCCAAATCCCTAATCCCTAATTAGAAAGGGGACTGAGCCCTGGGCACCACGTCTGACCTTCAGCCCAAAGTCCAAGGGCTTGGCTCTTACCAACCCCCAACCTGCACCTCTCATCCTGAGCGCATCTGACCTCTCCCTGCTGCTGACACCCCTCCTCCGTGCAGGGGACGGGGGACCCTCCCTCAAGCCATCCCAGGAAGCCCTCCGGCTTTCAAAGCACCTACAATACTACCTGCCCGCCATGGACGATGCCTCGCACCATCTGCCTAGATCCATCCAAGCGGGCTGTTTCCCCAGACCCACCAACGGGGGCTGGGGAGAAACCTGGGTTTTCCTGAGTCCCCGGAGTGGTCACTCCAGGCCGAGACCGAGCAGAATCCTCCGCCCCAGCTCTCCCCGTGTTGGACCCACAGAGCAAGCCTCCCCCACACCCGGGTGCCGGGGTGCAGGTCCTGGGCAGAGCATCCAGAGCATTGCGGCAGCCGCGCCCAGCGCCGGCAGGGGGTGCAGCGGCCTGCATGGATGGTACCCGGTGCCTAGGGGGTCGGGAGAAGGCAGACAGGCTGCAGCCAACGAAGGTTCTCTAACATCCAGCCATTGTGCCTCCAGCCTGGATGGGGGCGGGGACGGCAGCGGCAGGGCTCCCTAAGACTGCAGCGGACACCCAGGCAGTCACCCCAACACAGTAAGGGGGGCTGCACGTACAGCCAACCCCAGCAGCCAAGCCTTGGCCCTGCCGCGCACAGGGAGCTGGGTGAGGGGAAGCAGCGAGCCAGTCCCTTCGCGCCAGAGCCCTGCCTTCTGTTCCAGAAACATGGGGGCACTGACCGAGGTGACCCCTCAGGTCCCAGCCCTGACTGATGATGCCAACAGGTTTGCCAGGCCCCTAAGGAATGGCATGGTTCCTTTCCTCCTGCACACGGGCAGGTTCCTAGCCTGCAGGATCTGATTATAATTAGAGCAATCAAATATTCATAGTCTCCATACCAGCCAGTGTTGACTCGGTGCTGGGTGTTCCCAGGCTCTATCTATCACAGGCACCTTCTAAGGCTGATCTCACTTGGAAAGGAACCCCACGTGTTTACTCCTGTGATTTAGCTTGGCCAGGTTTGCTGGGGGGGAGCGCTCCAGCACCCACACCACACTTCTGTGTCCTGGTCTCTCCCCAACGGCCATTTTCCGGCCACCAATGGCCACTGTCCTTATGGTCTTGGGCAACTGAGGAGTTAAAGATGGAGGAATAGCCACCTGTCCATCAGCGGGCTGTATTTTAACAGAGACCGGAACATCAAGTTAAAGGGACAATGTCCCCAGGGAAAAATCAGACATCAGAAGTCAGTGAGAAAAGCCTGCAGCGGGACATGGGCCCAGGGTCCTACCAGAGACCCTGAGGCGCCACACTGAGGCAGACACTGTCTTTTTTTGTTGTTGTTAATCCTCACCCAAGGATTTTTTTCCATTGAGGGAGTGGAAGAGAGGAAGGGAGATAGAGAAACACTGATGTGAGAGACTTATCAACTGGCTGCCTCCTGCACACGCCTTGACCAGGACCGGGGTCAAACCTGCAACCCAGGTGCATGCCCTTGACTGGGACTTGACCCACGACCTTTCAGTGTTCGGGCCGAAGCTCTACCTCTGAGCCACACGGGTCAGGGCAGCCATCTTCCAAGGCTGTTGAGGCCTTAGCGGGGCCAGCATCCACCCGCCGCCTATGCCAAGCCCCATCACTCCCGTGCTTGCTGGGAGTGGCCACAGGGGGTGCAAGTGCTGAGCAGCCAAAGGTGTCACGCCTGGACAAGGTGAGGCCTGAGAGGGGCCACCCTTTGGCCTGGAGAGGGGCTGGGGCCGGCTGAGGAGCCATAAACATGAATATGTAATTGAAGAGTGATTTCCTGCACACACAGCCCCACAGGTTCATGCAGCGGGCGTGCTAGTTCATCTTCTGTCGGTAAATTCCAAGAAAGGTGAAGAGGTAGCAGAGTGGGGACAGTTCAACGTTAAGGTACCTTTTTAATTAAAAGGAAGAGACCGGCGCTGCGATACGGCGTCATAAAGCTGATAATTTTACAGCTGATGGCCTCCCTCTGACGTACTTGAAAACCATTTTCAAGCGACATAAAGTTTAACATACCGCTACATCTGCCGACCCACTGGATTCTACACGGAATTTAAAATTTAATTATATTAAAGCTCTGTTGCAGTGCGCGTTGCAAGCCTGCTAACCAAGCGGGACTTGAACAGGATCTCCGCAGATAGCTGCTTTTTTTTTTCTTTTCTTTTCAGCCCCGTTTTGTAGAACCCAGAGTTTGACAAACAGTTGATGATTCTGTCCAAAGTGTTGACTGCTTACATAACAGACCGCGCGGGCCTCGATGCTTCATTCTCCTGCGTGCAACTCCCGGGAGCATCTTCCCTGTGCTCCAGCAAAACGCCGCCGCCAGAAGTCAGGCAGTCGGGGGCTGGGTTGACCCTTTGAAGCCGGGCAAGAGTTTTTGGGTATCTTTCTTCCTGTCCTTTTTTTTTTTTGGAAGAGGCAGCTAGGGACAGAATTAGTAATTTTGGAGCTGGAGAGAGTCTTTTCATTACTCATTTTATGTGTAAGCTGAAGAGCTATTTTTCTCGGGGGGAAAGTTGCCATATTAACCTATTCATCACAGGGTGGGCGCACATGCAAGCAGTCCCAACAGGAAGGAAAGATGCAAAGCGAAACCCGACCTCCTTCAGCGGAGGGCGAGGCTGGGCTTGGGGAGCTGGGGTCCGGGGCCGGCAGCCCTGGCTTGAGTCACTGGGCATTCCTGAGCAAGCTACCTCACCTGAGTCCATTCCACAAAATGGAAATAATCACAGTACCTAGTTGGCACGCGCCGTTGGCAAAGTAAAGACGACGATGCATATAACGCATGTAAGTACAGTGTCCACGGGAGCAGATGCCCAATATGTGGTAAATGTAACGTTACTGCTGTTACATTGTTCCTGCCATGACTTTTTTTAAATGCCAACAGCTTCCCCAGATGGACTAAAGGAAACATGCACCATTGGAGTTAGAAAGCATTTTGAAGTGTCGGTTAATGACCATTGACGTTAGAGGAAAATGGAAGAGAAGCTGGTATTTTCCTGTGCCACTTATCCATCCATCCATCCATCCATCCATCCATGGAGCATCTACTGAAATCACACCACGGAAGATACAAAACGACGGACAACCCACACGGCCTTGCTCCCAACGGGACTCGTGAGCGGATGAATCCGGGAAGTGGGCAGTAATGCCACAGGCAGGAGGGAGGCAGCAGAAGAGTGACGGGAGGTGCCAGAAAGGAAGGTTCGGAAGCAGGAAATGTCACGTCCGAGAACCAGGCCCTGCAGGGAGGGCTGTGACAGGTCACCTCCACGGGTGGGGAGAGGGCTCGGCCCTGGGGGAGGGGGGCAGGAAACACACTCCAGGTGCCAGTCACAGAAGATGGAGAAGTGCCAGCACAGAAAATACCTTCAGTACCTTTGTAAGCGGAAAAAGTGATCTGTATGCTACAGAACAAGGTACTCTTTCTTTTAAATGTGTGGATGCGTGCCTGGCATCCGTACCAAGAAATGTGCAGGCACACTGTGCGCAGAGGGGACCCCTGTGCAAAGTGTGACGGGAAGACGGAGCGATGGAAGAAAACGGGAAAGGGGCTGTCTTTCCCCTTTTATTATGCATTTCCGTACCACTTGAATCTTTAAAAATTAGCATGCATTTTTAATGACAGTTATTAATGATAAAATGCATGCTCCAATGTTAAGTACTGTGTTTCTTTTCAGGCACGTTTAATTTCTGAAATTCAGATGAATATTGCAGGATGGCAGGGGATTTCTATGTTTATGAGTCAAGGACATAGGTTCAAATGTGTTCGTTCTAAAAAGTGTGCTGAGTCCCTACAACAAACCTCGCCCTCTGTGGGCGCCGGGGAGACGAGCAGCTGGCAATGGGGTCAGAAGGGACGCTGTATCCTAGGGGGATGCAGACAGTAACAAGTGCACAGCCAGGGGGTAGGAGAGGAAGGAGATGAGAGAAGGGACGGGTGCTGTTTATGGAGGGCAGTCAAGGAGAGCTTCCTGGAGGAGGTGACATGGAGAAGGGGAGGGAGGGAGGGAGGGAGGGGCCCCTGAGGACACATGGGGAGAGAGCATGGGAAAGTGCTGAGGCGGGAGGATGCTCGGCGTGTTTGAGCCATGTGGCTGGGGCAGAGCAGACATGCAGGAAGGGAGGTCAGGACCACAGGTAGCGAGAGCCAGGTCCAGCAGGACAGGGTCGTCTTTGAGTGGGGCGGTGCACTGGGGCCTTGGATCAGTGGGGTGACGTGTTGAACATGAGGCTACAGGAAATCCCTTAAAAGAGGACACTAACGGCCTCGCAAGAGAAAGATGGGGTGGGGCCGATGACAGCTGAAAGGGTTTGGGAGACCGAGTAGCTTCCGGGTCAAATCTGAAGGTAGAGCCGACAGGATTTGCTGCCGGAACAGATGAGGGAAGAGAGCAAGCCGAGTCAAGGGTGACTGGTCGGCACTGGGTCAAGCTGAAGTCGCACTGCCCGAGATGGGAAAGAGCCGGGGTGGGCATTGTAGGTGGCAAATGATCAAGTCTTGTCCTAAGCATGTGAAGGGGAGGTGCCCACTTGACATCCGAGCAGACAGAAGAGTCTGGTGCTCATGGGAAAGGCCGGGCTGGGGCCATCAGCACACCGCTGGCATGTGACTCTAAGGGCCTGGAAGAGGTCTCCCGGGCACATTTGGAGAGTAAGCAGAGAATATGATGACTGCTAGGTCCTGGCGCACTCCAGGGCTAAGAGGTCAGGTCCTGGCTCACTCCAGTTCTAAGAGGCGGGGCCCTGGCGCACTCCAGCACTAAGAGGTCAGGTCCTGGCACACTCCAGGGCTAAGAGGCGGGACCCTGGCTCACTCCAGAGCTAAGAGATCAGGCCCTGGCGCACTCCAGGGCTAAGAGGTCAGGCCCTGGCGCACTCCAGGACTAAGAGGTCAGGCCCTGGCGCACTCCAAGGCTAAGAGGCGGGGCCCTGGCGCACTCCAGGGCTAAGAGGTCAGGTCCTGGCACACTCCAGGGCTAAGAGGCGGGACCCTGGCTCACTCCAGAGCTAAGAGGTCAGGCCCTGGCGCACTCCAGGACTAAGAGGTCAGGCCCTGGCGCACTCCAGGGCTTAGAGGTCAGGCCCTGGCGCACTCCAGGGCTAAGAGGTCAGGCCCTGGCGCACTCCAGGGCTAAGAGGTCAGGCCCTGGCGCACTCCAGGGCTAAGAGGTCAGGCCCTGGCGCACTCCAGGGCTAAGAGGTCAGGTCCTGGCGCACTCCAGGGCTAAGAGGTCGGGTCCTGGCGCACTCCAGGGCTAAGAGGTCGGGTCCTGGCGCACTCCAGGGCTAAGAGGTCGGGTCCTGGCTCACTCCAGAGCTAAGAGGTCAGGCCCTGGCACACTCCAGGGCTAAGAGGTCAGGTCCTGGCGCACTCCAGGGCTAAGAGGTCGAGTCCTGGCGCACTCCTGGGCTAAGAGGTCGGGTCCTGGCTCACTCCAGGGCTAAGAGGCGGGGCCCTGGCGCACTCCAGGGCTAAGAGGTTGGGGATATAAGGAGATGCTCAAGGGAAACTGAGAAGGAGCAGAAAGAGCGAGCCAGGAAAGCCTGGTTCATGAGGAAGAGCTGCCCAGTGAGTCAAATCCAGTTAGACCAGCGAGGTGAGCACAGAGACTTGGTGTCTTGGCCCGGGTGTCCTCAGCAAAGGCGTTTCCCTCCGAGTGAAACAGACAAAAGCCCGCTGGGCAGCATGGCTCCTATGAACCTATGAACCAGGAGGTCACAACTGGATTCCCGGTCAGGGCATATGCCTGGGTTTCGGGCCCAATCTCCCATGTGGGTCATGCAGGAGAGAGCCAATCAATGATTCCCTCGCATCACTGATGTTTCTATCTCTCTCTCCCTCTCCCTTCCTCTGTGAAATAAATAAAAATATATTTGGGGGGTGGGGAATGAAACAGACAAAAGTCATGAGGGTTAAGAGAGCCTGGAGGAGGGACGGGAAAGAGTAGATGCGACAACATCCAATTTCTGCTGCAGAAGGAAGCCGAGAGCCGGGCAGGTGCAGGGGCCACTTTTACTAAAAGACGGGAGACACTAGGGGCTGTTCATGGCAGGAGGGATGCTCCGATGGAGAGGGGGAAACTAGGGTTGAGAGCGAGAGCACCAGTGCAGGGACAGTGGCCTGGGGCAGGTGAGAGGGACCGGGGTCCAGCGTGCAGGTAAAAGTTCGGCTGGCAAGGAGTTTGGCCAGGTGGTCCAGAGGAGCAGGAGGGCAGGCTTGGGGATGGATGGAGACACAGGTAGGTGGGCAGGTGTGTGGCTGGTGGGCACATGCAGACATCCCCTCTGTTCTCTCAGGAAAGCCAAGTCCAAGGCGGGAGCTGAGACTGAGGAGCAGGAAGAGCTGCGGCTGAGGGCAGCGAAGCTGGGACACAGCTGGGCACAGGTGTGAACAGTTCTGCGCAGAATCTCAGTGTGACATTAGGGCCGGTGGGGCCGGGTGTAAATTTAAAATGAAACCAGGCGGCATTGGGCTGTATTAGGCCTCTCGGGCTGCTGGGACGCAAGCCTTGAGAAAGCACAACAGTGGGTTTGCCAGGTGAGCACTGGGGAGGTGAGTGTTGGATGCGGCAAAGAAACAGCCTTTGCCTGGATTAGGCACCTGAGCTTCTGAGGGTCGTCTGCACCTTCTGAGAGCATCGCTTACTGTAACTAATACTCGGGCTTTGAAAGGCTCTCTCTGTGGGTGTCAAAATCACCAAGAGCCAGGACAGGTGTGGCGTTGGAAAGAGTCTGAACCGGCGCCAAGATGTCTGCGGAGTGAGAGAGAGTGACTCGGGGAATCTGCATTAATGGCAACAGGAAAGGGCGTGGGGTGGGAGGACCTCGAAGGCATGAGCTTCGAAGGCTGAGGAGGGTTTTCCGGGAAGAGGGGGTAACAGCGGGCTAGGGGGAGAATGAGGTGCAGGGAGACACCCGCACTGCGTCCAGGTGCTGTGGTACCAAGAGGGCGGGAGAGGGCATCCACCGGAGAGGGAGGAGGGGCGCCTCGCCTACGGGTCCCGCCAGGAAGGACCAATACTCCCGGGAGAGCAGCGCGCCTCCAGCATTTTGACGTCCGAACTCCTTCCCACCCTGGGAAACTGGTGATCACGTCGGCTGAGCCCTGACGGAGCAACAAGGACTGGCTTCACCCTCCCACCTTCAACAACTTTTTTAAAGGGCGCAGAACAGGAGACAACAGCTCTGACACTGACAGTGCGGACAGCGAAGCCCAGGGGAGACCAATGGCTTTCTGAGAAGATCAATAAAACGGATAAACCTCCAGACAAACAGGTCAGGAAAAGAGAAGGAAGACACAAATGGCTAGCATCAGGAACGAGAGTGTATCTACAAACACTGAATGCACAACGAGGGGTGTTATGAACAATTTTATGGCAATAAAGTTGATCATTTGATGAAGTGGATAATTCCTTAGTAGAAACAAGCTATCATCGTTTACTCGTAAACAGATAACCTGAATAGACCTTTCCCTATTTAAAAACATTAAATGTGTAGTTGAAAACTTGTCCACGAAGAAACTCCAGGCCCAGATGACACCACCAAAGACTACACCAAACATTTAGAGAAATAGTGCAAATGGAACACACATCCCTCCAGAAGAGAGGCATTACTGGAGGCGCTCATTCGTCGTGGTGCCCAGGGTTTTTATGGGGGCTGGGGGCTGAGACATCCTCTCCCTAACACGTACACGTTCCCAGATGCCGAGAAGGGCTTCGGGTGTCGGCGTCGGCCACACTGCTTGCACAGACGGTGCAGACAGCTGCTCCTGGAAAAGTTTCACACTGGAATAGACGTGCTTACCGATCGAGTCCTCAGACACCAGCCGAGGACACGCACGCCTTTCTGAGGCTCACCTTCCAGGGCCACTCTTCCCTGCACGCCACGCCAGACCAGCTCGGTCCCCTGGCGTGGCTCCTCTGCGGCCTCTGCCACACCTGGACCTGAGTCCTGCCTAAACCAGTGTCAATCATCCGTTTGACGTCCATCTGCCTTCTGCGCTGCAAGTCCCGGGAGGGCGGTGTGGTGCTGTCTGACAACGTGGCAGCGCATAACCGACACCAGCACACGGTACAGGGGTGCCCCCGGTCCGTGGTCTTGCTTTCCACAGTTTCCGGTCAAACACGGTCCACGAGTATTAAATGGGAAATTCCAGAAATAAACAATTCATAGGCTTTCAATTATGCGCCGTCCTGAGCACCTCACTTCCCAGGGTGCAGGCACGGAGGCCTCTCCCCGCCCCACCAGGAGTGGGAGTCCAGCACAAGAAGGTATTTTGAGAGAATGACCACGTCCACGTAACTTTATTATGGTGTATTATCATAACTGTCCTGTTATGATTGGTTATTGTTGTTCGTCTCTTTCTGTCTGATTTATGAATTAAACTTTGCCACAGGCATGCACACCAAGCAAACAGCACAGCATCTACAGGATGAGGTGCTATCCATGTGTTCCGGCCTCCACGGGGGTCTTGGAATGTGCCCCCTGTGGATAAGGGGGCTAGTGTAGTTCTTCTCTGTGGAATGCTTAATTCTTGAGCTTTGTGAGAGTCCCAGGCTGGGGGGGGGGGGGGGGGGGGGCAGGGAGACGGCGGGGAGATCAGTAACCACGAGCAAAGGAAATCAAACAAAAAGACAGGCTGGACACTTTAGGACACCCTGGCCCCGCCCCCCATGGAGGGCAAAGGTCAGGTCAGGCCTTGGGAGCAAAGCGCTGGGCTAGGCAGCTGAAGACCCGCCTCAGGCCCCGACGGGGCGGTTTCAAGCTCAACCAAATGAGAAGCAAAGCAGCCCCCAAACTCCCGCTGGCCCTCCCGCCACCCCAGAGCCAGAGGCCCAGGAAAAGCTGCACCGCCAGAGAATTCCCGGGGGTTCCCCACATGTCCTGGCTTCCACATGCAGAAAGCCTCCTGTCCTCACTGCCCAGCCCCCAAAGACAGCATCCTGCCGGGGAGGAGAGGGCAGACAGGCAGCTGCGGCGTTTCCGATATTTGTTGCTGCTTTGGTTGGGTCTTCAGCTACTAGGAGAAACGACTGAGCAATCCTAGCACACCAAGTTCTAGGATTGCTCAGTTATTTTAATAAGCCAGATAGTGCTGATCGATATGAATCCCTGCGTTTTTAATGTGAACCATTATTCAAAATATGTCACTGCCCAATCAATACAAAAGGAAAGACTCATCAATATTTAAATTTTTCCAATTGACATCTTATCGTTCTATCCAGGAAAATGCTCGGCAGATCACAAAATCCATTCTTTAATCTTCTAAGTTTGCAGAGTTCACAGGTAAACACCACTCCTGCCATGGGCTGCCTGAGCAGAGGGCAGCGGCAGATCAAACCGGTGGGGTGGGGGGAGCAGGTAGGGAAGCCTCCGCCAGGGCCCTCCATCGGAGGCAGCCTCGGAGGGTGGCAGGCATCCGCCCGGCATCTGTGGAACCGCTGGGCTTGGCTTCGGGCGGGAAGGTGAGGATGGTGAAGGAAGGACCCCCTGGGGCCTCTGCCATGTGACCTGGCTTTGGGTCAGAGCTGGATTCCTCATCCTGGGTGACATGTGAGACCCTCTGGGGCCTGTTCGCTCAACCTCCAGCTCCCTCCAACCCTGCGCTGGGACCCTATCGAACCCCATGCTCTCAGTCACCTCAGGCGCGTTCTCTTCCCTCTACACCTGCCAATGAGTTTCCCACGCGAAATGCCTTTCACCCTCCTCTGCTTCCCAGGGCCTGCCAATTCCTGCTCCTCCTGGGATCTCAGCTTAGATGTCACTGACTCCAGGAAGGCAGCTGGGAGGGTAAGTGGCCACCATATAGGCACCATGGCACTCCACATTGATCTTGGACACAATGTCTGTCTGTCTGTATCTCCATCACTCGCCCTATTGCAGGAACTGGTCCTCGCCACTCCTGGAACCTCATCACCGGGATGGCACCGGGATGGCACCAGGGGCACAGGAGGGGCTCCATCAGCATCAGATGGATGGACAGATAAATGGATGGATGGATGGATGGGTGGGTGGGTGGGTGGGTGGGTGGATGGATGGATGAATGGATGGATGACTGGGTGGATGGTTGGATGGATGGATGGATGGATGGATGGATGGATGGATAAGTGGATGGATGGATGGGTGGATGGGTGGGTGGGTAGGTGGATGGGTGGATGGATGGATGGGTAGATGGATGGGTGGATGGATGGGTGGATGGATGGACGGACGGACAGGTGAATGGACCCTAAGGCTTGGCAGATCTCCTCACGTCCCTAAGGTTGACTTGCAGGAGAGTGACCTGGGGGAGAGGCAGCCCCCTGCAGGCACTCAGAGGTTGACGCCCATACCTGGCTCAGCCTTCACAACAGGTGGACTCTGACTTACCCGCCCCGTTGGGACCTGAGACTTGTCTTCAGCTGCTGAGCCCAGCACTTTGCTCCCATGGCCTGACCTCACCTTTGCCCTCCATGGGGGGCGGGGCCAGGGTGTCCTAAAGTGTCCAGCCTGTCTTTTTGTTTGATTTCCTTTGCTCGTGGCTACCGATCTCCCTGCCCGGGGCTCTCACAAAGCTCAAGAATTAAGCATTAAAGACCAGTCAACAACCCACTGGTGGCCCCCACCGGCCACAGAAGTGCTGAGCATCACATCGCTACTGACCTCAGCAGGGCCACGGCCAAGCGAGGGACGGACAGGGAGCAAGTGTCCACGGAACACGTTCCAGTTGTGACTGAACGGGACTGTGGGGTGGAAGGGCCTCCCAGAGCAGGGCATCTGGCCAGGCTGCAAAGGATGGACCAAATGTTCCAGGCGGCAACTGGCCCCAATGACAGGAGGGCGCACGGCCGCTTCACCAGCTGCCACTCAGCTCTCGGGGGAGCCAGACTCTGGCCCCAGAACCGAGACAAAGAATTCCTCTTGTGTAAGCCACTCAGCTCCTGGTGCTTTGCAGTGGCTGCCCCGGGAAACGAATAAGCATCTAACCATCAGGGGGCGGTGTCGTGGTTGTGGGGCGGGGGAGGGGGGCGGTGGAGTGCTGGGGCCTCACAGGACTTGTTACCACCATCCGGGTCTGGAGTTCCACCCAGGAAGAGCTAAAGTGATATCATCAGCACCACCCTTGCTTCTGGGGACAGCGGCTGGGGTGGGCGGGTGGAGACCAGGCGGGGCGCACTGTTGGGTCCAGCCGGGCAAGGGCAGGGGTGGGCATGATGGAGGGGGAGCGCAAGGACGTGAAGGTGGTGGGTCCAAGGCTGGGGCAATCCGGGCCGTCTCACTTTCACATCAGGCCTGAGGCATTCTCAATCCCAGAGCCTCTGAGGAAGGGGACCCATCCACTCGGACATCTCCCTGCGCTGACTGGACAGAAAGTGAGGGGACCCCGCCCTCGTGGTGAGGGGACTGGGGTCTCCATCAGGACTGCTGGGTGGAGAGGAAGGAAGAGCGTCCTCGTCCCCCCCCCCCAACCCTGTGCTGGACATGTGCTGTCCCATGGCTGCAGGGGCCCGTCCCCACCCTCTATGAGTTTGCACAGCTTCTGTAGAAAATGATTCAAGAATGCTCCGGAGCGCCAGCTCCCAGGCCGTCTGAACAATACGCACCCCACATCCTGCCTCACAAGCTCTGCTTCTTCTCCTCAAGGACCCTGAGCTCCTCGGGGAGGGGACCCGTGTCGACTCGTCACGGCGCATATCACGGTGTGCACATAGCCTGGCACTTTCCAACAAATCTGGAACACAGGGAGCTGGCGGAGGGGGCAGAGTTCCTGGTGCTGTCAGGAGAAAAGGCCCAAGGGCTTCAGCTCCTTTAGGGGGAGCGGGAGGGGGAGGGGCAGATGCACAGGTGGCATCGCTCCCCCTGGGCCACTCTCCACTCTCGCAGCCCAGAACTCCCTGCTGCACCAGCTGGTTCCCACGGGGGCTGGCTCCCACGGGGGCTGTTTCCCACGGGGGCTGGCTCCCACACCTTCCCCTGGAGCAAAATGAGGAGCCAGATGAGTGACTCACAGGCCACAGGACAAGCCTGTCCCCAGGGAGGAGGTGACAGCAGTGAGGGGACCAAAGGGTAAGATCAGTGCCTTCACGCCATGGGGCCTCTCACCTATCAAAACCTCAAAAGACTCAGGGACACAGTGACTCCCGGGAAGTGGTGGGCCCCCACCGCGCGCTTCTCTCCATGGTGGTCAGTTTCCAAGCCTGAGCACCAACACCAAGGACAGGGCCCCCACCCGCCCGAGCGGGGCTGCCAGAACCATGGTGCTGCCTCTGGCCCGCCGCCCGCCCCTGTGAGCAGGGGGAGAGAACTGTCTCCTGTCCGGCAGCCCTCAGGCCGGAGGTGGCCCGACACTGCAGTCACAGTGCGCAAAGAAACCTACACGTGCACCCGCGGTGCCCAGGACTCTTCAGAGAGAAGGGAATTCATGGCCATTATCATGGCTCGTGGATACTTCTGTCCATGACCTACACCATGACCCTAGGGGTGTCTAATTCTTTCAACACTGCCCGTTTCTGTGGGTGTGGACGGCTGCTCTCCAGTGACCAGAATATTCTATTAACTGGAGCATCTCACCCCTGACCAAGCTGCAGCTTCCAGGAATCCACCTCCCTCACCCACCGCATGTGGGAAAGTGTGGCCCATGTGTAGGCCGCGGCAGTGTTTGTCAGGATGTCCTACTGGGTCCCCACGAGCTCCCTTTCCAAAAACAGCTCAGCAGGCTCTTCCCCAGGATGCCCAGGCCTGGACCGGCCCGGTGCAAAGCAAGAGAAATGCACAGTGACCGTGGCTTCCCACGGCACCCACTGCGCTATCACCATGCCGGACTCAGCTTCTCCTGGAATTGTCCCTCGAACAGCGGCAGCAGGGGACCAAAGGGTAAGATCTGTGCCTTCACGCCATGGGGCCTCTCACCTATCAAAACCTCAAAGGAGGTTTTGATAGGTGAGAGGTAATAGAAGGCAGGGCCCCGGGAGGCCATCTGGACCCTGGCACCCCTGACAGAACCACGGGCTCTCCTGAGTTGCCAGCGTGAGCACTTCCACAGACACCTGCACCCTTGACATCCCTCCTGGACGCGGGTTCCTTTCTCTAAAAGGTAATTGTATGAAACGTGTAATATTGCATGTCATGCATTAACCAAAGGTGTGGCTCAGAGATTTTAATTCTGTCCCTGATAACATCAGAGCTGCAGGAAACAATGGGAACTGTACCGCCTCAAGGCAGACAGCCTAATTAACCCTCCTGGCCAAGGTGTCGCATCTCCACGCTACCACCACCGCGGTCCTCTCTGCTCCACAGGGGGAGCAGCGGCTAGGCTGGGCCCTGGAGCCTGTGGTGGACAAACTCTAAGGTGCCCCAGGTGCCCCACCTCTGGGTGGTCACGCCCTCATGGAATCCCCTGCCTTCAAGTGTGTGGAGAATGTGTGCTTTGCTTCTACCCGACAGAACACAGCAAAGATGATGGGACATCAGTTCTGTACCGATTTGGGTGAGACTGGAACTTCTGTCTTGCTAGAAGGCTCTCGCCTTTAAGGAAGCAAGCAGCCATGTGGAGGGGCCCAGGTGTCAGGGAACTGAGGGCCACTGTCCAACAGCCTATGAGGAACTGAATCCTGAAACAAGTGCATGAGCTCAGAAGCCACCCACACCCCGGCTGAGCCTTCACATGAGACTGCAGCCCACAGGGGTTGCAGGACTCCAGGGCCACGGCTTTGGGAGAAACCCTGAAGCAGAGGACTCAACCGAGCTGAGCCTAGGTTCCTGTGCCAGAGATGCTGATAAATGGGTTCTTTTAAGCCACTAAGTCTGTGGCTTCAATTTGTTACATGGCAACTGATAACAGAGAGTCAGACCAATGTAGGTTCCTGCCCTCCTTCCGCTGTTTACTAGCTGTGATCTCAAGCAAGTTACTCTGTATCTTTAAGCCTTAGTTTCTCCATCTGTAAAATGGTGATAAATAACCATCCCTATGTCAAGAGTGACTGGCTGTAAGGATTGAAGAAGACAAAACATAAAAGGCTTAGCTTCTTGAAGTCATCCGTTAGCTCCGTCAGGGTTCCCTGAGAGAGCAAGCCCATGGCCCACTGGCATCCGGGGAACTAAGAAATCAGCACCAGTCCTGTGTATCAGAGTGGTGCTAGCTGCCCGCTGGCCTTGAAAGAATTTGGAAAAGCCACACGCACCATGTGCTGTGTTGTATGCCTTAATGCTCCCACGGACCCCAGTGAGAGAGGCTGCAGGTCCTCCATGAGCAGCGGCCCTGCCTTTTATTACCTCTGCTATCATCTCATCAGACACCCTCATTCTCCAAAGGCAGAACCTCAGGGATGTCTGCTCCAGTATCGAGGCCACTCTTGGGCCCCCTTCTTCATGCTGCAGACACAGGTGCCTACTCTACCCACTAATTAGCCCCAAAGAGCCACAGAAGACGGGTCTCAGAGTGATTTCACGACAGCAACATTTCTTGTCAATAACAAGCATTTTCCCTGTGTTTGGGTTCAGGGGTTCATCCATGTCCACTCTCCAGGAGTCAGATTCGGCGGGATAAAAATGAGGACGGCGCTTGCCCCCCTGTTCACTGCCGGCTTCCCCAGGATGATCCTGGTGTGGCAGGGAGACTGGGCGGGGGAGGAGTTGCTGCCTGGTGTCTGTGTCCCTCGCTGCGGGGCTCTGGGTCCCTGTGTGTTTGCTGCCTCGTCTGGGCCCCCCGTAGCCGGCAGCAGGACCGAAGGCGGGGCCTGGCAGTGCCCAGGCAGCTCTGGATTGGCTTTGCAGGGACATTGCACCAAAGGAGTCATTTTAATGAAACAGATCAAGTGCTCGCCAGTCTTCGGAGAAAACAGAGAGCATTTAATCCTTTAATTTCTGAAAATTGAACTGACATCAGGGGTCCTTTAAGAGCTCTGTGCAGGAAGACGATTTCCGGTGCGCCAGACCCCAGGCTGTGCGCGCTGCACGGGCATCTGGGAAACACAGAAGTTCCTGGCTTAGCAAATTATTTCTCATTCCACACAGAGATAAACTCCGTTCATTACACAGGCCGCGCTCTGCCTTCCGCATAGAAATCAGCTCCGGAGTCAGTGCCTCCTCCCACCAGCACCGCCTTTGACACAAACGGGCCTGTATTCAGGAGTCTGAATAGCCAGCTCGCCATTGTGAGCTCCTCCATCAAGGTCTCCCGCCCCAGCCCACCACGCAGGCGGCTCCGGGGCCCCAAACCGCATCCCCTACTCCTGATGTTTCCTGCGCGTTTGCAAAGCGGGCAAAGGACCATTTCTCTACCGCACTGGAACGTGCCTGTTCTCCCACAATGAAAAATTTCAAACCATGTGTGGAAACACAGTCGTAAACATTTCTGACTGCAAAACCCACCTTTTGCTTAGAACCAAGAGCATCAAAGCCCAGGCAAAGTGGGTGCCAAGAATGTGAAGTCTAATCCTGCCCCGCCACACTCCCGTGGTGCCCCAGGCAACGGGAAGAATAGAGCAGGGGTCCCCTAAGTGTGTTTGCAGCCATCGGAGACGGTCGGATCCATCAAGAGAGACAACCCGGGCACGCGAGGATCTGAGCGGTGCCCTGAGACCCGAGGCACCTACATGAATCAGCCTGCCATCCGGGCACCGAAGTACATGAAGCCTTTTTAAGCCAACACCTTGCCTAGAAATGCTACTAAATTAGGCAGGCAGCTGCCTGGGAGGACCCTAAGGGGCTGGGACACAGAACAGAGAAATTGTGCAGGAAGAGTAAAAAGCCAGAACAGCTCAAAGTGCCATCCAAGGAGGGCAGGCCCCGCAGGGACCCCTGAGGGCAGAGAGCAGAGTGCGGGGCCTGGAGGACCCGACAAAGGGCAAGTGTGTGAGGAAGCAGAAAAGGAGGGGTTAGGAGGTCAGGGAGCAGCAGCTTAAGAGGAGGAGTGGATGCTGAGTGAACATGAAGGAGAGCCGAGGTGCGCAGATGTTCAGGCTCAGTGAGAGCTCTCTTACTGGTCTGCCCTCCACCCAGGGGTCAGCCGAACCCCCTCTCTCCATTCCCGCTATAAACCCAGGGCCTGTGGCCCACTCCTGCCCAGGACTGGAGGGGAAGGATGGGGAAGGCTAGGGCTGACGGGCCCCTGGAAGAGCTGCTTGGTGTGAACCCCTGGGCTGGTTGGTGTGAACCGCTGGGAACCTGAACTGTGCACAGTGGGAGCATTTACACATGGAAATCAGCAAACGCTGCGAATCAGCACCTCCCGCACGCTGAGCGTCCCCCGGCACGTCCTCGGGACTCTCCAGGACACCCTGCCCTTCTCGATCCACACGTGGGGTTTGTACACGTATCAGAAGACGGTTGTGTGTCTTTCCAAAACTGTTTGCGTCGGCCGTGCTTTAGCGTAAGTCTGTGCCGAAATAACAAAGAGCAGAGCGAAGCAGAATAACCAGGAGGATGGCGTTTCTGCGAAAACTGAGCCGAATACTGAGGTTCGATAAAGTGCGCAGCGGGAAGAAGGCTGCCAAGTCAGAGAGCAATGATCCAGCCATAAAATATTGATGGGGCGTCATAAAAGGCTGGAAGGTCCTGCACCCGGAGCGCCGCACCGTGTCCTGAGGGCTCCCCTCCACGTTGAAGAAACCGTACGCAAGGCGCGCCGAGGTGACCTTTGGGAAAGACGGAACTCACCCACACACGGCAGGCCTGCACGGGGAAACCAAAACATTCTTGGCCCCAAGTTGAGAGCTTGGTAAGTCAATGTCTATCTTTGCGCTGGCCAGTTTGGCTCAGTGGACAGAGCATCAGCCCACGGACTGAAGAGTCCCGGGTACGAGTCTGGTCAAGGGCACATACCGAGGTTGTGGGCTCAATTCCCCAACCCTGGTTGGAGCGGGTGCACGAGGCAACCAATCGATGTCTCTCCCTCACACTGATGTCTCTCTGTGTCTCTCCCCCTTCCTTCCACTCTCTCTAAAATATCAATGGGAAAATATCCTGGGGTGAGGGTGAACAACAAATACACACACACACACACACAGAGAGAGAGAGAGAGAGAGAGAGAGAGAGAGAGAGAGAGAGAGAGAGAGAATGACTTTTTAAAATTAACACCTCACCGCAGCTGGGTCCATGAGCAAACACTGGAAGTATCTACCCCAAGATGGTGGTGAAGGCATGGGAGGAGGTGGAGAGAAGCAGAGGACGGAGGGAACTAGAACTCCCGGGCAGGATGCGGCGAGGACTAATTCTACGTGTCAGCGGGCCGGGGCCGCGGAATGCGGAGAGGGTCAGACGTTATTCTGAATATGCCCGCTGTGGGGGTGTATGGGTGAGAGGAACGTGTGAAACAGTAGACTGAGTGAAGCAGATTGCCCTCCCCAACGTGGTGGGCCTCACCCAAGCAGGGAAGGCCCGACTAGAACAAAAAGGCCGACCTGGGCCATCGGTCCTGTCCGCCTTCAGTCTGTACGTGAAACGTTAGACTTCCTGAGTGCCACGCCTGCCAGCTCTCCGACCAGGACCGCACACCAGCTCTCCGGGGCCCAGCTGCCCACAGCAGCTCTCAGAACGGGGCAGCCCTCAGAGACACACGAGTCGATTCCTCATAATAAACACACACACACACACACACACACACACACGCCCCACCGGCTCTGTTTTTCTGAGGATCACCGGAGCCCAAGGGACCAGCGCAGCTCCGAGTGACCGCTGCCCGCCCGTCACGTGGCAAGGACCAGAGCGAGCAGGAGGCTGCTGAGCCGTGACTTATGCTGAGGGCAACTGAGACTTAGTAGAGAAGCCTTCCCTGCCACGCCTCCCTCGCAACCCACCCCCCGCCCCCCACTGTCACCATGGCACTCCCCGGCCCCTCTGTCGCTGTGGTCACCATGGCACTCTCCATCCCCTCTGTCACTGTGGTCACCATGGCACTCTCTGGCCCCTCTGTCACTGTGGTCACCATGGCACTCTCTGGCCCTCTGTCACTGTGGTCACCATGGCACTCTCCATCCCCTCTGTCGCTGTGGTCACCATGGCACTGTCCATCCCCTCTGTCACTGTGGTCACCATGGCACTGTCCATCCCCTCTGTCGCTGTGGTCACCATGGCACTCTCTGGCCCCTCTGTCGCTGTGGTCACCATGGCACTCTCCGGCCCCTCTGTCGCTGTGGTCACCATGGCACTCTCCGGCCCCTCTGTCGCTGTGGTCACCATGGCACTCTCCATCCCCTCTGTCACTGTGGTCACCATGGCACTCTCTGGCCCCTCTGTCACTGTGGTCACCATGGCACTGTCCATCCCCTCTGTCACTGTGGTCACCATGGCACTGTCCATCCCCTCTGTCACTGTGGTCACCATGGCACTCTCCATCCCCTCTGTCACTGTGGTCACCATGGCACTCTCTGGCCCCTCTGTCACTGTGGTCACCATGGCACTCTCCATCCCCTCTGTCGCTGTGGTCACCATGGCACTCTCCATCCCCTCTGTCGCTGTGGTCACCATGGCACTCTCTGGCCCCTCTGTCACTGTGGTCACCATGGCACTCTCTGGCCCCTCTGTCGCTGTGGTCACCATGGCACTGTCCATCCCCTCTGTCGCTGTGGTCACCATGGCACTCTCCATCCCCTCTGTCGCTGTGGTCACCATGGCACTGTCCATCCCCTCTGTCGCTGTGGTCACCATGGCACTCTCTAATCCCTCTGTCGCTGTGGTCACCATGGCACTGTCCATCCCCTCTGTCGCTGTGGTCACCATGGCACTCTCCATCCCCTCTGTCGCTGTGGTCACCATGGCACTGTCCATCCCCTCTGTCGCTGTGGTCACCATGGCACTCTCTAATCCCTCTGTCGCTGTGGTCACCATGGCACTGTCCATCCCCTCTGTCGCTGTGGTCACCATGGCACTCTCCATCCCCTCTGTTGCTGTGGTCACCATGGCACTCTCCGGCCCCTCTGTCACTGTGGTCACCATGGCACTGTCCATCCCCTCTGTCGCTGTGGTCACCATGGCACTCTCCATCCCCTCTGTCGCTGTGGTCACCATGGCACTGTCCATCCCCTCTGTCGCTGTGGTCACCATGGCACTCTCCATCCCCTCTGTCGCTGTGGTCACCATGGCACTGTCCATCCCCTCTGTCGCTGTGGTCACCATGGCACTCTCCATCCCCTCTGTCGCTGTGGTCACCATGGCACTGTCCATCCCCTCTGTCGCTGTGGTCACCATGGCACTGTCCATCCCCTCTGTCGCTGTGGTCACCATGGCACTCTCCATCCCCTCTGTCGCTGTGGTCACCATGGCACTGTCCATCCCCTCTGTCGCTGTGGTCACCATGGCACTGTCCATCCCCTCTGTCGCTGTGGTCACCATGGCACTGTCCATCCCCTCTGTCGCTGTGGTCACCATGGCACTCTCCATCCCCTCTGTCGCTGTGGTCACCATGGCACTGTCCATCCCCTCTGTCGCTGTGGTCACCATGGCACTCTCCATCCCCTCTGTCGCTGTGGTCACCATGGCACTGTCCATCCCCTCTGTCGCTGTGGTCACCATGGCACTGTCCATCCCCTCTGTCGCTGTGGTCACCATGGCACTCTCCATCCCCTCTGTCGCTGTGGTCACCATGGCACTCTCCATCCCCTCTGTCACTGTGGTCACCATGGCACTCTCTGGCCCTCTGTCGCTGTGGTCACCATGGCACTGTCCATCCCCTCTGTCGCTGTGGTCACCATGGCACTCTCTGGCCCTCTGTTGCTGTGGTCACCATGGCACTCTCTGGCCCTCTGTCGCTGTGGTCACCATGGCACTCTCTGGCCCCTCTGTCGCTGTGGTCACCATGGCACTGTCCATCCCCTCTGTCGCTGTGGTCACCATGGCACTCTCTGGCCCTCTGTCGCTGTGGTCACCATGGCACTCTCTGGCCCTCTGTCGCTGTGGTCACCATGGCACTCTCTGGCCCCTCTGTCGCTGTGGTCACCATGGCACTCTCTGGCCCTCTGTCGCTGTGGTCACCATGGCACTGTCCATCCCCTCTGTCGCTGTGGTCACCATGGCACTGTCCATCCCCTCTGTCGCTGTGGTCACCATGGCACTGTCCATCCCCTCTGTCACTGTGGTCACCATGGCACTGTCCATCCCCTCTGTCACTGTGGTCACCATGGCACTCTCTGGCCCCTCTGTCGCTGTGGTCACCATGGCACTCTCTGGCCCTCTGTCGCTGTGGTCACCATGGCACTGTCCATCCCCTCTGTCGCTGTGGTCACCATGGCACTCTCTGGCCCTCTGTCGCTGTGGTCACCATGGCACTCTCTGGCCCTCTGTCGCTGTGGTCACCATGGCACTGTCCATCCCCTCTGTCACTGTGGTCACCATAGCACTCTCTGGCCCCTCTGTCGCTGTGGTCACCATGGCACTCTCTGGCCCCTCTGTCGCTGTGGTCACCATGGCACTGTCCATCCCCTCTGTCACTGTGGTCACCATGGCACTCTCTGGCCCCTCTGTCGCTGTGGTCACCATGGCACTCTCTGGCCCCTCTGTCGCTGTGGTCACCATGGCACTGTCCATCCCCTCTGTCGCTGTGGTCACCATGGCACTCTCTGGCCCTCTGTCGCTGTGGTCACCATGGCACTCTCTGGCCCCTCTGTCGCTGTGGTCACCATGGCACTCTCTGGCCCCTCTGTCGCTGTGGTCACCATGGCACTCTCTGGCCCCTCTGTCGCTGTGGTCACCATGGCACTGTCCATCCCCTCTGTCACTGTGGTCACCATAGCACTCTCCATCCCCTCTGTCGCTGTGGTCACCATGGCACTCTCTGGCCCTCTGTCGCTGTGGTCACCATGGCACTGTCCATCCCCTCTGTCACTGTGGTCACCATAGCACTCTCCATCCCCTCTGTCGCTGTGGTCACCATGGCACTCTCTGGCCCTCTGTCGCTGTGGTCACCATGGCACTCTCTGGCCCTCTGTCGCTGTGGTCACCATGGCACTCTCCATCCCCTCTGTCGCTGTGGTCACCATGGCACTCTCTGGCCCTCTGTCGCTGTGGTCACCATGGCACTCTCTGGCCCTCTGTCGCTGTGGTCACCATGGCACTCTCTGGCCCCTCTGTCGCTGTGGTCACCATGGCACTGTCCATCCCCTCTGTCGCTGTGGTCACCATGGCACTCTCCATCCCCTCTGTCGCTGTGGTCACCATGGCACTCCCCGGCCCCTCTGTCACTGTGGTCACCATGGCACTCTCCATCCCCTCTGTCACTGTGGTCACCATGGCACTGTCCATCCCCTCTGTCGCTGTGGTCACCATGGCACTCTCCATCCCCTCTGTCACTGTGGTCACCATGGCACTCTCTGGCCCCTCTGTCACTGTGGTCACCATGGCACTCTCTGGCCCCTCTGTCACTGTGGTCACCATGGCACTCTCTGGCCCCTCTGTCACTGTGGTCACCATGGCACTCTCCATCCCCTCTGTCACTGTGGTCACCATGGCACTCTCCATCCCCTCTGTCACTGTGGTCACCATGGCACTCTCTGGCCCCTCTGTCGCTGTGGTCACCATGGCACTGTCCATCCCCTCTGTCGCTGTGGTCACCATGGCACTCTCCATCCCCTCTGTCGCTGTGGTCACCATGGCACTCTCTGGCCCCTCTGTCGCTGTGGTCACCATGGCACTGTCCATCCCCTCTGTCACTGTGGTCACCATGGCACTGTCCATCCCCTCTGTCACTGTGGTCACCATAGCACTCTCCATCCCCTCTGTCGCTGTGGTCACCATGGCACTCTCTGGCCCTCTGTCGCTGTGGTCACCATGGCACTGTCCATCCCCTCTGTCGCTGTGGTCATCATGGCACTCTCTGGCCCCTCTGTCGCTGTGGTCACCATGGCACTGTCCATCCCCTCTGTCGCTGTGGTCACCATGGCACTCTCCGGTCCGTCACTGTGGTCACCATGGCACTCTCTGGCCCTCTGTCGCTGTGGTCACCATGGCACTCTCCATCCCCTCTGTCGCTGTGGTCACCATGGCACTCTCTAGCCCCTGTCGCTGTGGTCACCATGGCACTCTCTGGCCCTCTGTCGCTGTGGTCACCATGGCACTCTCCAGCCCCTGCCGCTGTGGTCTGGCCTATGCCGCCCCCAGTAGACTGACCTCTGAGGGTAGACAAGAGCCTCACCCACAGCACTGGGCATGTGTCAGGTGCTCCACAGAATGGAGAGAGAATGCTGACAATGGATCCATCAGTCTACGGTCCAGAGCTGCAAAAGCTCACCCTGGAGCAGGGGTCCTCAAACTTTTTAAACAGGGGGCCCGTTCACTGTCTCTCAGACCGCTGGAGGGCCGGACTACAGTTTAAAAAAAACTATGACCAAATTCCTATGCGCACTGCGGGCCCGGGACGAGTCGGCTGCTAAGCAGGACAGGCAGCGGCACCTGGCGGGCCGGATAAATGTCCTTGGCGGGCCGCATGTGGCCCGCGGGCTGTAGTTTGAGGACCCCTGCACCTGGCTGGTGTGGCTCAGTGGGTTGGAGCATCGTTCTATAACCTGAAAGGTTGTGAGTTCGATTTCCAGTTAGGGCACATGCAGGAAGCAACCGATCGATCTCTCTCTCTCCCCCCATCCCTTCCCTCTATCCTTTCCCCTCTAAAATCAATAAGCATATCCTTGAGTGAAGATTACATTTTAAAAAAGGAAACTGCAGGTCGTCAAGGGGAGTGAGGACGGAGGAAAGGTCCCTGCACCAGGCCTGCCTGCTGGTCACGGCCACGGTGGGACTGAGGAGCGAGGATGAGCACCAAAGAACTGGGGCCAGCGCTCAGGGACTGAACAGGAAAAGGTCCTCCAGCCACAGGCCCAGGGCGCCTTGGCTGTTTCCCTAGTTTCTCTCCAGGTGGTCAGATCAGAGGTGCTGAGAGGCAGGGCCTCCCGTCAGTGCACCCCACTTCGCCAGGCGTCTGGAGTCAAGTGGCCCGCATCACTTCCCGTCCGGTACACCTCCCAAGCACAGAACCTATGGCCAAGGCCGCGAATATCACTGAAGGTTAACATGAGAAACTTAAAGGTTATTTTTGCATATCTCACCTCTCGGACAAAAGCTACTTCCTCATTATCACGTTGGAATATAAATGATCCTGAAAAGCACTTCAAATGCCACCAACTCTTTAACTCGATTCTGCCATTAGATACACGCCCTGGTCTGTCTGTAGTGGGAGTCTGTCCCTTCTCCTTCCTCCTCCATGCTCTGGCCTGAAGCCACTCCAGTCCCAGTCCCACCTCTGAACCAGGGAGGGGGGGTCAGGACCCTCGTCCCCAGGGAGCTGCGTCTCTCCTCCCTCTCCCAGCAGCCGGTCCCGTAAAAGGGGCCACGGAGGCTTATTTGAGCACCGGCCAAGGGCACACACGGGATCCCAGAGCGATCCCACGCTATGGGGCTCGGCCCCCGCCCGCCACAGTCCTCCGCCCTAGCCATCAGCCCCAGGGCTGCCGCTGAACCTGCCTGCCTGTGGTTTCTGACAGAAGTGATGATTCCGGCCTTAATAAAGCTGGACAGAGTGCCGCTGAATAATTCATCTGCACGCGCTGCGTCTCGGAAAGTTGCCGCTTCTCTTGCTGAGGCTACACTTTCCTGGGTGAACCGGGAGCCCAGGGGAAGGGCCGGCAGAGACAGGCCAGGCTCCCAGGGACTGCCTGGGAGCGACGAGGACTGGGCGGCCACAGAAAGCTGGGAGGCCTGCACCCAGCCGCACCCAGAATGCGCCCCCCCACCACCACCCCCACTGCAAAGACGCCAAGAGGAAATAAGCAAAGGGCCCCGTGCTGCAGTGTCCTGACCTTTCCTGAGTCACGGGACAGGGACCTGGGGAAGTGGCGGCCCCCGAGGACCAGCGCAGCTCCGCGTGACCACCGCCCGCCCGGCACATGGCAAGGATCAGAGCGAGCAGGAGGCTGCTGGGCCAGAACGTGCCGCCAGAGCCCAGAGGAAAGGCACGTCATCTGGGTCAGGAGGTGCAGGCTGCTGCTCAGCTCCACGCCTTCCAGCCACACACCTGGGGCAGGTCGCGCTGCCACCTGTCTGTCAACCGGGGCCGTGATCTCGACCTCCACCAGCTGCGGCGAGGAAAGCACGGACTGCATGCCAAAGCCTGGAGGGTAGGAGAGAGCCGGTGCGAAGATGGAGATGGTTACGATGATCTACAGGGATCGTGGCCACAGCCCTGGACAACGGCTGCTCACATGCCTGTTGCACAAAGGAAATGGGCTCAGGGTGGTAAAGCAGCTCGCCTGCAGTCACCTGCGGTCACACGTCCAACACCATCTCATAGCGCCCAGGCGGCAGAATGAAGGCGGGCCCAGGCCTGGCTGTCTCCAATGCCCACACTTACACTTACAGTGGACCCCTGCTCAGGGAAGCTCAGGGTTCTTCTCAATGGAAATTTCCATAAAACCTAGGACATCCACCTCTAACATCCCCTAGGATGTCCATGCCTAATGTCCTCTGGATGTGCCCCCCTAATGTCCCCCTAGTATGTCCACCCCTAATGTCCCCTAGGATGTCCACTCATAACGTCCCCCTAGGACGTCCACACCTAACGTCCCCTAGGACGTCCACCCCTAATGTCCCCTAGGACGTCCATCCTTAATGTCCCCTAGGATGTCCATCCTTAATGTCCCCTAGGATGTCCATCCCTAATGTCCCCTAGGATGTCCATGTCTAATGTCGGGAACCTGTGCACGTGTGAGGTCGCATGGCAAGGGGGAACGAAGGTTGCACACAGGCCAACTTGACGTAGGTCGAGTGTCCGGTCCTCCAGCTGGACCTGACATAATCATAGGATCTTTGAAAGTAGAAGAGGGAGTCGGGAGAGAAGACCCGGGACAGAGGGTGCCAGAGACGCCACACTGCTGGCCCTTCCGAAAGAGGAAGAGGCCATGAGCCAAAGAATAGGGATGACTCGCTCGCCCAGTGTGGCCCGGTGGTTGCGTGTCAATCAATGAACCAGAAGGTCACGGTTCAATTCCCAGTCAGGGCACATGCCTGGGTTGTGAGCTCCATCCCATCGTGCAGGAGGGAGCCGATTCATAATTCTCTCTCATCATTGATGTTTCTGTCTCTCTTCCCTTTCCCTCTCTCTCTAAAAATCAATAACAACATATTAAAAAAGAAAAAGAATGTGGGCGCCTCTAGCAGCTGCAGGGTGCAAAGAAATGGGCTCCCCCCTGCAGCCCCGGGAGGACCAGCCCTGCCAGCACCTCGGCTGCAGCCCAGGAGACTGTGTCGCCTGCTGACACGCAGACACAGTGACTGTGTGCTGTTGTAGCCACCCTGTGCGCGGTGACCTGTTCCGGGGCCACAGGACAGGATGCGTGTGGGGACCTGGTGTCGCCTTCTACAGCCACAGGAGGAGAACCAACCAGAGGGGAGCTGGGCTGGCCTGCAGGTCAGCACTGCCCCTCGGGGACCAGAGGACACGCTGCCTCCCGACAAGATGGAGCCTGACCCTCCCTCTAAGAACATGCTCTCGGCCCAGGTGGGCAGCCGCGTCCGTGACAGTTGCCCCTCAGATATTACAACAGCGGACCCGCTTCGCCCAGCACGGGCCTGGATTACTCTCTTATTTGCACGGAGCGGCAGAAGACAGGGCCCTGAACGGGGTCAGGCTGGCCGGGCTGGCTAGAGCCACTCAGAGACCGGGCCGTTTTAAAACAAAAGGGATGAGCTGCTGAAAGGATTAATCACTGGCTCGCGACTGTCCTGGAGCACAGTGGTGAAAAATCACTGCAAATCGATGTCTGGTAAGCAGGCTCTGAACATCCCAGCCCTCAGGAAAGGAAGCTTTGTGTGTGTGGGGGGGGGGGGGATCCTAATGGGCTGGATAAAGGCTGCGCAGCCCGGAAAATGAGCTGCCTCCTGCGAACGGACACCCGCAGCCACACGCGGGAGGCAATGCGCAGGTGTCAAGATCTCAGAAGCAAACGAGGCCAACACCGGAGGCCCGGCTGCTTCAGGATGGACGCCTGAATGTCAGGTAACTGAATGCAGGAGCCCCTGGCTGCCTCAGGCTCATTTCTAGAATGACCTACGCTCCCTCTTTAGGCTGCCCGGGCAGGGCAGTCACTGGAGTCAAGTCCACGCCTCCAGTGAAAAGCCAGAGGAGCCCACCCCACGCTGCACCCCAGGCCTCACAGGCTCCTGGCCAACAGGACCGTCGCTTCCCGTTTTCACGGAGACATGTTGATGGGTGGTCTGAGTGCCACAGCCATAGACGTCCCTCACAGATGCCCAGAGATGGCATGTGGATGTCCCCACCCCCGCGGTGGCCCCTGAAGCCAACGGGCCACTCGCGGGAAACCGAGTCACATTTCGGATGCCGGCCCCGGGCATGGTGGGTCACGCAGACTCGCCATCCGAGTCGGATGCTGCCACTTTCGGAGAAGACTGAGTCCCAGAGAGGCAAGCCCCTGCCCTTGGTCACAGAGAAGGCGGGGTGGATGCCATGGCCAGTCACCTGGCCTTTCAGCCCCACGTAATTCGTGACTGTGGGGGGCAGTGTCGAGGTTACCCCGGGGCCCCTGCTCCTGATTCATACCCGTGTGCTCCCCCCTCCTCGGTGTGAGCCGGGCCTAGCAGCTCACGTCTAAGAGACAGGTCTTAGCAAAGTGTCAGGGCGTCCCTTGTGGGGTCCGATTCTGAGACTCCTGCTCGGCCTCCCACCCTCTCTTGCTCATTCACCCTGAAGAAGCAGCGGCGACATTGGGTGGGGGGCTGTGGGGTCCTCTGGCCGACAGAGAGGGGGAGGCTGCGTCTTGCGACATCACGAGTCAGCCTGGGGGGACCCCATCAGAGTCCTCAGATGAGGCTGCCGCCCCATGAACGACCTTGAGGCAGAGGCATCCAATTAAGCTACCCCAGATCCTGCCCCTAAGAAATGGTGAAACGGTAAGTATTGGTTACTTTATGCCACTGAGTTTTGCGGCGACGTGTTACGCCGCAGTAACGAGCATGGTGATCAATACCTGTTTTCTGTGTGGGTCAGTACATGAGCGCGTTTATTTCCGGGGGCTCTGAGCCTGGCCTCCCGGCCCCCTTGGCTCTCTTGACAGCCTCCTCCTAATTAAAATGCTCTTCTCCGCGGAGCGTGGCGGCGTGGCCTCCCTCGTGCTCTCCCCTCGCTCCTCTCAGGAGCTTGTTCATCCTGAGCATCGTTGAACCGTCCGGGGTAGTTGAGAATGACACGAGACTACCATTCTGCACACCCTCAATGACAGCAGTGGACACCCTGGGCTGTGTGTGCAGGGCCCTGGGCTGTGTGTGCAGGGCCCTGGGCTGTGTGTGCAGGGCCCTGGGCTGTGTGTGCAGGGCCCAGGGCTGTGTGTGCAGGGCCCTGGGCTGTGTGTGCAGGGCCCAGGGCTGTGTGTGCAGGGCCCTGGGCTGTGTGTGCAGGGCCCTGGGCTGTGTGTGCAGGGCCCTGGGCTGTGTGTGCAGGGCCCAGGGCTGCGTTCTGAGGGCTCCTGGCGACACAGCCCCAGTAAATTCCCACAACAGTGTCCTCATTGCTCAGCGTGAGTCCCTCACACGCGCCTCACAACAGTGCTGCTGTTATAACTCCCGTTCTGCAGGTGAGGAAACCAAGGCACAGGGTGGGTAACCTGCTGCTAATCAGTGGCAGAGTCTGGCCCGTGACCACCCTGCTCTTCAGCGTGAACCTCTTCCCTGGCAGCAGGGTCTCGGCCTCCGCACCCTGACTAGGGGCCAGGTCACCCTCGGGTGTGAGGGGCCGTCCTGCACCCTGCAGGGGGCTGGCCAGTGTCCATGGCCTCCGCCCACTAGAGGTCAGTAGAGCGTCCCCTCCCACTGTGACCACCAAAAATGTCTCTGACATGGCCAAATGTCCCGGAGGCTGGAGGCACCGGGAGGGGGTGGGGGGAGGTGAGGGTTTAGGTGGGGGGTGGGGGAGGTTATGCCGAATCTGTCCCCAGTGGAGAACCACTGCTCTCAAACCCAGGAGGAAGGCAGCACGACACACCTGAGTGACCTTGCACAGGGCTCCGCTCAGGCCCATGAGCTGCACCGGAGCAGAGGGGAAACGGGGCTTTCACATGAGAAGGCGTGGGCTTGCACGGAAGCCTGGGTTCGCACCGCAGCATGGGCAGGCCCTCGCACCTCCCAGGCCTCGCCAGACGCTGCGCTCCGGAGAAGGTGCTGGTCTGTGCCCGGGGAGGGGGCCGCTGTCCGGGGTCACGGCAGCTTTGCCATCCTCGTGCCTGCCCTGGCCTCCAGCGCCTTCTGATCTGTACCAAAGCCACAGCCAGTCTGCTCTCCCCATGGGTTCAGGAGGAGACAAGTCCTGTGGTGTCTCTCCCGTCCCTCAGTAGGGAGCCCTCCCCCTTCCCCCGCCAAAGGTCATGGTTCTCTGACTGGGACGCACCCTCCCAAAGGTTGCTGTGCTGTTCCTTCAATGGAATCAGTCGCCTCCCATTGATCTTGGCCCTGATTTGTATTCCTCCCACAGCTCTGTGTCTGAGAACAGGCACACGCATATGCACACGCACATGCACACACACACCAGGCTCTCCTGTGCCTGCCGCCTGGTATCCTCTACTGCGATCTTGGACATGCGTGACTCGTCTCTGATTGGATTAGGGCCTTGCTTCCTGCTGCCTTTGTCACCACAGTGCCTGGTACAAGCCCGCACGCAGTGGGCACTCAGGGAAAGCCTGCTGATGACACTGGACGTGGTGGGTTGCATTCTGGCGCCACCCCCTCCCTGCCTGCCACCCGACATCCCCGATGAGCCAGGCTGTGCAGTGGTTTCCCCACTGTCTCCCCTGGGGGAACACTTCAATCTTTTTTTTTTCTTTTTTAATATATTTGTATTGATTTCAGAGAGGAAGGGAGAGGGGGAGAGAGAGAGAAACACCAACCTACATACATAGAAAAGCCCAAGCAACCAGAACAACTAGAACGACCGACTGCTATGATGTGCACTGACCACCAGGAGGCAGACGCTCAATGCAGGAGCTGCCCCCTGGTGGTCAGTGCACTCTCACAGCCACCTCCCCTGACTGGCCAATCTCCCACGGTCCCCCCCCCCCGCCCCGCGCCGGGCTGGCAGGACCCTGGGATGGGAAGGGGAACCAGGGGTGGGTGGCGGCAGACGTGGCCCCTTTCCCAGGGGGACTGAGGGCCGGCTCCCTGCTTGGGGCCGGTGGCCAACCTCCCATGCCCCGTCCTTCCCCCGGCTGGAAGGCCCCGATCAGCCCACCGCCCGCCCGCCACAGTGGCAGCGTGGAAGCAAGGGAAGGAGGAGCGGGAGAGGCAGGGAACTGTGTGGTGGCAGAGCACCAACGATGGTGGCGTTGGCACCCAGCATCTGTTCCTTCTGCACCTAGCCCAGCGACCATCGCCTCCTCTCTGGCCCGGCCCTGACTGGCCTGGCCTCGATCGGCCCTGATTGCCAGCCAGGCCTAGGGACCCACCCATGCACTAATTTCATGCACCGGGCCTCTAGTGATAAAATAAGAGCCATTGATCAGTTGCCTCATGCACACCCCCACTGGGGATTGAGCCCGCTACCTGGGCATGCACCCCGACCGGGAATCGAACTGTGACCTCCTGGCTCATAGGTCCACACTGGCCGGGCAACATGTCAGTCTTCACGCTAGTGACAGAACCTGGTGCCTCCCCGAGTCACAACCAGGAAGGCGAGACCGTGAGCCCGCTGCCTATTGGAAGCCACTTTCCAAGCCAATTAGGGATAATTCTAGGAGAGCAGGTCCAGGTCCGAGCTCGGCAGCACCCGACGCTCCCCTGGAAGGAAGGCAAGGCTTACCGTAGGAGCAACTTCAGAGCGAGCGCAACGCCGGGAAGCTATAACGAAGCCGTGGCGAGGCAGCGAGAACCGCTCCACTGGGCTATAAATACTCCCAAGGGCCCCACTATGCGGGGTGGTTAAAAAATTATTTTAAAGCACCAAGATGCTGAAGTTGAAAAATCACTCAGATGGAGTCAGAGAGAACTGGGCTCCAGTCCCAACTTCTGAAGCTAATTAGCCGAGTCAACCTCAGCCCGAGAACCGAATCTGAGACTCAGTTTCCTTGACCGTGACCTGAGGGAGGTGGCGGCAGACGAGAATGAAGGGCTGTGTTTATGGGCGGCTCTCTTCCTCCTCCTGCGCCTCCTCCTTTCTGTGCCTCAGTTTCCCTAACCTTGCCTCCTGTGCAGGGCTGCTATGAGGACCGAGACCCCGGATGTGAAGGAGCTCGGCAGCCCTCCACAGCCCGCGAGGTCGGAGGAAAGCTCAGTGCCAGTCTGCAGATGGCCGCTCTGAGCAGTTTTATGAACTGCTGTCAGCCAGACCTGAAGGAAAGCACAAGCCAGAAAATTCAAACAAACACTAACTGTCGTTACCCTTGGCTGAGAGCATTAATGGACGGGAAATCGCGGCACACAGCTCCTGGAACCCGGGGAAAACCCCACAGCTATTTTTTTTAATTTTTATTTTTTATTATAGCTACCCTCATGAATATGAAGCAGTATCTCATTGTAGTTTTGATTTGCATTTCCCTACTGATTCATGACATAGGGCTTATTGACCATTTATGTATCTATTTTTGTTTTTTATGCTCACCCGAGGATATTTTTCCCATCGATTATTTTAGAAAGAGTGGAAGGGAGAGGGAGAGACACCGACATGAAAGACACACTGATTGGTTGCCTCCCACATACCCGCGACCAGGGCCAGGAGCCTGCATCTGAGGTACGTGACCTTGACTGGAATCAAACCTGGGACCCTTCAGCCCAAGGGCTGACGCTCTACCCACTGAGCAAACCGGCTAGGGCCCCAAAACTATTTTAAAGTTGACTCTGGGGCACGTGTTCATCATTCTTTTACCAGGATGTACATCTTCATCCCATCTGGTTTGGGCTGAATTAAGTCCTGTTGTAGCTCCTGAATAAACAACAAAGAGCTCCAAGCCACAGCCAGATGCTGGTAGCAAAGGACCTGACTGGCCTGCCCACCTCACACGCCCCTCCTGGTGCCTGCCGGGAACCGGGGCGTCATGGGAAAAACCAGCAGACTCATGGGATTTTCCTAAAGTAACAGCAGCACTACTTCCGTGAATTCAGACGCTAACCCGGATGATGAAGCCCTGACTTTTGGGGGGCGCGGAGAGGGTAAGCTCATGAAGCAACGATCTTAGCTTAGTAATTAATTCCAAAGCACAATTGTTTTCAATCTTCATTTAAAATCAGCCTTTGTTAATCTAGATTTAATGACATAGCAAATGGAAATTCCCTTAATAAAATAAGTGATGAATATTTATCATCCCATTTTACCTGAAAATTGAATAATCCATCAATTAACTTTACTATTAATTACTTAATGCAAAATTAATAAACTGCACAACTCATACGTATCCTTGCAGGCCCTCCGGCACCGGGCAAGGAGATGAAGCACCAGAGAGACAGCGTAACCATGGGTAATTCCAGTCGTGAGCCGAGGGGAGACGGGGGTGAGGGTGGAATTCTCTGCAAGAACAAACTCTTACTCAGAAAGTAGGGGGGGGATTTTTCCTCCCCTTCTGTGCCACAGCCACAAAAACACTCAAAGCTCGGCAGTTATTTGATGAGAAATATCTCTCCCATCATGCCCTCTGTCTCCAGCACCACCCACCTGGTCATCAGTGTCCATCTCTCCCATCATTCCCTCTGTCTCCAGCACCACCCACCTGGTCATCAGTGTTTCTCTCACCCGTGGATGAGAACGCTCAAGAGCCAGGAAGAAACAGAAAAAAGCAAGAGAGTGAAATGGCAAGTGAGACTGAGCGTGAGCGTGAGAAGGGAGAGAGGATGAGGAAGCGAGAGGCCGGGAGGCAGACAGGTGACAGGGAGGGCTGAGCATCTTGCCTCCGACCGGTGACAATAAAGGGATGAAAGATATAAACCCACAAGGACAGAGCGAGGGGGACAGGGATGAGCAGGGTCGAAGGTGACACATGCCGGAGAGATGGAAAGAAAGCAGACGCAGTGTGGAAGCCCACCTGCCACAGAGGGGACCCGGGAACCAGCCAGTCCACCTGCAGACCCACAAGGCAGGCTCAGGGGCCAGAGAAGCAGGGGTGAGGGCGGGGCACGGGGGGGGGGGGGGGTGCAGAGAGAGGCTGCAGGTCTCGTGGGGACATCCGACCCGCCCTGGGCCTACATGGACCCGAGCAGCCAGGCACCCACCGGCCCTATCCCACTGGAGACATGTCTGTCCTCTGGAGAAAAGCAGCCCAAAAGACCCCGGACCCGGACACCACGGAGGAGAGGCAGGGACACCAGTGCCCGCAGGAGAATGACATCATTCCTGTGAAACACCAAGCCCCTCCCCTGCCTGGTTCCCTACCCTCCTCTGGGAATGAGGCCGAAGGTCAGCATCGCCCAGCCACACGCTGGCCACGCCCGTGAACACGCCCCTCCCTCGCAAGGAAAACAGGCAGAAGGGCAGAGCCGGAGGGCTGTCCTCACTGAGCGAAAGTCACAAGAGAACGTCTAACATGGACACATCAAGGAAGAGCCGAATGACACCGAGGAACCGGAGGCAGGCGTCGGGACTGAGCGGCCACGCCTGGGAAACGGCGGAGGGCTGCTGCTCTTTCCTACAAGCCTGAGGGACCACGTGACTTATTAAACGGTGTCGTGTATGTGTTCACTGTAAGTTAAAACAAGAGAAAGTAGAGGCAGGAGCTGGCAGCTGCTCGCCCAGGGAGAGATGAGACACCCACACCCATCCCTCTCTCGCGTCCCCCCACCGGCGGCCCAGGACGGCTGAGGACGCCGAACCCAGTGCAGGACAACGTCCCCCCGCCCGCCCAGGTACCGGCTGCACGGGGCAGCCAGCGTCCCCGCCTCGCCCCTTCCGTTTTGCCGCCCTGCAGCCTGTGGTTCCCATAATGACCTGGAATCTGGGACAGACCCGCTTCTGCAAGGAGGCCAGGGATTTCCCCACCACCGTCGAGACGCCAGACGCGTTGCCAGGATCCAGGTCACAGCTAATTCCCTGCCTCGTGAACTACAGCACCCCTGAGGTGGAGGCCCTGGCGTGGGGGTCCTGGGCAGGCAGGCGCCCCCCCCCCCCCCGCGTCCTGTGTCAGCAGACCCCCGCGGACCCCCTCACGTGGCATTTGCCCTTTGATGTTGCCGTGGGGACGCGTCAGGGATTAGCTCAGCACGTTCAGCAGGTGCTGAGGGGTGACCGTGGCGCGGCGCTGTGTTAACTTGACAGCAGGTCCCCAGTTCCACACAACGCAAAGGTCGCCGCGGAGGTGACCGCGGGCCCAGTTTATCTTCCTTTTGTCTTCCAGAGAACAAGTCCCTGAAACGACGGGGATGAGGCTGCCCTCCAAACGCAGGGTCCCCATAGCACCCCCATGCATGTGCCTGCTCTCTCTCTCTCTCTACCAATTCCCAACCCCCAACTCTGCCCGACAGGCACAGAGAGAGCCAGGCAGCCCGGGACAGCTGGAGGAGGCTCAGGTCTCCCTCCTCTCCTCCTTCCTCCAGGCCCGCCCTCTACTCGGCTGTGTCACTGCTTACTGACCCAGAAGCATTCAGTGTTCAGCCAGGGAAATTCTATCACTAGACCTTCAGTGCTTCAGTGCTAAGGTGCTACCATAGAAATCTAATTAATTAATTAGATAATTAATAGCATTTTCTGGCCTCCTGCCACCGTGACATAGGATTCCTGGGAAGAAAATGCCTTCCGTCCCATCTGGAGCCTGCGTGTCCCGGCCTCTGGGGAAGGCCGCAGGTTTCCCAGGGAGAGAAGTAAATCACTGGGGTTGCTGCCCGCCGGCGGGGCTCAGTGGCTGAGCATCAACCTATGAACCAGGAGGTCTCGGTTCAATTCCCAGTCAGGGCACATGTCCAGGTTGCAGGCTTGATCCCCAGTGTGGGACGTGCAGAAGGCAGCCCATCGATGATTCTCTCTCATTGATGTTTCTCTCTCTCTCTCCCTCTCCTTTCCTCTCTGAAATATAGGGGGACAGTGCGTTCCTCCCATTCTGCCTGTGACTTGGGGGGCCAAATCCAGTTCAGGACACAACACAGGAGCATACCTGGCCAGGCACCTAAGCCTCATGTACCGACAGAGGCTCTGCCTGGTGCCTGGTCCCAGGGGGCTCAGAAGTCCTGGAGCTGGAGATGGAGAGGACCAGAGGGCACCCCCGATCCCCACACCCCCCTGCACAGCGAAGGGTGGCATCAAAGCCAAGACTGCAGCCTTATCCTGCTTCAAATTCCAGCTCCGACGCTCGCTGGGCGGCCTGGACAGGCCCTGCACCCTCTCCGTGACTCGCTGCCCACAGAGCTGTGGAAAGGACTTTGAAGCACGGCGCCGGGGATAAAAACACTGCGGGACATTCACAGTGAAATACTGCTCAGCCGTAAATCAAAGAAGGAAGTCTTACCTTTTGCGACAGCATGGAGGGCCCTGGAGAGCATCATGCTAAGTGAAATAAGCCAGTCTGAGAAAGACAAGTGTCACATGATCTCACTCATATGTGGAATCTAATGAACAAAATAAACTAACAAAGTAGAAACGGACTCATACAGACAGAGAACAGTCTGACTGCCCTTGGGGGGTGGAGGGGAGGTTGGGGCCTGGATGAAGACGGTGAAGGGATTAAGCAAAATCCAAAACAAAACAGAAACAGCCAAACTCATAGGCAGACAACAGGATGGTGATGACCAGAGGGAAAGGGGTGGGGGAGGGAGGAGAGGGGGAGGGGGATAAGTGGTGATGGAAGGAGACTTGACCTGGGTGGTGAACACACAGTACAATGTACAGGTGACGTGTTATAGGACTGAACCCCTGAAACCTATAGAATTTCATTAACCAATGTTGCCCCAATACGTTCAAAAAAATTCTGAAAAAAGAATTTCTCTTAGAATAACTATTGAGCAGGAAAATAACAACGGAGCACAGTGCTGGGCCCAGCAGCCGGTCCCGGGAGAGACGTGCAGGACGAAATGAATGGCGAAGCAGGCCTCCTCCTTCCACGCGGACAGCCTGGGGTGGCATGTGCACGGGGCGCCCTCCACATGCCCAGCCCCAAGGTGGCGAGGGGGGCACGCCACGCCCAAGCGAGACCGCAATCCCCCTCCTCTTGGCCTGCTCGCTCTCAGAGAAGAGGGGTAATACACGGTGTCCGATGGCGGTGAGGCTCTCGGGAAACATAAGCAGGAGGCAAGACGGAGTCTGGCTGGGGGAGGGTGTGACCTTAGACTGTGTTCAGGGATGACCTCGCAGAGGAAGTGACCCCCGAATCAGACAGGAAGGAGGAGCTGGGAGAACATTCTAACGGGGGTGGGGGGGGAGCTCTCGACTCCAAGATGGGAAATTCGCCCGTGGGGTGGGGCGCGGGGCGCTCCCTGGGTCTGCGAATGGTGTCATCACAGTGCTGAGCACACAGCGAGCGCCACGGGAGGGCATCCTGGAGGTGACTTTTCACACGGCCGCTGCCGAGGGTCCCCGCTGCTGATGCTATGACACGAGCTGATGGAACATTCGGCGCTCAGCCGTCCGGGAGCCTTGGCGCCCGCAGCCCCGCCCGGGGCACCTCCGGGAGCACGTCCTTATTAAACGGGTGGCGGGCCCCCGGGCGCCTCTGTAATTAGGGCAGAGTCCAGGCACGGCCACGGAGACGGGGACTGGTCCCCCGCAGCCCCTACACCAACGTCTATACGCACTGATTACGACAATTAATTTAATAGGGATCCCGCCGCACAAACAATGCATCACTTTATTAGGAAACCCTATGAACGTCAGCGGTGCGCTTCATTTTTATTAATTTTCCAAAATGGAACGAGCGGCGGCGGCCGCCAGGAGTTGCATTGCCTCCTCGTTCAGCCGAGCATTGGTGCCATTAATTCCCTAATACCAGGAGGCCGGTGGGTACGAACTCAGCAGTTAACCGCACCGATTAATTTCCACAGCGCAGACGGGAGGGGGACCCGAACGCGACTCACAGCTAATTTAGGAAGGTCCTTGAACAACCGCAGCGACTGCTCCTCCTCCCGGGACGCGCCTTCACGTGGCAGCGGAGCGGAGAGCCCGGCACTAGCGGGCAATGTTCTCCGCCCTCCATCTGGGTCCTGCCCACGCCCACGGGGACCCTGGCAGCTGCTTCCTGAGGCCGCGGGCTGGACATCCCACGCATCGGCCAGACCTCACAGCGTGCAAAAGCAAGGTCACACACGTTACGGCGTGGCCCTCATCACAGCCCCGTGCGGACAGGCTCGGCATCAGGTCTGTTCTGTCCGTGAGCAAGAAAAGGGAAGCTTTTAAAGGGGCTGAAGCGGCCCTGGCCGGCAGCTCAGTTGGTAAGAGCGTCGTCCCGATGCGCCAAGGTTTTGGGTTCGATGCCCAGTCGGGGCACATGTAAGAATCAGCCAATGAATGCAGGAGTAAGTGGAACAACAAATAACTTATGTCTCCTCTCCCCCCGCCCCCCCCCCCCCCACACTTTCTCTCTCAAAGAAAGAAAAAAGCAATAAAGGGGCTAAAGTGACTTCTTAATGCCACAGAGCTGCTGAGTGACAGGGGGGACCAGCCGGATTTATCAGGATCTGACCCCACCCCTTTCCCTCAGCCACGCCGCCCCTTGTGCCCCCCTGCCCACACCCCCCCCCTCGCCCATACGAAGCCCTTTGGCTCCAACTAGATTCCAAAAAGCAAGTGAGTCAGGCACAACCCCAAGGGGCACTCACTTCTCAGTCGGAGCCCAAATTCCGAGGCTGAAACACAAGGCAACCCCCCCCACCCCCCCCACCCCCACCTTGAAGTGGCCGACTGCTCTGCCATGGAAGGAGGCCGCAGCAGGCCCAGGCCCGCATCTGCATATCTGCAGCCAGCTGGCCGCCTGGACCCCACCTGCTGCCTCAACACAGCTCTTCCCTCCCCTGGATCCAGGAGAGTCTCCCCGAGGAGCGAAGGGCGCAGAGGAGAGGAGGGCGCACAGGGGCTGGGGCTGCTCAGGGTGAGCCCCGCTGCTGAGCGTCAGGGACGGGCAGAGGCAGAAATCAGACAGACCTCTTTCTCCCCAAGGAAACAGGGTTCTCAAAGTGGGGGTCGCAGGCGGGCCGCATCCATCACCTGGAACCTGTTAGAAATGTCAGGAGCTCGGGCCCAGCCGGACCTACTGAGTGAACTCTGGGTGGGGCCCGGCACGGGCATTTTAACAAGTGTTCCACTGACTCCCACACTGTTCAAGTTGGGAATTACCACCCTGGGAGGAAACGCCCCCAGAAGAGGAGGGGTGAACGTGCCGGGATCGCCACGGTTTGAGAGACGCTATGCTCCCCAAATAGTCAACTGTGTCTCCATTCACTCCCCACCCCGCCCCCACCCCAGAGTCTTCTCTGGCCAAGGGAACTGCCCTGGCGACGGAGCAGGCGTGACAGACGCCAAGCAGCAGGGTTTCAGGCATGGACTGCCCAGGGCTTTAGGCTCCGGCCACCCCCCAGGAGAACCACACATCCCAGACAGTGAGTGAAAGGACACGGCGAGTGCTCCCAGACGCACCCCAAAGCCACAGCCAACCACAGACCCGCATGCAGGACATCAAAGTCTGCACGTCCCTAAGTGTGAGGCTGCTTCTTACGCAGCATCATCACAGCCAAAGCTGACTGCTACAAACCACTTGATTCTCTAGCAAAGGAAACCCTGGCCCCAGGAGGCTGAGGGGGGTGAGGACACACGCTGCGGAATTTGGGGAGAGCTGCGAGACTCAGAGCCACCTCTGCCCGCCTGGAGACGCGAGGAACCAGCCTTTCCTCCACACCCTCGGCCTCTAGGGACTCTGTCGCCACCTGAAGGATGCCTGATCCTGGAAGCCCGTCTGGAGGAAGGGACCCTTCTAGAACGAACGAGCACATGAGACCCTCCTCCCAGGGCTCAGAAAGGAAGGGTCGGGCCGGTGACCATGGAGCAGCAGACCCCCCGCCCTTCCCTGCACCCACTTACCACACCAGGAGGGTCTTGTGCTTCTGCCCAAAGTGAGACAGACGGAGCACCCCGCCTCCTACATGCAGCCCTCAGCCCCGCGCTCACGTAAGCCTGCTCTCCACCCCCAAACACCTGCCCATCACGGCCCACAGGGGAACTGTGGCAATGGGGAGCAGGCCACGAGAGCTGGGGAGGAGGGCGGAGGCTGCCTGCATCCCGTCACTGCGGTCACACACCCACCCTGTGCCGGGCAGAGGGCAGGTGCCTGTATCTGCCCAGCCCCCTCCTCCCCCGCGGGCGGCAGGAGAAGCTCGGTGTCTGTGGCAGGTGCAGGTTCAAGGACCCGTACCGCATCATAAACCGCAAGCGTAGCCGCTGCTTCTGGCCTGGGAGGCCTCCTGACCGCCACCAAGAATAACCCGACGTCCCGTTGGTAAGCCTCACTGAGATGGATGTGGGCCGTTCGGGGGGGGGGGGGGTCCCTTTTAAAAAGTGAGTCTCTAGACAACACGGGTGGCAGGTGGGCAGGTTCCCAAAATAAACGCCCCGAGGCTCGCAGGCGCCGGCAGGCAGGGGGCGGCAGTGAGAGCCAGGGAGAGAGCACCACGCCGCCTGCAGGCCGCTGCGGGACCACCCCTGCCCTCGTGCCCACGGTCTTGGGCCAATCAGCGCGCCCTCGGTGCCACGAGCCATCACACACAACGTGGCATTTCCACTCGGCCGGGACCTGACCGGCCCGATCAGGCCACCCAGGAAAATCAACCCATTTACTGTGCGCATCGGAAGAGCTGCGAGATCGGGGCATTACCTCGTCTTAGGGGATGTGGTGAGCCATTCTTCGTGCTTCTCAAACGTTATTAAGTAAGCTGCGATTTCCTGAAACAGAAGAACAGAGAGATAATAACCACGGTGCCACTGGATGCTGAGAGGTGACGTTCTGCTGGTCCCGCAGCGCCCCAGGGAAACCCCCACGTGGGCTGCGCCCGTTGTGTTTGTTTAAAGCCCCTTCCATTCACCCTGCTGCACAGTCGTCACCTAAGCACCGGCTTTCAAAGATGAATGGGTGGCAGGGCAGGGACCAAGGTATGTCTCAGTGGGTGGGAAACGTCAGACACCACTGCCGATTCCAAATGTCATCCGTTTGAAAAAGGGAAACGCATGCCCACAACAGGTCTCCACTCGCGAGGTCACCCTCGGAGAGTTCCGTCTGTCTTCTTCCGAAGCCGGACTGGCCTTTCATGGTGTCACCGAGATGCTGGCTCTCCCAGCTCGATCCCAACCCCTGAGCCCATCACACGGAGATCACACAGACACGACAAATTCACCTTCCAGGGAGACGGGGGGTGAGGGGGGTGGGGGGTAGTGAGAGGGAGAGGGTGGAGGGAGATGGAGAGGGAGAGTGGGGGGGGGAGAGAGAAGGAAAGAGAGGGAGATGGAGAGGGAGAGAGAGGGAAAAGGGGAGGGGGACAGAGAGAAGGAGAGAGGGAGAGAGAGAGAAGGAAAGAGAGGGAGAGAGGGAGATGGAGGGGGAGGGAGAGGGAGAGGGGGAGGGAGAGAGAAGGAAAGCGAGGGAGAGAGGGAGATGGAGGGGGAGGGAGAGGGAGAGGGGGAGGGAGAGAGAAGGAAAGCGAGGGAGAGAGGGAGATGGAGGGGGAGGGAGAGGGAGGGGGGAGGGAGAGAGAAGGAAAGCGAGGGAGAGAGGGAGAGGGAGGGGGAGTGAGAGGGAGAGGGGGAGGGAGAGAGAAGGAAAGCGAGGGAGAGAGGGAGAGAGAGAGAGGGAGAGGGAGGGGGAGTGAGAGGGAGAGGGGGAGGGAGAGAGAAGGAAAGTGAGGGAGAGAGGGAGAGAGAGAGAGGGAAAGGGAGGGGGAGTGAGAGGGAGGGGGGAGGGAGAGAGAGAAGGAAAGCGAGGGAGAGAGGGAGATGGAGGGGGAGGGAGAGGGAGAGGGTGGAGGGAGATGGAGAGGGAGAGTGGGGGGGGAGAGAAGGAAAGAGAGGGAGAGGGAGAGGGAGTGAGAGGGAGAGGGAGAGGGAGGGAGAGGGAGGGGGAGGGAGAGGGAGGGGGAGGGAGAGAGAAGGAAAGCGAGGGAGAGAGGGAGATGGAGGGGGAGGGAGAGGGAGAGGGGGAGGGAGAGAGAAGGAAAGCGAGGGAGAGAGGACCATTCCCACTTGATAACTTAATCCAGTGAGCTGAGCCAGGTCAGCAGAGTTGAGGCAAAGATGGAGGAAATGTGGGCACCTGGAGGTAAATTAAATATTTATAAACACAACAATCTCCTGCAGATGGAATTACTGATTTATTAATAATTTCCATAAAAAGCTAGGGGGTGACATCCACATAAGTCACTGCCCAGCTCAGAGCGTGACACGGCCCATTACTCCCAGCTCCACACAGTCCCGCTGACGGGGCCTGGCAGGGACTGCACTTAAACTAAGGCTGCACCGGCCACATTCCCCTTGATCTTGGGGATGGCTGCACGCGGAGCTGCTGCCCTGGACTGTCAGAACAATGTGGTGGAGGCCCCCGTCTAACGCCTCTGCGGCCAGGGGGCCTGGCGGGCTGCGACCTGGAGCAGGCCTCCCCCAGGGGCACAGCCCTCCCCCAGGAGCTCAACCTTCCTCAGCCGTCACCCCACACTGGGCTGGGACACGTGCAGCACACCTGTGACCTGAGACCCTAGACTTGGCCTTGGGGACAAAGAAGAGACTGTCACCAAAGCCAGGCAGGCAGAGCAGGTTAAAGGAGAAAACAGCAGCCGTGCCACGCAGTGCGCATGCCACAGGCCCCAGCAGAGATGGGGTCACGGAATCTGGAAGCCGGCCTCTGCCATGAGGAGGCCACGCGGTGCAGGAGGGGAGCAGGGCCTATGGCAAAGGCGGCTGCCGCAGCGAGTGGGTTTCCACCACCGACTGCAGCTGGCGCTGAGCGACCAGCAATGCTCTCACCTCCCTGAGCAGATATGTTGTGTCTGTGAACGTTTATTACGGAAGAGGGTTGAAGCCAGCGCTCAGATGCAGCAAAGTGCAGCCACTGCCGGGTACACCCTGGCGGTGACTTGGCTAACTCAGTCAGTGGGGGAGGTGACAGGCCGTGCTGTGAAGGACATGAGCTCCGAGAGCAAACAGACCTGCTGGGGCTGCCGCCCGACCACGTTCAGCTGGCAGGTCTGGGGCCGGTGACTCAGCCCGTCTGCACCTGAGATCATGCACCCACGGGGCAGTCGTCAGGAGCGATGGTTCTTAATACACTTAATACACAGCCACGCCCGCCACCATGGCTACCATTATCCTCACTACCAGGTCTCCGCGGTGTGAGCCAGTCCACAGGCCCTGATGGGGGAGCAGGTACTATGTGGTCCCTCAGAGGTCACCAGCACTGCTGGGCTTGCCTGCATCGATCCCCACCTTGCACCCCCTATACCCCTCTGCCCCTGCACCCCTGTGCCCACAATGAGTGCTCTAGCATGGTGACTGCTCGGAGTTACCTAGAGTCAATCCTTCCATTATCTACAGGCGCCCGCTGGTTTCCACAGAGCACCGAGAGCAGACTGGTTACAGTCAGTCGGCGTTTATATAAACTGAGCCCCGTGTGTGTGCCGGCCCACCCACCTGCACTTCAGGGGCTTGGAGAGCAGAGGCTTGGCCTGTGCCAACAGGAACCCCTCGGATCCCTGCCCTTGCCCAGGTCCATGCTGGGAACTGTGATCCCCTGGCCCAGAAGCATGGGGCACACTGCGTCCCAGCCACCTCTAGGTTTGCCAGTGTCCCTCCCAACGACCCAGACGCCCAAAAGTCCTTCGTGAACATACCTCAGTCAACCCTCACGCCAACCTGGCAGAACCCCCCCCCAACCACCACCAAGCCACTGCCCTTCAAAGAGAAAAGCTCCACCTGCCCAGCGGGGCTCAGTGGTTGAGCATTGACCTATGAACCAGGAGGTCAGGGTTCAATTCCCAGTCAGGGCACACCCGGGTTGTGGGCTCAATCCCCAGTGTGGGGCATGCACAAGGTAGCCAATCAATGATTCTCTCTCATCACTGATGTTTCTCTCTCCCCCTCTCCCTTCCTCTCTGAAATCAATAAAAATATATTTTAAAAAAGAGAGAGAGAGAGAGAGAGAGAAAAGCTCTCGGACCACTTACTGATTCAAGATTAGCTGTTGAGCACCTACTGTGTGCCATCTGTGGACAAGACCACAGGAAGTCTGCCCTGACAGAGCTCACAGCGAGTAGTAGAGACACACTGCATGGCTCACGGGAAGCGCTGCGGCAGGATCCACTGTCTGGCCAGCTGTGCGGCCAAACCCAGCGGTCATCAGGGGTCTCTGAGCGGCTGTGCAAGAGGCTGAGGCCCGGGAAGTCACGCCAGCTGAGGAACTACCTCAGAGCACCCCTCCTCCCCCAGACAACAGTGACACCCCCACACCAAGCCCCCTAGGACCGCCCGCCCCTCTGCCCAGCAGCCTCTCTGAGCAAAGGAAACCAAGGGCCCGGCCCAGGCTCCACCCCGTCCTGCTCAGGTTGGCCAGGCCCTGAGGCTACCTCGGCCTCCGGGGCCTCACCTCGCTGCTGCTGGGCATGTCCAAGTCACCTGCCTACTCCCAGGCCCACACGTCCAGCCTGCCCGACCCACTTCCCCTATCCGGGTCTCGGTCCACCTCCCTGTCGGTGGACAGTCCACGGGCTGGACCTGCCTCCCCAAATCCTAGGAACTGGGGAGATAGATACACACACGCCAAAGAGCCACACGGAATGCTTAGAGGCCAAGTCATGCGAAGCAAAGGAAGAACCGTCAACATTCCCAGTAGGACGAGTCCCCGGGCTGGGAAGGAGGATGATTTGGGGGACGAGGGCCTTCAATGTCTGTCTCATCGTTGCCATGGTGATGGCTAACACTGGCAGAGTGATGTCTAAGGCCAGTTACTGCTCTGGGGGCCTGTGGGGGGTCACCTCACTTCATCCTCATAAAAAACAATGGAGGAGGAACATGCCCACTTTACAAGCGGGGAAACGAAGGCGCAGAGCAGTTAGGTGGTCTGCCCAAGGTCACACGGCTCGTCTCTGCAGAACCAGAACCCAGACCCAGGCAGACTGGCTCCAGAGCCCACGCTCCCCACTGCAGCTCTGAAGGTCTTCAAGGATAGCCACGACGTGCTCGGGTGGAGAAACGAACACCCCATGCCTCCCCAAACAGTCTGACAGCCTCCTGCTCCCCATGGCCCAGAGCCACGTCACTGCCCCACCGCCTTCAGGGACCAGGGGCAGCCAGGCTGGGCCTCCACGGGCGGGAGTGTCTCCTTCCGGCAGGATCAAGCTGATTCCTACCCCGAGTGCTCCTCCTCCTCGTATGATTCATCTCCTTCGGGGGACAGGGATGCCTGAGGCAGACCATCAACAGGCACAGAGCGGTGCTCGGGGGAAGAGGGAAGGAGCTGTGACAGGACCTCAGCCCGCCTGACTGGCCTCCTTCTCCCCAGAGCTCCCCCCGCCGGGCTCGCAGACGGCGAGGGGACAGACCTGGTCTACCTCCTTTCTACAGAGCGGGAAACTGAGGCCCGGAGAGCAGGAGGGACGTGCCCCAGGCCAGCACGTGTCTGGCTGACCAAGGGGCCTGGACCCCACGGTGGGCATGACGTTCCCACCTGTTGCCTCTCAAGCTCAGGGCTGGCCCCGGAAATTCGCAGAAGGCTCCACGAGAAGAGAGCGCACCCCAAAGCAGCGAAACCAGGGGCTCAAACAACAGGGTGCCTGTGACTGCTCGGAGCAGCTCTGTTCTCCGCAGCCAAGCGTGCAGGCTGCCGAGTGTCTGCCAGCACACGGTGGACAGCCAGAGGACGGCGGGTGCAGGGAACAGGGCGCCGATCATCCCTCAAAAGAAACAAAGTGACCGCACGTGCTACACGGGGTGAACGTGAAAACATACTGAGAGGAAGAAGCCAGACACGTGTTCCTGATTCCATTTCTACGGGACATCCAGAGGCGGCGAACGCGTGGAGACAGAGATGAGTGGTCGCCAGGGACTGAGAAAGAGGGGGTGGGAGTGACAGCTAATGGGGACCTGGTTTCCTTTGGGGGAACGGAAATGTCTGGCACTAGATAGTGGTGAAGGTCACACAACATTGTGAACGTTCTAAATGCCACCAGTGGAACATTTTATGCTGTGTGTATTTTATCACAATAAAGAAGGAAGCGTGGCCAACCCATGTAGCGAGGTGGGCTCCGGGATGGAGATCATGCCAGCGCTCCCTGCCCACAGAGGTGGACCCCGAGCCTGCAGGCCTGGCCCAGTGCCCGGCGCCCTCAGCATCGCCCTCGTCCTGGATCCCAAACCCCGCGTCAGTGAGAAGAATGGCTGGACTGTCAGGATGAAGGAATTTGCCGCAGGCTCCAAAGCAAAGACTGTCCAGCTTGCAGATTTTAAATGGTTAGTTTGTCCTTTGGATGCTCAACTAGAAAAACTGCCGCCGAGCTATGATGTCTGCAGTGGCAGGGGATAAACTGGAGCCGGCGAGGCCCCCACCCCTTCCCTCTGCTGGCACCAGGGCAGCGGGCGGGCCTCCCCTGGAAGGGCAGAGGGTAGGACCACAGGCGGCTCTGCGCTCAGCACCTGCGCCTGGTCACACGGGGCATCACCGTGCATCCGGCCTTCCAAAGGCATGCCCATTGCTCACGGGGTGGGAGGGGGGCTGCCTGCCCCAGGAGATGCGCCCGGAAGGAGTGAGCCAGCGGCAGTAGGCGAGGCTCAGGGGTCCCACGAAGGCTGCCCTGGGGACCAACGGGTGAGAAGGCATCGTTGTGCCAGCCTGGCTCCCCTTGCCCTCCCCACCTCGGCCCACCTCGGCCCACCTCGGCCCCCCCGCACTGATTCTGCCCCTGTAACCTCCTGGCCCTGTTCATAGCCCATCTCCTCCAGGGAGTCTCCCTGGTGTCTCACTCCACCGTGAGCCCCCGTTTCTAGAATCTTCTCACAGTGGCAGCACCTCTCCAGACTCCTGGCAAAGTGCGGTGTCGCTAGCGTTCATGGGCATGGCGTCCTCCCTCCCGGGTGTCTGGTGCCCAGGAGGCTGAGCCTGCTCCCACCTCACCTAGGCCACTCAGATCTGCTCAGGGGGGTGACGAGCACGGACGCCTTTGGAGGGCTAGAACGCACGGTGAGTGACAGGCAATCCTCTTCTAAAGGCTGCCGACAGCCTGGCTGGCGCGGCGCTCGGTGGTTGAGCGTTGACCTATGAACCAGGAGGTCAGGGTTCAATTCCCGGTCAGGGCACAGGCCCGAGTTGTGTGTTCGATCCCCAGTGTGGGGCGTGCAGGAGGCAGCCAATCAATAACTCTCTCTCATCATTGATGTTTCTCTCTCTCCCTCCCTCTCTGAAATGAATAAAAATGTATTTTTGAAAAAAATAACACAATAAAATAAGGCTGCAGACAGGAAGAGCTGTCTGTGAGGCCATGCTGGCTGCCCCGGGGCGGTGGGGGGGGGGCGGGGGGTGTGCGCTGCGGGATGAACGCAGTTGCTGAGGCTGGTGCGTGTGAGGCTGGACACGGGTGCCCGGCTCAGCCCTCCCGTTCAGGGGCAGCCCGGGCCAGGCCGGCAGCAAAGGGCAGCGCTGGCCAGTGGGCACACACACAAGCCACAGATGCCAACCACAGAGATGACGTTAACATCGCTAGAAGCTACTTTTTCCCAAAAACAGGTAAAAGGCAGGAGAAATTAATATTCAGAGTATATTTTATTACTAGTATATTTTGTTTCAAACCAATGTATCCCAAAACACGGCTTCATTACAAAGGAGTCAGGAGCTGTTCCAGGCAACACTGTCCAACGCTGGTTAGCAGCAGCTGAATTTCCCGTGCTGGGCAGACAGGTGCGGCAGCCGCGGTGGGCGGGGTGGCCCTCGGTGCAAATGTCACAGGAACCCACAAAATGGACCTGCCTGCTGCGCCCAGCCCTGCAGAGTCCCACTGGTACGCGTCCAGCGAGGGGCCTGCCCTGCCCCTGCTGCTGGGAGCCCGCGTTTGTCTGCCTGCGAGAGGGTGTGGGCTCCTCAGAGGTCTGAACCCCCTCCGTCCCTCAGCCCAGGCTTGCGGTCACGCCCATTCCCTCTCCAGAAGGGGCCACCCACGGCAGACACCCCAGACCAGAGAACTGCCCCCCCCCCCATTTCCCCTGAAGCCGCCCTCAGAGAAAGGTCAGGAGCCCCTTCCCTTCCATCAGCTCCAGTCAGCACCCCCCCACCACCCCACCACCCCCAGCCGCCGCCCCGGCCTGTCTTCCAGATGTGGGTCCAATGTCGGGAGACAAGAGTCAGTCTCCAGGGCCTAGAGCCCTTAACGGGACAAATTAAAGAGACAAAACAACAAGGAACGGTAGGGAGATGGTTTTGTTTTTTATTCCCGAGTCCAAGTAATAAAAACATCTGTGGTCTACGTGATCTCAGATGTGTTGCTCCCAAAACTGGATCTTTCAACCAAGAGACAATCGTGTAAAGTGTGTTTTTATGGATTTCTGCGCAGGGTTTTACCTGTAAGAAACCAGGGCTGGGGGGGGGGGGGGGGGGGACTTCGAACAGCTGGCCCAGCAGCTGCCCGGCCACCACATGCAGCTCTGTTTCTCCCAGATGAGAAGGAAAATAGCTCGTCCCAGGACTCGTGGTTTGAAGACTCATACTCAGTGTCCTCGGGGCATGTCAAAGTGTACTTCGTTAAGGACGTGTCAGTGTCCTAGCCGCCATGTTTACAGTGGAGGCAAATTCTCCCAGAACCCATCACTCCTGCACTTTACAAAAATAACTGGCCTTGCCTGGCCGGTGTGCTCAGTGGTTGGAGCACCACACTGTGCACTGAAGGGTCGCGGGCTTGAGGCCCCATCGAGGGCACGTGCCTGGGTTGCAGGTTCACTCGTACACGTGGGAGGCAACCAGTCGATATGTCTCTCGCATCGATGTTTCTCTTTCCCTCCCTCCCCGCGCCCCCTTCCTTCCGCTCTCTCTGAAAAACAACGGGGGAAAGAAATAACTGGCCTCGATTGAAATGAATACGTAGCCATTTCCATCCCGGCTCCGGTGGCACCTCTCACCTGCTCTCTCTGGGCACCCCCTCCCCGCCTGGCGGGCTCCCCTCCGAGAGAAATATCCCAACTCAGAGCCAACCACCTTTTACAGTTAGCAATTCCTCGTGCTAAGTTTGCTCTGTCCAGTGTGGTTTCTGTGACCTGCAGACCCGGCTGGCGTAAGAACCGCCCACGGCCCGAGGACACCTGCCCCGCGTGGCTGGTCACCCCTGAACACAGACTAGGAGGCAGAGGGTGGGAAGACACCTGGAGGGGAAGATGGGCATCGAGGGAGCTCTCCGGCTCCCAGGACGTCTCCTGGACGCCGGCCACACGCCAGCCTGAAAGGCACTGAAACAATGTGTGTCCTACGCTTTCCTTTGTGAGAAGAAATAACCTGCCTCTTTGGGGAGATAAAAAGCGCTTCTTGTAGAACAGAAAGAAGTTCCTGCCGGAACCCGTTTGGCTCAGTGGACAGAGCGTCAGCCTGCGGACTGAAAGGTCCCAGGTTCGATTCCGGTCAAGGGCATGGACCTGGGTTGCAGGCACATCCCCAGTGAGAGGCATGCAAGAGGTAGCCGATCGATGTTTCCTCTCTCATCGATGTTTCTAACTCTCTATCTCTCTCCTTTCCTCTCTGTAAAAAAAAATCAATAAAATATATATTAAAAAAAAAAAAAGAAGTTTCTCCACCTCCCTTCAGCTGTGTGATATGAGCGAGTCACTGCCCTTTCCTGCCTGAGATATGGGGCGGCATCCCCGTACCCCACCAGGTGATGTGTGCACACAGGAGGTCACTGGGTTACGACGTTGGTGATCAGCTCCGCTGAGGTATAATTTACATACAATAAAATGCAACTCTTCTTAGGTGTGCAGTTCAATGAACATGATCAAACAGATCCCCGTGTATCCATCGCCACGTTCAAGACAGAAGACAGTCCCGGCCCGGTGAGAAGGTCCTTCACACCTCGCCAGCCGGCAGCCCCCAGCAACCACGGGTCTGCTTCCTGTCCCTGCGGATGAGCCTTCCTGTTCTAGAACTCCACACACATGAAATCCCACAGGACGCGCTCCTTTGGGGTCTGGGTCTCTCACTCAAAATAACGTTGCTGAGATGGACCCATGCGGCCGGGTGTATCAGCAGTAGCCCGTTCCTTTCACTGCAGAGAGTAATTCCGCTGGGTGGATGCGTCACACGTGGTTCACCCACGCCAATGCTGAGGAACGTGTGTGCGGTTCCCAGCTGGGGACTGTCATGAATAAACTAACGCTCATTTACAAGTCTTGGTGTGGACACACTTTTTCATTTTTCTTTGGGGAAAACCCAGACATGGAACTTCTTGGCCATGTGGTAAGTACAGGTCTGACTCTATATGAAGCTGCCAAACTGTTTCCCAACGTGGCGGCACCGTTTGATAGCTCCGCCTGGAACGCACGTGAAGTAAAGTTGCTCCACATCTTTGCCAACGCTTGGCACTGCTGGTCTTTTCAATTTCAGCCATTTTTGTGGGTGTGTAGTTACCTCGCTGAGGTTTCCATTTGCTTTTCCCTCGTGACGATATTTAACATTTTTCATGCGTGTACTCATCGCTCTATGTCTTCTTTTGTGAAGTCTCTTTCCATTGTTGCCTTATTTCTAATTAGGCTGTTTGTACTGTTGTTGAATTGTTAATAGTTCTTTTTGTATTTTGGATAGGAGCCCTCTATCAGGTTCATGCATTATGAACATTTTCTTCCAGTCTCTGGCTTACTGTTTTATTTTCTTCAAGTCATATTTCAAAGAGCAAAAGTTTCAAAATTTGCTTAAGTCCAATTTACCATTTTCTCTTCTTCTGCCCATTAAGAAATGTCTGTCTGCTCCAAGTTCTCTGCATTTAATTTGGGATGTTTAGACTGTTTATATTTAGTGTAATTATTGACCTGGTCAAGTCTAAATTAACCATCATGCTATTTGTTTTCTATTTATTCCATTTTGTTCTTTGTTTCCTTTTCCTCCTTTTCTTGCCTCCTGTTGGATTAAGTGATTTTTCTTCAGTATTTCAGTTTAACTCCATTGTTAGGTTTGCCTCTGTTTTATTGCGATTGCTCTAGGATTTGCATTACGCTCTTTAATCTAACGGAGTCTTCCTTCAAATATTAAACCACTTCATAGACATTTTTAGGGCTCAAAGAGTGATTCCACTTTGCCCCTTCCCTCATTCCTGGTACAGCTTGCTGTCATCTATTTCACTTCTAAATATGTTCCAGACCCCAATACAGTGATGTAAGCAATTAATTACCTTTAAACAAATTTAAGATGAGGGAAAATACATTTAACTACATATACGCCATTTTCAGCACTCCCCATTGTTTTGTATAGCTCTGGGTTTTCATCTCATGTCATTCTTCTTCACATGCAACTGCCTTTAACAGTTCCTGTAATGCAGGTCTCCAAGCAATGAATTCTCTGATGTGTGTGCATGTGCTGGTTTGTGTGGCTGTATAATTATTAGAAGACTCCTTTACTTCACTTTAATTTTTTAAGGTCATTGCACTGCATACAGAATTCTGGCTGACAGGTTTCCCCCTACCTACCCCTACTCCCCTCGGAATTTAAGAGATTGCGTTCCATTGTCTCCTGGCTTGCATGGTTTCATATCTATATATATAAAAGGCTAATATGCAAAGTGTCCCTCAGGAGTTTGACCAGGAGACCAGCAGTTCTATCACTTGCTATGATGTGTGTTGACCACTAGGGGGTGGTGAGAAATGAAGGAAGGTCCCAGCCAACAGCCGAAACGCTCCGATCGGCCCTGATCAGCGGCCAGGCCTAGGGATCCTACCCGTGCACAAAATTTCATGCACTGGGCCTCCAGTGTGTGTGTGTATGTATACATACATATATATACACACATATATATGTGTGTGTGTATATATATATTTCAGAGAGGAAGGGAGAGGAAGAGGGAGAGAGAGAGAGAAACATCAATAATGAGAGAGAATCATTGATTGGCTGTCTCTTGCACGCCCTCTACTGGGGATCGAGCCCGCAACCCAGGCATGTGCCCTTGACCAGAGTCAAACTCAGGACACTTCAGTCCACAGGCCAACGCTCTATCCACTGAGCCACACCAGCTAGGGCCTGGCTTGCATGGTGTCAATGATAAATCTGCAAAAGTTCTTATCTTTGTCCCTTGTAATGTGCCCCTTCTTCCCTGCCCCACCCCTTCCCCACCCCCACTGATTTTAAGACTTTATCACACATTTGAAGCAGTTAGATTGTGGTGTGCCTTGCTGTGGTGTGCTTTGTATTTATCTTGCTTGGGGTGTGTTGAGCTTCTTGACTCATTGGGTTTATAATTTTCATCCAATTTGGAACCCTGGCAGCCATGACATCTTTATATAAAGAGTGTTAGGCTTTGCCCTGGCAGGCATTTGAGTTACCTGTGCATCAACCTGATGCCCTCAGACTTACTTCTAATCTTCGTAAGGTGAGTCTGCAGCACCTCTTCCTCTGGACACGTTCTAGCCCCACTGGTACTCCTTTTCTTTCTGTACCGAATGTCCCATTCATCTGAGGAGGACTCTGCCATCTGGCCAGTCTGAGTCTGAGCACCTGCCAGTCCCGAGTGAGCGCTGGGAACTGTTCACCTCACAGCCCTTAGAGGCCTTTAGCCCACCTTGTGGACCATCACCTCACACGTCAGCAGCTTAGCATCCAGCAGAACTTGCCAGGGGACCCAGGCAGATTCATGGAGCACTTTATCCGCAGGCCCTCTCCCCTCTGATCTTCTGCCTTCGGAATTCTGGCCTTCCCATCCTCCCCAGACTCTGATGTGTGTCTCCCCAGTTCAGCAAGATGAGGGCACGCTGCATGGGGACCCTCCCTGAAACCGCCATCTTGAAATGCCTCCCAGCAGAAATACAGAGTGACCGCGGGACCCCAGTCTCCTCTTGGGAACCACAGTCCTGCCTGGACTGCTGCGTAGCATCTGAAACGATCTGGCGCTCAGATTTTGTCCAGTTTTATCATTACTGATGGCATGAGGACAAGTCTGGTTCCAGTTACTCCCTCACCCAGAGCAGCAGGAGCCGCGCCAGGAATGTTTAGATTGCCATCCTGTCCTGTGAGAGGTAGGTCAGCAGTCTTTGGAAGGGGACAGAGCCGGCCCGAGGCACCGGGGTTACACCTCTGCGGGTGCCACGGCTGCCAGGAGAGAGGCTGCCATGGAGCCCGGGGCGGGTGGCGGGGGGGGCTTCCTCCAAGCTGAGGGGGAGAAGAGAGTGTCGGGGACAACTGAACACGGGCCGTGCTTGGACCCCACCTGCCCTTGCCTCCTTGCCGCCCTGGCCGGATGAAGACGTAGACTTGTGATCTGACACAGGCACTCAGGAGCCAGAGGAGCCCACACACGCACGGGTTTCTGTTGCGAGTCCTTGCAGGAGAGCGCGATACACTGAATATAAAGCAGAAGCAGTGTTGCGAGGACTTGGCTTCCTTTTCAACCTTGGCAGGATTTTATCTGCACAGAAAGTGTCACTGGCAGCTCCACGCTGCCAACTCCCATTAAGAACAAGGGACAGGGGACAGCGATGCAAAAATACCCTGCATCGCGTGGTCTCGGTGCAGCCTCCTCCCTGTAGAGAAACCCTGAATTCCTGGTGAAATAAATCAGGAAATTATAGCGGCGGGTGTGTGCAGGTGTGTGTGTGTGTGTGTGTGTGTGTGTGTGTGTGTGGACGTGTGTGCTCTCTTCCTCCCAGTACATAACCCCACCCATGTGCTAACCACCTCCACCTCTGCTCTAGCATATTAAGCAGGAGAGCACTTCGGAAGTGGGTCTTCATCATCACAGAGGTCAGAGAAGGTTCTGGAAGGTCAGAGAGGCGCTGGGAGGAACAGACGTGGCCCTGGTGCCTCTGGAGACGGCGCCGGGCGTGCATCTGGCCCTGCTCCAGCCTTCCTGCCACCCAGCTCTGAACAGCTAATGGCTCCTTGCAGAACAAACCCCAACACTCAGCCTAACCCCAGCCCACTCCCAATCCAGCAAAACGAATGAAAACAGAAGCCAGCAATCTTAAAATTAACACACCCAAGATACACGCAGAAACCATTGATCAAAACCTCCTATCTTCCCTCCCAGCCGACACTCCAGACCAGCCCTAAGGCCCCATAACGGAATCCCATTATCTACAACAGCTGCTCATTCTGGAGGAGAGTCACAACCCAGGAGTCACAGGGGCTGCGAAGGGGAGCCTCCTCTGCTCCCACAGATGGGGTGCAGCACGTGGAGCTACAGCCAGGGGGGCACCTCCCCAGAGTCACAGAGCCGTGGATGGAAGGAAGGAACGGGGCGGTGGGGAAGGACGGCTCAGAGCCACTTTGTCCCATCTGTGCTGACACGGAACAGACGCCGATTTCACGCAGGAAGAAAACAGAGTCCACAAGTCGCTTTCCTTACATTCCAGGACTGCCTGACTCCGGAAAACACAGGGATTTCAGCGAAAGTCGGGAGCAAGTAAGATTAATTAGCAGAGGCTCAATTCCTTAATTCACACTTCAAACAAACAAGTTAATTGTGTAACTAACAGAGTGTGACTTGATTACAGGCCGCTGGTGGCCCTTAATGGATGAAAGGTGTCTGGGTTCCATAGCCCGCCTCCACCAGGGACGTTCAGCTCAGTCGCCATCCTCGAGTGCAAACACCTGTGATCACGAGCCCCACGTGGCGGGCGAGCGAGCGCCCTGGCTTGGAGCGTGAGCAATTCAAGAGTGAACAGGAGGAGAATTCTGCATTTTCCAGAGGCAATTGTTCCCCCTGCTTTGGAAAGCGGTGCGGTTTGCTCTCAGAAGACCTTAGCATACGCATGAGCACAGCTTCCTGGCTGACACCCACCTTCTAGGGCCGCCGCTGGCTGCTTTGACAGGACCGCCTCCCCTCCCCACCCCCCCAGGAAAACAGAACTGGACGGGGCTCTGGCTGCAGACATCACCAACCCACCCTGCTCCCAAAGACACAAGCCTCGGTCCCTCTGAGGCCTCAATTACAGTACAAACAGGTGATGCTTCCAAAAACTGACTATGGGTAAGTCTACGTCCGTCTTCCCTTTGACCTCGTGGGCCCTGTCCTCAGAATCTCAGAGTGCTGCAAACGCAACAAAGAGATCTGCTCTCCTCTTACTTCTTGGTAACGTCCAGCAGTAAGATCAAAGGTAAGGAGCTGCCCGGCCAGCGTGGCTCAGTGGTTGAGCTTCGACCTATGAACCAGGAAGTCATGGTTCGATTCCCGGTCAGGGCACATGCCCAGGTTGCGGGATCGATCCCCAGTGTGGGGTGTGCAGGAGGCAGCCGATCGATGATTCACTCTCATCATTGATGTTTCTCTCTCTCTCCCTCTCCCTTCCTCTCTGCAATCAATAAAAAAATATTTTTAAAAAAAGGTAAGGAGCCCACAGACGTCCTATTGTGTCCCCTGAAGAGCAGCAGGGGCTGCAGGGTAACAACACTGTCAATCCAATGTGCTCTCCTGGGGACCCTGTGACGTGCCGATGCACAGATGTCAAGCGGTAACGGAAAGGAGGCTTGCTCTTCCCCGTGTCCTCACGGGGCAATGTGAGGACGGGGCTGGTCTGTCTTCTGCGAATGTCAGAGATGCAATGAAGGGGGCCCTCCCTCTCCAACGCAAGGGGCAGGCCACACCCTCAGTCCCAGGGTCTGCAGCCACGCACCCCCAGGGAGCAGCCGCGAAGCAGTGTCCCCACCCTCACCCGGTGAGCTCCATAAACTCCGGGGGATCTGGGTCCAACATTATGGGGGACACAACCATGAGAAGACCTGGGCTTTCTTTTCAGGCGGACTGAGCACTGACTCACAAAGCGATCTGATCTGAGACTCTTGAGATCCAGTACAGCTGGTGGGGCCGGAATAAGGACCCAAGCTGTGACAACAGGAAAGGAAGGGAGGGGCTGCTGTCCTTGGTCCTGAACCAACTTAGTGCCCCTGGGTGGCCATCCCTAAGGCCCTTTGGTGAGTCCTGAAATCAATCCAGGGCGGATGGCGGCCATTTTTCATGGACCTGAATGAATGGACTGGAGTGGAAGATGGCACCGTGCACTGCAGACAGCACTGCTTCTTGGAACTTCTGCTCAAGAAGTACTTCCCTCAGAGGCATGTGCGTCACACTTACACGTGTGCATTCCCTCAGCTTCCAGCCTTCACATCCAACGCAGGGCTTGAGCCCAGTGGGAAAGGGTTAACTGCAGACTGGGAACAACGGCTGTGCCTGTGTCAGAAGGTGGTGGTGAGGGTTAAATGAGTTCATTTATGCGAAGTACTTAAAACAGAGCCTGGAACTCAGGATCCGCAGCCGCGCACTCCCGGGGAGTGACCTCTGAACAAGGGTTCCCCTGTATCACCATTTCGCTTTGCTGTAGGTTTAGGTGGCTAACTCACCGATGCCATGGTACACAGCCATTAAAACAGCCACGGAATGCAATGCCTATCATACAACCTTGAGGAGGAAACCCAAGAAGCAAAGCCGTGTAACAGCATTCAGTCGCAAATATGTCTTAGATACACAAGCAGCACAGCAACCTCAAATATGCTATTCGAGACTTCGGAGACCACTGGGAGGAAATCTACTGAAATGTGAACCATGGCTGGATTTGGGCGGGAGGCCTCAGATAAATTTCTCTCTTATACATTTTCTTCAACTTTCCCATTTTTTCTACAATTGGTGTGTTTTTATCATCGGAAGAGGAAAAGCTATACTTCCAAGTCTCTAAGTCAGTCAGAGTGGCTTTGTGGCTGGGACATGCTGTCCTGCAAGCGCCATCAGATGGGATGTGGGAGCGGCTGGGGGGGCGGGGGAGGGGGCGCCACCTCCATGTGCGCGGGCACCTGACACGCTGACAGCTTCGCTGGGACATGTGTCCCTGCCTCTCTGGCCTCCCTATGCCACCTCATAGCTGCTGCGAATGGGAAGTTTACCAAACCTTCTGACTTACTTCCCGCCCTGGGAGGCAGCACAACAGAGACCTTAAACCACCCAGAACCCGACTCACCAGCTCGGTCACCTGCCACACCTCGGTCACAAGGGCCATTGTGCCAGGTACTGAGTTTCCCATCTATCTCATGTCAGCGTTCCAATAAGTCTGTGACATGGGCTTCGTCGTCATCTTGATTTAGAAGATCAGAAACTGGAAAAGTTTTACATTAAGTGACTGTATCCTTCACGCCTAGGCTCCCTTCGGAGTAAACTGCCTTTGCAGAGTGTCCATACTTGCTGCCTCAGGCCGACACCTGAGTCCTTCTTGTCTCCCCTACTTCGCAGGCACCTCCTAGTCTATTTGTGAGGAGGTCCTACCCTCTACCTTCAAAATGCGTCCAGAATCTACCACGCCACCCCCGTGCCTGCTGTCCCCTTGCCTCAGGGCCCCAGCGCCGGCACCTGGAGGACTGCACGGCCTCCTCCTGACCCCCCGCTCGCTCTTGCTCCCAACACACCACCCAAGGCGAGCCTTTCAGGAGGCTCCCACCTCCCTCACATTCAAAGCCAAGCTGACCTCAAATTCAAAGCATATGTGGGCCCCAGGCCTCTCTGATCTGCTCCCTCCACTCTGCTCTGGCCACAGGGCTCCCTGGCTGCCCCCCTCCCCCCAACACACACACCACATGCTAACATGCTGCTGGGCCCTACACCGCCCCCTGGCTGCCCCCACACACTCCACATGCTACTGGGCCCTACACCGCCCCCTGGCTGTCCCCCACACACACACCACAAGCTGCTGGGCTCCACACTGCCCCCTGGCTGCCCCCCCCGCCCCCCAAAACACACACCACAAGCTGCTGGGCCCCACACCGCCCCTGGCTGCCCCCTCCCCCCACATACACACGCCACATGCTGCTGCCGGGCTTTGCACTTGCAATTCCCTGTGCCTAGAAAGGACTCTTCTCCCAGAATTCCACTGAGCTTTCTCTCTTCCTTGGGATCTCAGCCCAACGTCCCCTACCAACAGGCGTCCCTAGTCGCTGCATAAAGCCTCAACATCCCCTCACGCACGCCCTGCGCCCCTCACCTGCACGAGCTTGTTCACACTCCCACCTGACTATGCGTATCACTGCACCGTTGCTGGCGGCCCCTCTCTCTTCCTACCCCCCTCCTGGAACATGGGGGATTTCTCCACCCCCCTCACCTCTGTGTCCCCAGCCCCACAACAGTGCTTTACGCAGACCCAATACATATTTATTGAGTGAACGAAAATAGAAACAAAAGTGCCTGTTCAAGGCCATTGGCTCATAAATCCTGAGGCAGGTTTCCGACCAGACCTGTCTGCAGAGCCCACGCGCCTCCTGTCTGCGCGCTCCCGTGTCTGCGCCTCCAGACGTGCTGCCGGACAGACAGCCTTGCAGGGTCTGTGTGTCCGACCATCGTGCAGCCGGGAGGGCGCCGCTGCCACCCCCTCGCAGCCAACGGGACCGGATATGAAACGAGAGGCCTGCACTGGGAAGCGTAGGGCATACGACGGGTCGCTCAGCACAGCGTGGGCGAGGTCAGTGGAGAGAGGGTGGTCAGGGAGCCGATCTCCATGGAAAAGGGCCGCACACAAAGCCCCATCGTTGCCCCTCGAGACACAGCCCCGAGCCCTGATTCTGCCGACGGAGCCCGGGCCCCTGCCTCCTCCCTCAAGGACACCCGACAACGACCTCCGTCCTCGCAGGATGCGTGGGCGTCCACCACACCAGGGCCCAAACCCGTTGTCCTCACTGGGCCCAGGCAGTTCCTCCACGGACTTGGTTTAAAAAGCCAATCTCCACGTGATCCAACAGGAGCCCAGAGAGTAGGCGCGACAGACGGACAACCTGCAGCATTTGTGCTTCATGGCTGGGCATTAATTGGCTTTTTGAGCATGTAAATCGGTTCATTTTCAGTCCCTGTAACCTGTTCGCTCTCATTAATGAAGGTGCAATACTCGTCGACGGCCCTGCTCCGTACTTCACCTTGCAAAACCAGTCTCCGTTTATTCAAAAAAATAAAATAGATTTATCACAATTGGAAGTACAGAAAGTCATTAAAATAATAATTAAAAACACAACTCCGAGCACAATAAAAGTTCCGTGATAATAAACTACACTTTAATGTATATTAATTCCCCTCATGATTTACTCCATACATCTTCCAGGGTCAAATCAATGTCTGCACCAAAAAAAAAAAAAAAAATTCAATTAAATTCTATTCACTGTATCTTTTGAGTGAGTCTATTGTTTGCTCTTGTTTCCTATCAGGCCATTTGTCAATCGTTCTAGATCGCAAACAGGAGGGACGTGGCCCCGACAAGGGCCAGGAGAAACACACGTCCAAATCTGAGCCAGTCCCCCTGCCCCTCTCTTGTCTGTTTGTCACTGATGACCTTGTTGGAGGGGGGATAAGAAGGCAGGCACCATCCACCCATGCTCCTGAGAAGCGTGGGCCTGTGGGCCCTGCCTGACGCGCTCCCCATGCTGGCCAGCACCTGTGCCTCCCTGGAGACGCGGGGCCCCACCTAGAGCAGGCCGCGTCTGTCAGGGCGGGAGAATGGAGCTCCAGTGGTCCCTCCTTAAACTTCCTCTCGCCCAGACACAGCCTGACCTCCCCTCGGCAGAGCCCACGGGAGCTCAGAGCCAGAAAGCACGTCTGCTCCCCAGCCTCTTGCACCAAAGCAGGTTATCTGCCACGTCTTTACCTGGCCTCAGCGATTTTTCTAGAATTGAAACATAGAGACCATTTCTATGCTTGGAAACAACTGGCTGCTACTGACAATTTGGTGAGCTGGAGGGCTGGATGGTGGAGGCTCGCTGCCACCCTCCTGGTCCAGGCCTGGGTCTGAGATGACCACGCCACCTGCTGTCGCCACTAGGGGTCACTAGGCCTAACGTCAACCAGAGAGAAGGCCAGGCTCTCCAAAGGCACTGGGTTCGCAAAGCCCAGCGAGCTTAGGACCAAAGGGGAGTGGGTGAGCCCAGAGGTCACTCTGCAGCAACGGGCAGCCGACACCACCACGCCCAGTTCTGACGTGAGGAAAAGCCAGCTGCTGAATGAGAAATGATTTACTTCGGGACCCAACGGGAATTCCTGGCGAAGCTGAAATAAAGCAGAAGCGCCTAAAGCCATGCTCTTTCCTGAGCGTCTGGAACATGCAGGACAACCTATGGTCTCCCTTCCAGCCCCTCTGGGCCGGGATGTCAGGGCGGCGGAGCCTTCCAGAGCTTCCCCCTCCCCTGAGCTGCCCTGATTGGTGGTACCACTCGATGGGGAGGACAGGAAAGGTGCTAGCAGCTCCTGAGGCTTTTCACACCAGGAGCTGGTGGTTCCAGACCCTTCCAGGCCCCGCTGCTCAGCTAGCCCGCCCTCCTCAAAAGGGCAGAGGGCACCTCCTTCCAGGCCCCTCTCCTGGGCCTGAGGCTGGACTGAGGCCGAACGGGTGATTGGGGGCGGAGGGGGGCAGATGGGGGGGAGGGGGGTTGTGGAAGGCAGAGGTTCTCATTACCCAGGCGGCCTCCTGGGGGCCGGCTTGGGAAGTCTCAGCTGCACATGCTCGGTAAAATACAGGTGCAATTTCAGCCTGTGGGTAACACCGCTTCGTTTCATTCTGTGCTGTGTCATATTTCCCCAAGCTGGGCCGGGAGAGTAAGTCTCAGCTGCACAGCTGGCTGCGGGCAAATCCGCCTGGCTGGCAGCCTGTGCACACCCCTGGGCCCCTCTGCCCTGCAGCGCCCGAAGCCACAGCCTGCTGCCGCCCCGCGGCCCCCTGCCCCCCCTGCTGGGGAGAGGAGAAAAGCACTCCCTGGCTGGCCTTCCTATAACCAGAAGTTGTGACTTAGGGCTCCCACCTTCCTATCCGCTCGCTTGCCGCCCTTTTCTGGATCCCTCAGTCAGCTGACACAGAGCCACCGCCGCCCTTTTCTGGATCCCTCAGTCAGCTGACACAGAGCCACCAGCAAGTGCGCCCGTCCACTCCCCTCCCGCCTCCATGGAGGGCGCCCTCCCCCCCAGCCAAGTTGCACCCTCCGGTTCGGCTCCATCCCATCTCCTGCCTCCCCCAGGACCTTGCTCCCTCCCTCCCTTGGTTGATCCCTTCTGCCCCTGCCATGTTTGCTCCAGAACGTCACAGCCGCCCTTAACTGCTGGGCCACCGAGTACAGCGGCCCCTTCCTGTCACCTCGGCTTCTCAGCGGCGTCCGCAGAGCAGGCCCTCCTCCTCCACCTGGTTCTCCCTCCTGCCTTCGTAAACCCACCAGGGCCTGTTCTCTCCTGCGGTGCCCGCGTGGCCATCTATCCCTCCCGCCCTGGGCACTCTGTGTGTCCGAGCTCAGTGCCCGCCTGGCCCGCACTCACCTCTCCTGCCCCCCCTGGTCCAGGGCCTTGCACACCAGTGCGCACACTTACTCCCTGCTCTCCTGACCCCTGCTCGGCCTCTCCACATGGACAGATAATGAAATCTCACATTGAGCATGTCCAAACTGGGAATTTAAAAATATCTTTTTATTGATCTGAGAGAGGAAGGGAGAGGGAGAGGGATAGAAACATCAATGGTGAGAGGGAATCATTGAGCAGCTGCCTCCTGCACGCCTCACACCGGGGATCGAGCCCACAACCCGGGCATGTGCCCTGACTGGGAGTCAAACTATGACTTCTTGGTTCATAGGTCAACGCTCAACCACTGAGCCACGCTGGCCGGACCAAAATTGAATTTATTTATTTTTTTGCCTCCTTAAACTGGTTTCTCCTCAGGCTTCACCCTCTCGATATACTGCTCATCACCTAGTTACTCCAGGTCAAATCTCCAAATTCTCTGGCTCTAACCTACGGGCATCTCAAAGCTGCACACCCTCCCACCTCTCCTGCCAGGACCTTCCTCTGGCGGGACAGACCTCGTCCTGACCTTCCCCAAAAAGGCCTTTCCCAACACTTGACACTCAACCCCCATCCCTGTGCCCTCCACAGGGAGGCACTCAAAACATTAGCCACTGGTCGGCACAGCCCACTCCTCAAAGGATGCAGGCAGGGCAGTGGGTGCCCAGGGAGCTTGGGTGGCACCTTCGTGCCAACAGTTGGTGGATCGGCAGCCTGTGAGCACCAGGGCCAGCACTGGCCGGGTACCCACGCGGGGCAGGCGGGATGCCTCGGGGGAAGTGTGTGTGCCCGCACCCTGATCGGGACAGGGCAGGGAGGCCCCACTTCACGGCCCTGACACCTGACGTCGTGCCTGGCACAAGGAGGCCCTTGGTTAATATCCGCTGAACGGAACCAAACTCGCTCAGGCAAAAACAAAGCGGGAAGCCTGGGGATTTCCCAGGCTGTCACCCGCCGTGTGAGCCAAGTAAAGCGCGCTCCTGGACAGTCTGTTTGCTCAGATGGCGAGTCTGTCAGATTTCACAGCTTCAGCGACCTCACAAAGCTCTGACCTGAAACTGAATTGAGAGGGAATAAAAAAAGACGCGGGGAGAGCGGGAGAAAGCCAGCCCCCCTCCGCAGGCGTCCTCCGGCAAGCGCTCCAGCCGCTCCGCCAGACAAAGGGAGCTCTCCTGTGTCAGAACCGCATCAACCCCGGCGAGCCTGCTTTCCTGGCAGCACCTGCCGTGCTCCGGGGAACTGGGGCCGAGTCTTGAACAATTGCGATGCAGAGAGCTTGTCTTGTGTTACACAAGAGGCCACAAAACCTTCCACAGCGTGCAGGGAACAGAGGCTGTCCGAGCAGAACACGCAGGAAGGGTGAGGACTGTGGCCGTGGCCACAGAGAGGCCCTCGACCTCACAGCACGCAGCTCTGGTCCAAAGACCTGTGCAGGCAAGCAGAAGGGCCCCCCAAGGAGACCCCTCCAGGGAAACAGAAGACCCCTGCCATGGGCTGGGTTGCATCCCTCCAAAGTCATGTGTCTAAGTCCTAATCCCAAGTAGCTCAGAATGGGACTGTACATGGAGACAGGGCCTTGACCAGGGTGACTGAGTTAAAATGAGGCTGTTCGGGCGGCCCCGATCCAATGTGACTGTGCCCTTATAAGAAGAAGGGATTTGGAAAGAGGGGTGCAGGTGCATGGGGGAAGACCATGGAGGCAGGGGGACAAGGGGACCAGGGAGGACACAGAGAGAGACACAGGGTGCAGGTGCATGGGGAGGGGGGGGGGACACTAGGGGGACAGAGAGACACCGGGGTGCAGGTGCACGGGGGAGGGGGGACAGGGGGGACCAGGAAGGGGAGGACACAGAGAGAGACACAGGGTGCAGGTGCACAGGGAGGTGGGGGGGACTAGGGAGGACACAGAGAGACACAGAGTGCAGGTTCACGGGGAGGTGGGGGACTAGGGAGGACACAGAGAGACACCAGGGTGCAGGTGCACGGGGAGGTGGGGGGGACTAGGGAGGACACAGAGAGAGATACAGGGTGCAGGTGCACAGGGAGGTGGGGGACTAGGGAGGACACAGAGAGACACAGAGTGCAGGTTCACGGGGAGGTGGGGGACTAGGGAGGACACAGAGAGACACAGAGTGCAGGTGCACGGGGAGGTGGGGGGGACTAGGGAGGACACAGAGAGACACAGGGTGCAGGTGCACCAGGGGGTGGGGGACTAGGGAGGACACACAGAGAGACACAGGGTGCAGGTTCACGGGGAGGGGGGGGACTAGGGAGGACACAGAGAGACACAGGGTGCAGGTGCACAGGGAGGTGGGGGGGACTAGGGAGGACACACAGAGACACAGGGTGCAGGTGCACCAGGGGGTTGGGGGAGGACCAGGAAGGACACAGAGAGAAGGCAGCCGCCTGCAAGCCAAGGAGAGAGGCCTCAGAAGAGCCAACGCTGCCGACACCTTGATCTTGGACCTGCAGCCTCTAGACTGAGAGAAAACAAACCTCCGTGGCTTGAGCGCCGTCGGTGTACGTGTTTCAGTGCCTGAGCTGCTCACACGGCCCTTAGATGGGGAATGGACCCATCTTGGGTCCCCAACTCACAAGTCACCCACTTAGGATGCAGGGGCACCAGAGACTTGCAGGTAAAAGGAACAGCGACTGGAGGGGCCACTGCACAGCTCGATGCTAGGGACGTAGGCTCAGACCCTGGTCCTGCAGCTCGTCTGCCTGTCCCTGGGCCTCAGATGGCTCCTGTCTACAGAGGGCAAGAAGGGTGTCTGTTCCTCAGTGTCTCCTGTCTCTAAAGCAGAGGTCAACGCCAAGCTCAATGAGTTCTACCCAGTCTATTCCCTTCTCAGTCCATCCTCAACACGCAGGAGGCCCCCGGTGGCTCGGGCATAGGGACAGGGAAGAAGTTCCCTTGAGAACAAAAGAGGAAGAAAAGAGGGTGCCTTCTGAGCATATGTGCACACAGGAGGACCAACAAGATGGGAGCCACACCACAGACGTTTAAACTTCTGCATCTTCCCCGGATTGGCCAGCATCACCCTTCACCCCACCATCTGTCTGACAGTGTTCCTACACGGAACCAACTTAGACTCGGGGCCGGTGAAGAAGCATGGAGCTCGATGGAGCCCTGCCTCCCCATGTCTGTCTCGAGAGAGAACTATCTATGGATGGGAAGGGGCAGCCTGAAATGGAGAGGAAGGCAGAGGGACATCATGGGGAGGTCCAGGGGAAGGTGAAATGGGGAACTGGGGGACCAAGCAGGGGTGCCGAACCCCCAGAGGCCCAGGGTGGACCCAAATGTGTAAATCCAGCCCATGAACAGCAATGGCCTGGGGCCCTGGGCAGGAAAGAAAGAGGCTCTGTGTGTGTGTGTGTGTGTGTGTGTGGTGTGGGGTGTGTGTGTGTGTGTGTGTGTGTGTGTGTGTGTGTCATTCTCTACACTGGCGTTAGTCACTGGAAATAGTCTGATTTATCGAAATACTTTTCTTCCTTCCTCTGGACCAGGGTGACATATAGAATGTGCAAGTTGAAGGAAAAGAGGGCTTTTAATAAGCCCTGGCTTCTATGTTCAGACCCTGGAACCTGGGAGAATCTATTGGTCCAGATGCCACCTCTGGCAGAGATGAGCCCCCACACAGAGCCTGCCATTCAAAGCCCCCCACGCAGAGCCCCCCACGCAGAGCCCCCCACGCAGAGCCTGCCATTCAGAGCCCCCCACACAGAGCCCCCACGGAGAGCCCCCTCGCAGAGCCTGCCATGCTCAGGACTCTGACTCCACCAGAGGCACCAGTCACCTTCCCACTCAGAGAACATCCCTCGCTCACCCTCCGCTCCCTCACCCAGTCCATGAGCGGCCACTGGGCCTCGCTCGCACAGAGAAGCCACACCAGCGCCCACCCAGCTGTGCAAGCGGGGGGGCGGGGGGGGGGGGAGGGACGACCTCTGCGGCAGGCACTGTGCCTCGCTCCCTTCAGCCCAGGGACGGGATCCTGGGTGAGGCTCCCGGTGGGCCACGGGTCCATGAACGAGGTGCCTGGATGGCTTTCCCCACTTTTCCCCCCGAAAGAGATCAGGCCGGGACAGGACTGAGAAAACCTACGCCACCCCTGGCCAAGGGGTGCATGCTGGGAATGAAATGCACCAGCAACGGGGAGAGAGCTTCTCCCAGTCCCGGAGGAAAGAGGTGGGAGCCCCGGAGGTCGGGGTGTAGGGGGAACCCGGTCCTGGACATCAGGGAGGTGACACAACACTGGGACTCTGGACAAATAGCCGCAAGCGGGCAAAGCCGATGCCCACAGGGCTGCTCCCAGCTGGTATGAGGAGAAGGTGGGGGACCCCTCTCTCCCACTCCTCCTGGGAATGGCAGCCATGGTTAGGCGGTCACACCAGGGCAATGCCAACCCCACAGCAGGGTCCCTGTGAGAAAGCCTGGCCATGCTGGCTCTGCCCACCCTGCCTCTGGAGCGGAAGGTAGCCCTCCCTCCCCCAATTCTGCCGCCACCAAATGGCCTGGCCTGGCAGGGCCTCGGGACCTGGGACCCGTGAAGGACGTCCTCAGATGGGCAGCCTTCTTCCCAGGCCTGGCTCCGCGTCCTGCGCCCATTCCCGCTAAAGGGGGAAGGCTTGGTGGCCAGAGGAGAGGCCGCCTCGCAGAGCCAAGGACACACCATGACTACCCGGGGCCTGGGGCCCGCCGCCATCAGGAGGGGCGCAGCCTGTAGAGCAGGGCTTGCCGCACGGAGCCCTCCTGCCACACCCACTCCCAAGCTGCCACTGATGGTACGGAGACCCGCTGCTCACCTCGGTGCGACAGCTGCGCCGCTGGGCTTCCTGGGAGGTGCCTGGCTCTGGCAGGAAGACAGCTCTTCCAGCGTCTGCAGCTCCCTCCCAGGGCCGCTCCCCCTAAACTGCCGGTCGCAAGATGTTTAGGGCACCGCAGGGCGCTGAGCGCCGACAGGTGCACCCCTCTACTGCCCAGCTGAGAACCCAGAGGCAAAGGCAGAGAGACTGCCGTCGTCTCCAAGCAGGGGACTCCCAGGAGGACCTCAGATGGAGGGGCAGGAAGAAGGCCCCAGCCTAGCTCTGGCCCCGCCTGAGGCCGGAGTGGGAGGGAGCGGAGCCAGGGGTTCTGCTGCGTCCCCAGGGTCTCACTGCGTCCATCTCATCCCGGGCCCTTCACCCCAGAGAGGAGCCAGCACTGGGCCCTGAGGAGGAGCAGGAGGAGCAGGAGGAGCAGGAGGAGCAGGAGAGGACTCGGGCCGCAGGTGTCTGTGGGGGCTGACACCTCCTGCAGCGTCCAAACCAGAGAGGGCCCGATGCACGTGTGCTGGGCGAGCAAATGCTCACGGACAACGGTCCCCGCGGTGTGCAACGAGCACTCGAGTTCACATGCCCCTTCTCATGTGTCTCTCCCTTGTGCCCATCATGCAAGGGGGGAGGTGTCTCGGGGACACTAAGCCCTGTCGGGCCTCTGGGGGCAGAGCCGAACCCGCCCACGGCTCTGAGGCCGCCATAGATTTCTAACTGCCGTGGAAGGAAGGAGGTCTCCAGGTCTCAATTCCAGGCTTTGCTAAAACAGCAGCAGCCACCAGTTCCCACTGACGTGCTCTTGTTTAATCTCACAAGCCACCGGCTGGTGCTGCCGCTGCCCGTCCACAGGGAGAGCACAGAGGCCGGGAGGCCCCACACCCAGCAAGTGGCGGCGATGGAACCGGGTTTAGGTCCTGCTAACTGCTTCCTGGTTAGGATGGAGCCCCCTCCCCCAGGGCGTCCACACAACTTCACCATCAGCACCTACAGCCCCACAGGAGACGGCGGTGAGACCTTGCCTCCCGCCTGGGCTGGATTCCCTGAGACAGAGACCCAGGAGAAGGTGGCGAGACCCTGCCTCCCACTGCAGGTCTGCCTGGCCACCAGCAGCGGGAGAGGAGGCGCCACAGAAATGAAAGGGAAACAAAGACTTGTAAGGCGAGCATAGCACAGTGTGCTCCGGCAGGAATGAGACCGGGCATCGCCCATCAATGTCGCCAACCGTCCTCAAACTCAGGGGACCTGGAGGTGTGCTCTCTGCTGTAGAAACCGGAGATGCTGGGCAGCCAGCCTCTCCTCCGTCCTTCCTCCTGGGCCAGTGGGGAGCTCGCGTTGCAGAGATCTGCCCTTGAACCCGCAGGAAAGCCTCCATTCCCCACCCCCACCCCAGCTCAGGGCCTTAAACTCAGGGTGAGAAAAGCAGCAAAAGGAGCGGCCACCCCAGGAGGCCCCTGCCTGCCAGCCACATGCCATCACCCTCAGGTGATGAGGATGGACGGTTTGTGATGAGGCGGACAGGCACAGGGACACTCCCCTCTCCCCCGCCCCCGAACTCACTGCAGCAGAGGCAGTGGGAGCACATGCTCACAGGGAAGAGGTCCCCAAGGGGGTTAGGACAGAGGCTCAGAGGGACGCAGAGGCCGCAGCAAGAGCAGAAGCGGGGGCCAGGCAGGGAGGCCAACGGAGAGGGGCTGTGCAAGGAACCTGCACTAACAGCCATCTCACTGGGAAGACTTGCTGTTCCTGTGGCTCGTTCGTTCACTCACCCGTGCATCATCCATCCATCCATTCACTCCACAGATGTGCACGCAGCACCAGCCACGCACCAGGCCTTGTTGTAGGTGCTGCGGACACAGCAAAACAGACAAAACTCCCTGCCACAGGAGGGAGAAGGAGCCAGGGAGATGCATGGGGAAGAGCACTCCAGGCAAGAACAACCCGTGCAAAGGCCCTGGGGTGAGAAACAGGGACGAGGCCAGTGTCGCTGGAGTGAAGTGAGGAAGGGGAGAGTTGGGGGTGAGCTCTGAGGGGGTGGGGAACTGGCAGAGGGGGTGCTAGGGGGTGGGGGACTGGCAGAGGGAGCACTAGGGGGTGGGGGGCTGGCAGAGGGGGTGCTAGGGAGTGGGGGACTGACAGAGGGGGTGCTAGGGTATGGGGGCTGGCAGAAGGGGTGCTACGGGGGTGGGGGACTGCAAGAGGGGGTGCTAGGGGGTGGGGGGCTGGCAGAGGGGTGCTAGGGAGTGGGGGACTGACAGAGGGGGTGCTAGGGTGTGGGGGCTGGCAGAAGGGGTGCTACGGGGGTGGGGGACTGCAAGAGGGGGTGCTAGGGAGTGGGGGACTGGCAGAGGGTGCACTAGGGGGTGGGGGGCTGGCAGAGGGGTGCTAGGGGGTTGGGGGCTGGCAGAGGGGGTGCTAGGAGGTGGGGCTGGCAGAGGGGGTGCGAGCGGATCTGGATGGGCGCTCTGGATGGTGGGGATGCTCACGAGGCTTGGGGAATGCTGCATTTCTTACAGAGCCTGAATGGGACAATAAAGCACGGTGACAGGGAAGGGCCTCTCCAGGCAAAGGCTGCCAGGAGCAGGGCCACCACGCTGCCAGCCGCCTGCTGCTCCAAAGCAAACAGCACTCTCCCTTCCCCATGAAGACCCATCCCTGCAACTCCCCACTCACCAGTCCCATCAAATATCCAACTCTTCACTGTATGTTGTTTTTGAAATGACTCCCACTGTGACTACCTAGTGTTTGTCTCGCTCCAGCATTTACCTGGACTTTCCAACCTCAGTGGCTTATTTTACCTCCGGGTCTGGGTCGGTCTCTCTCTCTCTCTCTCTCTCTCTCTCTCTCTCTCTCTCTCGCCTTCTCCACAATCAAGCACTTCTCCTTGTCATAATAATTAATAGGCTCTGTTCCCATGGCGGTGATGTTCGGCTTGTCTTAATAAAGCACAGCTCCGAGTACATTCAGCAAGGGGCTGATCTCCACTCGGTCAGAAAGCCTCCTTCCCCCTAAAGCCCCTCTGGGTCCGAGCTACCAAGCCAGCTGCAGGATGATGGCCAGTGGCCTTCCCTGCTCTCTGGGCGACTTGACCCGGAATTCACCCACTGGCTACACAGGGAACTCATTGGCGGGCGGGTGAGTGAAGCCCTACAATCTCTTCTTTGTCCAGAAGACGGCACCTGGCAGGAGACACCAGGGCTCACACAGAATCTCCCAAGTGGTAAGACCTCTGCTCTGGGGTCCAGGGCCCTCGGGTGTACTCCATGCAGACATGCCTCTTGTGTGGCTGAGCTCAAAGTTTGCCTTCTTCCCAAGGAGAAAACATACCCTCTCCAATGTTTAGTCAGGGCATGTGAGGGTACAGTGCAGCAACAACCAGCCCCAAACTTTCAGTGCCCTAAAGTCAAAAATGTTTGCTTCCTGTCCACATCACAGGCCCAATGCACGTGGGGGTGGGGACTCTGCTCCTTGCGGTCACTTGGGGATCCAGGCAGATGGAGGCAGAGAGGCCAGGGAAGGGCACAGAGCTCACCACACACTGGCCCTTCAGGCTCCTGCTCAGGAGAGACCCACGTCCCTCCTGCCCACATCACTCTTGCTCACGCTGCCCCGCCAAAGCCAGTAGCACCCCCACCTGCAACTTCAACGAGGAGAGGGAAGTGCAGTCCCACCATGGGTCCCAGAAGGAAATGCTGAAATCCTAATGATCAGCCCCAAGGCCACCTCCTAGGTCTACCTGGGCCACAGCCCTGGTGGGTGCTGCCCGTCGACAGTCTGTCACTCAGTTCCATAGCTCATGGTTACAACAAACCTGAAAGAACAGCATTGCTCTGTGCATGTTTTACAGATGAAAAAAACAAGTCTCAAAGAGGTTGGGTAGTTTGCTGAGGTCAGACACCAATACATAAGAAAGCAGTATTCCCAGACAGGGCCCACGTGAGTCCCAAACCCCACTCCTCTCCAGGTGGGGTTGACCGCTCTCCTCCCTCCCAGATTCTCCCCGTGACCGTGAGCTATGTGACGGCAGAGCAGCACCTTCTCCATCTGATGGCAAACTGCCAGCACTCAAGAATGCCGCAGCGCGAGCACCCAGGCCCATCCGGGGTATGCCTGAGGAAGCCGTGCCTCTCCAGGGTGCTGCCCGCCCATTGCTCACTGGCACTCCTCTGGGGCTCCAGTGCCAGCACCATGGACAGCTCCTGTGTGGCCGGCACTAGCCTGTGCCCCTCGGAGGCGCTGCTGCCCAGCACTCACAGGCACACCACCACCGTCAGAACCATGGACAGCTCCTGCATCCCAGACACCAGTGGCTGTAGCCAGCATTAGCCTGTGTCCCTCCAGGGAGCTGCTGCCCAGCACTCACAGGCACTCCACCACCGTCAGAACCATGGACAGCTCCTGCATCCCAGACACCAGTGGCTGTAGCCAGCATTAGCCTGTGTCCCTCCAGGGAGCTGCTGCCCAGCACTCACAGGCACTCCACCAGGTCCCCACCCTGCACTAGCCTGTGGTCAGCACTAGCCTCGCAGGCTGATGCCTGGGCACTGGGGTGAGCATCAGGAGTTGTCAGGGGACGGAGGTCCTGCTGTCTTAGCTTCCTGCTGCTCTAGATCGAGCTCAGACCCACACAAGCCACCAGGAAAATCCAGGAGGTTGCTGGCTTATTAAATAAAGTAAATTAGGTTTCAATTATTTGCTTGCACACCAGGCAGGAGAAATGAAAATTTCAATATAAAAGTAATATTGCTCTTAATATGCAGAAATGGATCTGCAATCAGGCTTTCCATGCACTTCTGCCAAGTGAGGCCAGAGCGGGAGAGTCTCGTGGAGGGGTCTCCTCTCTCCCCCATCCAGGCACCTGGGAGGGACCCCAGGCCCTTCCAGAGGGGCTGGGCTCTGGGTGCCTGGATAAGCAGTTTGGGGCTGAACAGTAGCACTGAAGCCATTTATTTAATCTTTTATTTTTATTCAGGTTTAAGTACCGCATCCAAACACCCTAACGTGGCCTTCCGTATCGAAAAATCTAAATCGGGCACATCCACGGCCTCTGAATTTGCATTTTTTAATGGAAAGGCCGAGCCAGCGCTAGGTAAGGATGTGTTAACACCAAGCCCTTATCAGCCACCCCATCCGAGAGCAGATATTGGAGGACATCTTCAAAGAAGAAGCGACACCCGCCCGCCGCTTTGTCAGGCTCCACGGCGCAGAGTGCTCCGGAGCCAATTTCATATCTCGGAATGAAAGAGCCGGGACTCGGCAGTGCGGGTCCCCCTTCCTGAAACCCTTTCCCTCAAGGGCATCGACAATACGCGTGTAGTGCTTCTAATGGAGTAAAAATAATCTTTCAAAGGTGGATCCTAATATGGATCTATTTAAAAGTTTAGAGTTCCAGGTTGGCCTGGGGCAAGCTAATGACTAGTCAAACCTACATGAAGGGGGGTTTTCGTGCGGGTGGGGACCAGCCGTGTTCTATTCCAGCCGAGGGCGGGACAAGCAGGGACCAGTCTTCCAACCACAGTGGAAGGGACTCAGACGGGCCGGCGTGGCCAGCAACGTCAGGGGCCTTCCCAGGAGGGGCTGACCACCATTCCTCGAGGCAACAGGTCAGAGTGAAGAGGGCAGGCCCTGGGGTCCCGGGTGACTCAGGCGAGACAGTCATCTCTTAAATGCTCTGAATCTCTGTTTTGCACCTAAAAGTAGGGATGGTGTTAGAGTTGCTTTCTTGGGGTTTCTAGGAGGATTAAAGGAAAGCATGTACCACATGTGCTTCATATCTGGCAGTTAGAAATGGGTGGCTCATCTGTGCAGAGCATTTGGGTACAAGCTAACCCTGCAAAGTCTCTTCACACAGAAGTTATCGCCAACTGAAGAGATTCATTCGTGGGGTTTGGAGAGAGGAAGGGAGAGGAAGGGAGAGGGAGAGAGAGAGAGAAACATCGATGTGAGAGTGACACATCCATCGGCTGCCTCCCGCACATCCCTCACCAGGGATCGAGCCTACAAACTGGGCATGTGCCCTGACTAGGACTCAAACTGGCAACCTTTCAGTGCATGGGGTGACACCCAACAGCCGAGCCACACAGGCCAGGGCTATTCGCTGGATTTACGCAGAGGGCTGCCTCCACAGAACTCCAGAGCCTAGACAGAAATCCCTCGCGTGAGGGTTTTGGTGTTAGTTTTAAGTCAGAATGACAGAATGACACAGGGAGAGGAGACATGGTTGGCAGATGCGAATGGAACAGGAAAGTGCAGGAGGGAGGAGGAAGAGAGAGGGGGAAGGAGGCTGAGGCTGGGAGGATGGGCGGCGGGCAGGAGGCAGGAGGACTACCTGGGGGTCAGTGCCTTCTCCGGAGCCAGTGAAGAGCTGGGGCTTCCTGTCGCCCAACGAGGAAGGGCTGAGCACACCCTGCCTCCGGCTCATCCAGCTCTCAGTGCCACATCCTCAAGGTCACAGAGCGCGCGTCCTCTCTCACTCCTGCCTCGGCACCTGTGCACTGCAGGCCCATCACCACCTGCTAACCAGGCCTGGGCCCTTCCAGCCGCACATCCTTTAGGACCTGCCAAAGCCACCAAAGTCTGTGCCATCATCAGTCGCCCCGGCTGGCACACTACAAACCCCAAGGTCCCCGACACGCTGCTCTGTCTCTCTGGGCTCCCCTGCTGACCCCACCAACCAGGTCAGATCCTGCGGCCAGCCTGGACTGGGTTCACAGCCCCAGCAGCTATGCACCAGCTCCGCAGCCATAGCAGTTTCCATGTGCGTGAGTGTGTGTGCATGTGAGTGCGTGTGTGTGTGTGTGTGTGTGTGTGTGTCACCACTGCAGAGACACTGGGGAAATCACCACTGCAGGTGATGGCAGCGGCGTGTCCTGTAGATCACTGCTCCTGACCCTCCACTGGCAGCCCAGATGGCCCTCCAGAGGGCCCAGGTGATGCATTCACCTTCCCCACGACCCATACATCCTCCAAATGGCCCCGGCGAGGACTGTGAGCACCTGCTTCCAGAACCTGCCTCTCCCCAGCCCGCCTGGCTGCGCAGGCCCACACGCATCTCTCACTCACTGTGTTCAGGCGGCTCGGCGGCTGGTCCCGGAAGAGAAGCCAGTACCGACAGGCTTCACGAAGGCGCTGGCCAGAGAGACCACATATTTGCTAAATGCAGACCTCCCACCCTCCCGCCAAAGCCTGCTCCTGCTGCCACCCACCAAAGATGAAAACCCTGCCTGGGAACCAGCACGCAGGGGCTGTGGTCAGCAAAGGCAGGCATTTCCCCTTGCTCCCGACAGCTTCAACACATAACAATGACCAAAGAGCCCGGCCGGTGTGGCTCGGTGGTTGAGCACTGACCTATGAACCAGGAGGTCATGGTTCAATTCCTGGTCAGGGCACTTGCCCGGGTTACAGTGTGGGGTGTGCAGGAGGCAGCCGATCAATGATTCTCTCTCATCATTGATGTTTCTCCCTCTCGCTTCCTCTATGAAATCAATAAAAAATGTTAATGTTTTAAAGATGAACGAAGAAGGCAGGAAGGGGAGCATCTGCCTCCCTAGAAAGAGCCCAAGCCACTCTAGGGGTGCTAATGTGTCCATTGACCCCCTTCCTAATAAGAGCATTACATCCACCATGTACCCCGGACTAGCCGTGGCCACGCACTGAGCTTTCAAGCCTTACACTGAGCCTCCTCTCCTTTCAACACCAACACCTCTAGCTGACAGTACTATCACTGGCCCCTCACACGCATGCATGCCACACCCATGTAAGCATGCACACACACATGCATGCATGCTCACACATGTGAACAGAGCCTAGCCCCAAGATGGCTGCAGCCAATGGATTCGGAGGATGCAGCGCAGGCATGTGCAGGGTGAGGCAGGGAGGAAAGAGCCTCCCGCTGAGCGAGGGGCTGCAGCGGGGGCCTGTGGAGTCAGATGTCCCTGAGGTCGCCGCCCGCCCCGGATCTGCCGGCCCCACAGGAGGTAGACCTTCCCCAGCGAGGAGGACGCTCGGCTGCAGGCCCAGCCCTGAGCACACGTCAGCACATGGAGGCCCTAGAAAATGTGGGGGGTTTTGTTTGGTTTCCTTTTATTTATTTAAATCTTTTTGAGCCAACTACCAACGTAAGACTCTGAAACACCTGCTTTTACCTTATTACAGTGACCTCTGGTGGTCAAGAACCAGGCATTACAGGCCCCAGCGAGACCAACTGCTTCCAGTCCAGCAGCTCTAGGTAACACAGGCCTTGCGGCCCTTCACCAGCATCCAAGGAGAAGAGCAGGAGAAGCGGCAGCAGGGCAGGAGCCCCGCCCGCTGAAGGGTCGCCTGGTCCTGAGGCTGACCCAGCGCAGTTTCTCTCACGCTCCCTGCACACATGAGAGGCCCCTGAGCTCCAGGCCGGGTGACATCACAGCCTCTGTGCCCCAGGCGGGTGGCACCTCAGGGCCAGGAGGATTTTCGGGAAAGCTTCACCCGCCAGGACCTCGGGGGAGGGAGGGTTTCTCCAAGGCTGGCATCGCAGGGCCGCCAGCCAGCCCAGCCCCGCTGCCCTGGCCCTGGTGCCGCAGCGCAGCCCACGTGGGGCTTGAGTCCAGGCGGTGGGGAAGAGGATTTCCTCTCCCTCGGACATCACGACCCACCCAAAGAAGGAGGTCTGCCAGGAACTAGAGGGGGAGAGCTTCTGCCACCCCCACTCATGCCGAGGGGCCGGGCAGCCCAGGGGAAGGGAAGGGAGGAAGGATAACATCCCAGGGGACGTAACAAATGCTCATCCAGCCCTAAGCCCGGGGAGTGGGCATCTGGGGGGGGGGGCCTCTTTCGTGGGAAACAGAGCTGAGCAGGGTCCCCTGTGGGTAATGGCATATACCCTGCCTCAGCTGAAAACAATAAAACAGCCCAGATAGAGTCTCTATCCCTTATTCCCAAGACCACCCCAAGCAACATAGACAGACGCTTTCAAGTCCTAACAACTCTTCAGAGAACAGGATCCGGCCATCTCAGTGTCACCCAAGCCAGTAGCTTCTAGAAGCTTCCAGTTCAGAGCATCCAGAGTGAATCTTTCCACGTGTTATTTCAACCTCAGCCCCCAGCACAAGCGACAGATTCGCCCAAGTCCCCTACGGGCAGCAGGGTGGACAGGCCAGGCCTCGGTGTCTGACCGGCTCACCCCGAATCCCTGAAACTCAAATGGATGTAGGGTATCAATATTGTCTCAATTTGCCTTTATCTGCGTGGCGACGTCAGCAAGCCTGCCTGCCAAGGATTGTGCAAGGATCATTAAAAGAAGAATGTCCGTGGTAATTGTGCCTCTATGCATATTCCTCCACTCCGATATCCTATACCATAATCATGCTGCGCATTTCGGCAGAACTGTCTCTTCAGCATGTTTCCACATTACGCTTAATTTCGTAAGAGTTTCTCAGCCCCGCATAACGACACAGTTCAATGCAAAACCAGATATAAATCTCGCTTAAGAGACTCTCAACAGGAATTTCATTTAAAACTGTAAATGTTAAAACATTCCGGCTCTGATTTATGTTGTGTTGTGTGTGTGTTTCCCAAGCCCTAGCAAACAATGGATGGACACGCACGGGCGGCGGCGCGGGTCTCACCGGGCCACCCCGGCCCCTGCAGGAGGGAAGCAGGGAAGAGGGCAGACAGGCTGACCTAGGGCCCGGCTGCTCGTGCTGGCTCAAGGGCAACCTTTAAGGAATCATTTTCCAGCTTCTTTTCACCTCCCTGACCCTCCCAACACTCGGGCAACATGTAAGAGCCCCCCGGGTCTCTGCACCCACATGTCCATGTCTGCATAAGACCGGGGCGGGGGGCCAGGGGAGAGGGTAGCAATCAAGGGAGAGGAAGTAAGTCCTGGGCCCGGGTTTTAATCCACACTCTCCCCTGCACGTTACATTCGCGACCCTGCACTTTTAAAGGTAAACCGATGAACCCCACGGCCAGTTCACAGACACACGTGGGAGATGGCGAAGGGACGGGCTGAGCTGAAGGCTCATGGGAGAGGACGCAGGCAGATGCCCGTGGGAGGCGTGAACCGCGCATTCCTAATGGAGCGCGTGAATCTGGAAGAGGCCTCCGCACCCACTGTCTCAGCACATTTGGGACCATTTGAAAGTGCGGTCATTTGCACAATGGGCTCTGGTGCCTGTGGAGCAACTATCCCAGTCTCCTTGCAGAGCCGTGGTGAGGTCTTATTGCAGCCCGTGCCAGGCATGCGTGTTTAGACAACTCCTAACGCACAAATTATTTATGTCGTGACAGCGTCTCGGTGGCCCTGGCATTATGCTATCAACGAGAGACAGCGCGGCTGCGTGGCCCTCAGTGGCAGATGCCGCCCGCTCCTGAGGCTGCAAACCCGATTCCGAAAGGCCGGAAGCCAAAGAATTCAGGGAGCGCGATGGAGCCCACCGCATCGGAAACTTCACTGGAGAGATGGAGCTACTGTGAGTTGCAACCCCCAAAAGAGTAAGCCACCACTTTGCAACCGTAAAATCCACTTATCAAAAGGAGATTGAGGGATCCAAACCCTCCGCTAGCACTTAACATATTAAAAATACGCACAGCAAACCTCTAACGCCTCCTGAATTCCTCCATAAAAAGAAATGTTTTTGCCGCTTCTAATGGACCCCACCCAACTCCAAGCTGGATCTATAGGACGCACGCCCCCAGGAGAAAAGCAATCGAAATGACTTGCCTCTCTCTCTCTTCCCCGAGAAGTACATTATATATAGGCCGGCGCTCACACCCCCACTCCCCGACAGGGTACCCATTTTCCCTCCCACACTCCACAGCCCACAGAAACGAGGAGAGAATTATCGAGTGAGTTTAAGCACTCGGATACCTCATTGCAACAAATCTAAGAGCCTCCTCTTTCTGTCTCTTAGAACTTGGGTTTCAGACTTTAAATCAAGTCCCATTAGCCACGTTGACACCTGCCAATCAGCTCCATGCATCTCACAGAATAGAACGCCCTGGAGACAACTCCCCCACGGCCCTGCGAGTCTTCCGCATCTGTCTGTCTGTTCTCCAGGACTTGGTTCAAACCAGCTCTGGCATGACTGCGCAGATGTTTACAGAGGTGCTATCGGTTGTCCTTCAGAGTCCTCACACAATGACATCGGAGAGGACCCCAGGCTTCAGGTGTCTCAGAAGAGCACCCCCCAAAAAGAAAAACAAACAAATAAAAGAGGGCCCCATTGTCTGGTGCATGGCACGCAGAAGTCACCTGAGCAGTTTGTGTCTTTTACAACAGAAGCCAAGCTTTCTGTCACCGTATGACGATGATGATGATGATGGATAAGGAGGAAGAGCCACAACGCCATGTTCCAAAACTACATCAAATGACATAATTCAAACCGTATATGCTTATAAAGTAAAAATATCCAGTATCCCTGCTGCTAACGGATCACCACCCACAGTGGTTTGCTGTGATCCGTATAGACCCGCACATAGAAACATCTTTGTGTTTTACATAAACGGCTCAAACAGTATCTGTATTGCTATAAAAACTAATCCCTCCAAAGAGCTGTAAACAAATCCTGAACTTTAAGGAGTGATCTGCATGCATGCTGAAATACTGGAGGGAATATATTGATGTCTGCAACTTGCTCTGAAATGAGTCAAATATTAAGATGGATGGGTAGATGGAGGGATAGATATGAGATAAAGCAAGCAGGGAAAAAATGTTCATTGTGGAAGCTAGTTGGTGGGCAGATGGATTTCACTACAAAATTCTTTCAGCTTTAAGGATGTTTAAAACTTTCCAAATGAAATGGCATAAAAACAAATTTTTTCATTTAATTGTTTAATCCTCACCTGAGGATATGTCTTTATTGATTTACTAGAGGCCGGGTGCACGAAATCATGCACGGATGGGGTCTGGCTGGCCCACTCCTATCAAGGCTATTGGGCCGGCCAGGGGGAGGGACCGCAGGAGGTTGGTGGGCTGGCCCCACCCCTGATTGGGGTGGGGGGTGATCGAGGGTGGGGCCAGCTGGGGGAGGGGCCACGGTCAGGGCTGCTTTTTCATTTAATAAGGAGGCATTGATTTCTTTCCACATCAATGCATACAAATCTCTTTATCCTTCTTAAGAGCTGCATCAGCATTGGCCGGCCAAGCCCCCGTCAACAGGCACTGGGTGACTTTACAGTGACGCTGCTGCAGCAGCGAGTGCCCGTGTAGATTGCTAACAGCAGCGAGCACCCACTGCGAGGCTCCCTGTGCCCACACCGTGTGCGCCCAGTTCCCACGTCACCTCTCATACTCCTCACCACAGCCTCACCTCGTGGGTCCTGCTGCCCCTCACCTCATAGCTGGGGAGAGTAAGGCATAGAGAGATCCAATGACTTGCCCACGGTCTTCCAGCCAGAAAGTGGCAGCCTGACCCCAGAGCTGGCACTCCTCACCATTCTGCTTACAGATTAGTCAAACAGATCAAACCCACGTGTATTCCCGGCAATGGCGCTAGAGAGTTCCTGTCTCCCCAGCCTGTGCTGTTTGTAAATGTGCCTAAAACTGGAGGGAAACGCCGCCCATATTTCCAGACCATGAAGGCAGATGTGAAGAACCCAACGCACAGAATGGGCTGGGCCGGGAGCCGGGAGCCGGGAGCCGGGAGCTGGGAGCGAAGAGCGTGTGAATTAGAGCGAGGGCTCAGCACAGGGTTATCTGCAAGCTCACGGCCCTGCCTCCTGCAGAGGCACCCTCTGGGTTCTGCAGCGATGCCGATGCCGGTGCCGCAGGTAAACACACCTAGAAACCTTCGAGCTCTATTTTTAAACCCGTAAGCCCCCGCCCACCTCCCCAGGTGCGTTGGTGTCATCTCAAGGATTCTGCCTCCGTTTTGCTTTCTCAGACAGCTGCAAGGAGAGAGGACGACATGAGTACGTGTATCATCTCTCTTCCCACCCGCTACTCAATTAATTCAAATAAATCTTTAGACAACGCTTGATGTGTCCGTGGGATGTTACCGTCAACAATCTAAAGAGGTTCTTTTGTTTTGTTACCTAACGCATTATAAATGATCCCATTAGAAGCTGACTAGGAAATCTTCCTATCACAGGCTATCGTGCCAGGCCTAAACCTAGCTCTAACCAGCCCTAACCCGGCCTCCCCAAGACACCTCAACTGGCCTCAAAGACAAGGAAGCTGCCGCAGCCCGGAAGAGCCCTCTGCAAACTGAGCTGAAGCTCACGGCACAACAGAACAGTAATAATACCTAATACCACCGCTGCATTGTTGCTGTAGCAACAAACACAATGTAATTGATGTGGCTGGCTCGCTGAGCAGAAACATAACAAACTACGAAAAAAATGGGTTTGGAGCAAGCATTAGAGAGAAACAGAACCACTTCAAATGAAAAGTCCGTCCTCGAGACATCAGCAGGGTGGGAAACCAGACACCTCGAACCCACAAGACCCGGGTTCCACTTGATTTCACAACTGACTGACTGCACGACCTGGGGCAAGTTAAGCATTTCGGAATGCACGTGGTCCAGGCTGCGGAATCAGGATAAGAATCCCTACTTCACGGGTGATCATAAAGCTGGACGTTGAGCTCGGTGAAGTCCTGGCAGACAATTGCCATTGTCTCTCCGTAAATGGCAATGTTGGCACCATGACACCACGGGGAGCTCACCAGCTAGAACCCCCTGAGGCTTTTCACACAGAATTGGGAATCGATTATGTGTTGACACATCTTCTCTTTTTGCGTGTCTTTTTTTTTTTTTTTTAGAGAGAGAGAGAGAAATAGCAATGTGAGGGAGAAACATTGATGCCTATTTCTTGATAAGGATAAAGATTATGAAGGATTTTAAACATCCCCAAAATTACAGAGAATATCATGAAAATCTACCTGTCAACCAACCAGATTTTCAAATCTTACTATTCTCAGATTTATCTTTTAGAAATAAAAAGTAGGAACTACAGATACCGCTAGCATTCCTGTTAGCTATTCTCCCTCCCTCTAAGAGTAGCCACCATTTTCCATTTACTTTATGTTGACTACATATGTAGGTGCCCATAAACGACATGTATTTTTATATGTTAAGCTCATATAAATGGCACCATATAATCTCTCCCTGCAAGTTGTCTTGCTTCCACTCAGCCCTTTGGATCTTCATACATATAGCTACATAGCTCTAGCTTGTTCATTTTAAATGCTACTGACTAGTCATTGGATAAGTATATTACAATTTATTTGTTAGTCCTACTGCTGACGACCATTTCATTGTTTTCAAATTTGTGATTGTGTAAACAACGCTACAAAGAACATTCTTGCACATCTCTCTGTGCACAGCAAAGAATGTCTGTCCTCCAAGTGCGGTCTGCGGGCCTGTGGGGCATCCCAAAGACCCTTCTAAGGGACCATGAACGCAGAACTCTCTGTAGAACATTAAGAAATCGTTCCCCTTTTCTCTGTGTCCACATGTGCCCTGCTGGAGAAAAAGTAATGGTGGGTAAAACTGCCGGGCCTTAGCACAAAGAGAGGCAGCAGCAGCAAACTACGCGAGTGGCCGTATCTTCTTCATCACCACGCACTTCCGGAAATACACACGTTTCACTTAAGAATTCCCTCATGAAGCAGTAAAAATGACTGATTTCATTCCATCTCCATCTTTGGTTACATGTTCTGTGTGACCAAAATGAAGCATTCCGCTGCACGCTCAAGTCCGATGGCTGTCTTGAGGAAGCGCACTTGCGTGACTGTTTCGGTTGCAAGCTAAACTAGCCACCTTTCCCTGGAACACCATTTTTACTGAAAAGCACAACTAACGAGCTATGGTTACTCAGACTTGGGTATTTGGCATGACTTCTGCTGTGGCCCAGGCGGAGTAACAGGGCTGCATGTAACCTCCTGCTTGGAACAACTACAAAGCTGCACGACATGTGGGAAAAGTCCTTTTTCTAGACCCTGGACATCGGGCAATGAAGGACGTGATCCCCGAGAGACGAAAATGAACAAAGGGAGACTTACGGTTACCCCAGCTACTTCCTAAAGGTTGTCAGACCCTGGGACAGGAAGGGTGCCAGGCAGCTCTCTCTGCGTTGAGGAGAAGGAACTGAGAATCCCAGGAGCCAGGGGAGCAGAAGGTACAGGGCAGAGTACCAGGGAAAGTGGCAGAGAGAACTTCAGAACTATCCGGAGGTCTTCCTACTCAAATAACTGTGGACCAGGGCACGTGTGTGAGAAAATGGCTCAGGCCATGTAATGAGTGCATCACTGGCATTCACACGGGGGCCTGGAATGGTGCCTGTTCCCACCAACCAGAGAGGAAAATCCACACTGTACAGGACACAGGGCAGAGCACTCAGGAGAATTTTACCTCCGAAATGGGGGGAATTAACCCCCGACTCAGTGCGGCTGTGGAACCACCCAACAAAGCATAAAAGCAAGACCTGAACAGATCAAACTGATTTCAAGTAATGTAATCACATTCCAGGACAAAGCTCAAGAATATTTATAGAAACAAAAATGCACACAGTACCCACAAGGTGGAATTTATAATGTCTGAGATCAGATAGGAATTTTCCAAGCATGCAGAGAAGCAAGAAAATATGACGCATAATGAGAAATAAAAAAAATCAATCACAACCAAACTTATACCATGCTAAAATTCTAGATAAAAAGACTGAACATGTTAAGAGAGACTTAGAAAATTTTAAAGAGACCCAACTAAAACTTTTAAAGAAAAGTGCAATGAAACCCTAAGATGCAGGATGAGATGAAAAGCAAACTAGTTAGGATTAAGAGAAGATGAGACATCTCAAAAAGGAAATATTAGTGAAGGTAAAGGCTTCTTTTAGCAATCGAAACTTTCCAAAATGAAACACAGAGAGAAAAAATAAAAAGAAGTGAACAGAGCATCCGTGATAACTTCAAGCAAGATCACATATGATTAAAGTTTCCAAAGGAGAAGAGGAGATAATTTTTTTAAAAAATAATGGCCAAAAATTGATAAAAATTATAAATTCACAGGTCCAAGAAGCTCAATAAGCCCCAAGCACAAGATACACAAGAAAACTATACCAAGGCACATCATAAAGAACTTGCTTAAAACCAGTGGTAAAGGGAAAATCTTAAAAGCAGCCACAGAAGAAGGACACACTACGGACGGAGAAACGAAGATATGGAGAACCACAGATTTCTCATCAGAGCAATGCAAGCAAGCCAGAAGACTTGAAGCACTGTCTTCAAAATTCTGAAAGGAAAAATTGTCAGCCTAGAACTCTCTATCCACTGAAAATACCTTTTAAAAATAAAGGCTTTTCCCAGAGATATAAAAGCTGAAAGCGTTTATGACCAATGGCCCTGAACGATGTGAAATGTTAAAAGAAGTCATTTGGGCCAAAGAAAAATGATACAAGATGAAAATCTGAACCTACAGAGAGAAATGTAGAGCACCAGAAATAGTAAGTATATGGGTAAATATAAAGACTCTTACTATTCAAGTCTCTTTAAAAGATAATCAACTGTTTAAATCAAAAATAGTAACTGTGGGGGTTAACACACATCCAGAAGTAAAATATATGAGTGCAATAGAAAAAAAGATGGAAGAAGTGGAACTATGCTGTTGTAAGCTTCCTAGGCTCTACATGAAGTATAATACCACATGAAAGCAGATTGTGATAAGTTAGAGCTGGACGCTACAAGCTCTATAACAACCAGTAAAACAACGAAGAGTTATAGCTAATAAGCCAATAAAGTAGATAGAATGGGATCATAAAAGCTCTCAGTTAACCCAAAAGAAGATAGGGAAAGGGGAACAAACAGCAGATGGATAAAATAAAAATAAAATAGAAACTCAACCATATTGATAATCACATTAGGTGTAAATGGCCTAAATACTTCAAATAAAAGACACAGGCTAGAAGATTAGCTTAAAAAGCAATATTCAACTACATACTGTCTATGGGAAGCCCACCTTAAATACAAAGACAAAAAGTAGGTTGAAAGTAAAGGGATGGAAAAAAACTATATCATGCCAAAACTAATCAAAAGAAATCTGGCAAGATGGCGGCATAGGTAAACACCTAAACTGCTGCCTCGCGCAACAATTTCAAAAATTCAACTAAAAGACAAAACGTCTATCACCCAGAACCACGGGAAAGCTGGCTGAGTGGAAGTTCTACAACTAGAAGGAAAGAGAAAAGAGCATTGAGACGTGCACGAGCGCTGAAAAGCTGAGGTACAGAGGCACGTGATCCGGGCTGGCGGCGGGCGTTGCTTTTTTCAACCCAAAGGGAGACAAGCCCCCGACTACTCTGAAATCCAGTTTCTGGGGAGACGCGGGGGACCCAAACTCCTACGGGGAGAAGCTGGACTGTCTGCCAGTGAGGGTAGCTTGCTTGCAGAGCTGCACACAGGAATAACTGTTTACTGCACTGGGGCACGGGACTCCGGGACGCCGACGGGGACACAGAGCAGGCTAACTAGCAGCCATTGCTGTATGCCACGCCCTAGCCTAGTGACACCCTGAGACCCCGCCCTGCACAACCTACAAACCCACCCAAGCTCCAAGCAGCGTATTTAACATAAGAAAGCCCTGCCCTATCGCAGCTTAACCTAGCAAACTTGCAGCCCGGGTCAGACAGCTCCAAAACCTCCAAACCCCAAGCAAAGAGGAGAAAACTGCAGCTCTCACTGTAGCTCCTGCTGGATGGCCTCAGACAGTAGCTGACCTGCACCCCATTGGCGATCCAGAAGCCAGTGCACCTAGTGGTCAGAGTGAGACACCAGATTTCAACTCCTCACATCCATAAGTGACACATTCAAGAGGCAGACTGAGTGAGCACCAAAGCCCCACTGAAACAAGTCCTGCCCCATAAGCGTGTCTTCAGTGCATCAGTTCTTCCATTATAGACACAGTGAGTGCTCACAGCTAATTGGCCTGGAGGTCAATTCCTCCCAGTATACCAACAGCAATTAAGGCTTAACTGCACCAAGTCTTTGCACTCAGCCCACAAAGGGGTGTACCAAGAGCGTCCACATCAGGTGATTGAGGAGGCTGAGTTACTGCCCCCTATAGATCACCTACCACACAAAGCTACTCCATCAACACAGGGAAGCAGCCAAAATGTGGAGACAAAGAAACATGTCACGAATGAAAGAAACGCAGGAAAGCAAACTACTGGATGACATAGAGTTCCGAACCACATTTATAAGGTTACTCAAGAATCTTCTTAAAACCGCTGAGAAACTTGATGAGACCTTCAAGGAGCTTAATGAGAATGCCAAAAAAATGGAAAAGGATCAGTCAGAAATGAAGCATACACTGTCTGAAATAAAGAATATACAGAAACTCAACTGTAGATCAACGTACCCCAAGAATCAAACCAAAGATGTGAAATATGTGGAAACAAAAAACATCCAACCAGAAAAACAAAAAGAAAAAAGAATCCAAAAATATGAAGATAATGTAAGGAGCCTCTGGGACAACTTTAAGCGAAACAACATCCGAATTTTTGGGGTGCCAGAAGAAGGGAGAGAGCAAAATATTGAAAACCTATTAGAAGAAATAATGACAGAAAACTTTCCCTACCTGGTGAAAGAAATAGACTTACAAGTTCAGGAAGCGCACAGAACCCCATACAAGAGGAATCCAAAGAGGACCACACCAAGACACATCATAATTAAAATGCCAAGGGCAAAAGACAAAGAGAGAATATTAAAAGCAGCAAGAGAAAAACAGTTAATTACCTACAAGGGAGTACCCATACGACTGTCAGCTGATTTCTCAACAGAAACTATGCAGGCCAGAAGGGAGTGGCAAGAAATATTCAAAGTGATGAACAGCAAGAACCTACAACCAAGATTACTCTACCCAGCAAAGCTATCATTCAGAGTTGAAGGTCAGATAAAGAGCTTCACAGACAAGAAAAAGCTAAAGGAGTTCATCACCACCAAACCAGGATTACATGAAATGCTGAAGGGTATCCTTTAAGAAGAGGAAGAAAAAGAAAAAGGTAAAGATAAAAATTATGAACAACAAAATGACATCAAATACATACCTACCAACAAGTGAATCTAAAAATCAAGTGAATAAAAAGTCTGAAGAACAGAATGGACTGGTGAATATAATAGAATCAGGGACATAGAAAGGGAGTGGACTGACGATTCTCAGGGGAAGCAGGTGTGAGGGGTGCGGGAAGAGATTGGACAAAAATCTTACTCCTATGGATGAAGACAGTGGCGGGGGGTAAGGGCATGGGGTGGGGTGGGAAATCAGGTGGAGGGGAGCTATGGGGGGAAAAATAGAGGAACACCTGTAATAATCTGAACAATAAAGATTTATTTAAAAAAAGAAAAGAATAAATGTTAAAAAAAAAAAAAAGAAATCTGGAATGGCTACATAAATATCACCCAAGAAGATTTAAGAACAAGTAATACTAACAGGGATTAAAAAAAAAAAGGTTCTTTTTATAACAATAAAAACAATTAATCATGAGGACACAACAATCATAAATATGTTTCTACACCAAACAAGAATGCTTCCACATATGTGAAGCAAAAACTGATAGAAATATGAAGAGAAATAGACAAATCCTTAATTATAGGTAGAGATTTCCACAACGCTCCTGTAATCATTGACAATATAGACGTAAAAAGTAAGGAGGTAGAAGACTTGAACAGCATTATAACCGATGTGATTTCGGTGATATTTTATAACATTCCAGCGAACAACAGCAGAATACACATTCTTTTCAAGGGCACACAGACTACTTACCAAGATAGATAATATTCTGAGCCATAAAATAAACCTTGATAAATTTAAGAGAACTCAAGCCATACAAAGCATTTCTCTGGCCACAATGGAATAAAATTAGAAACTAATACCAGACAAGTATTTGGCAAATATTTTTTCAACAGTCAACATAGTGAGACTATATCACTGCAAATGACTGTATTTGGTGCCGATGACAAAATTTAAGTTTTTAAGCAAAAGTCAGAATTTGGGAAAATCCTACATTCCTCACCGTGAAATTGACAGCTTACAAAACTTACAAACGTTTTGGATGCCATCCACTGGAAAGAATGTTAACAGAGGTAATGTGGTGATGTACAGTGAAATACACCAACATTTGGAATATCTGCAGAACTCAGTGAACCAATATTTTCAAAATGACCAATGTAATGTGTACAAAACCATGCCTGGGTAGCAGATCTTCTCAAAGATCCATCTGAACAGAAAGCCCCCCACCCAAAAAAGAAAGAATAGGCCAATGAATTTCAATGTAACAGGGCGCAAAAAATTCACTGATATAGGTGCAGATTCCACACGGCAACTAACCTCTAAGAAAGTCCCACTTATCGAGTTCTGATGTAGTATCAAAGAAGAATAGTCACAATCTCTGAAAAGAAAATTAAAATACCATACTTCTTCCTTTCCCAATTAGGTATCTGTGTAAGGCTAGATTTCTTCACTTATTTCAAATACTGCAACAGACGGAAGGCAGAGGCAGATATGCGAATTCAATTATTTTTCATGACGCCAGTTAAAGATATTTGTAAAAACATAACAAGGATCCTCTTCTCACTAAATTTGGTTCTGTTTTAAAATATATAGTTACTTTTTAATTAAACAATATGCTATCTATGTGAACATGAAATGAGTTTACTGCTGTGATGTTTTAATGAATCTCGCCCTTTTCCTTTCTAAGGCAGTAAATATTATAGCTAGCTCCCATAAGCAAAGTGTCTTTGGGTTCTTAGTAACTTTTAAGAAGAGAGAGAGGTCCTGAGACCAGAAGCACTGGAAGCCTTGCTCTAGAGAAGCTGAACTGCTCGGTCAGAGGCTCTGCAAGAGAAGGTGTTTCTTGATATTTGCATAATCACTGGCAACAGACTGTTCAGTGGGGATGACTAGCAGAGCCCTATTTCCTAGTGACAATCAGGACGATCATAGCAGCAATCAAGGCTCCATGTTCATACTCCAACTAAAAGCCTGTTACCCTCAACAACCCTAGAAAATACAGAGTATTCACATCCTGAAGAACCGAGGTTCTACGGCCTGGAAGAGGAGGAAGGTGAGGTCTGAATCCAGGTCTGCCTGCTTCCAAACCAGTGGCACCTCCCTGCTTTGAATTTCCTGACACTGTGCTGTGAGTCTTCTTGCTCGGCCTCATTTTCCTCCTTAGCCCTTGCCTGATTGCATGTCACATAGCACTGGAGGGGCGTCTCTCTCCATCCCGTCAGAATGGCTCGGCATGGGGTCAGCAGAGATTTCTGTCTGTCCTCCTGCACCCCAAGGCCTGTCGCAGTATCTGGGACAGCACAGCAGATGCTCAGTGACTCCGTGCTGAATGGGCGAATGAGTGAGTCGCCACGGTCATGCACAATTCTGTAACCTGTGGTGCTTAGAGCGCCAATTGCACTAGCACCTCTCTTAGTCCTCGTCATTTTTTTTTAATTAAAAAGTTCTACGGGGCTTAATCCATGCAAATCACACAGTCACCCAGTGGGTCAGGGCAGGAAGGAACAATCCCCGTTTTACGGACAGGGAAACCAAGGTCCAGATGCTTAGTCTGCTCCGGGTCCCGAAGGCTTCAGGTTGGAGTCTGGTCCCAGATCTGAAGGTGGGAAGGTGGGGTGGGGGTGCATTCTCAGCGGCACCTAGGAGGGGAGGGGAGGGGAGGGGAGGGGAGGGGAGGGGAGGGGAGGGGAGGGGAGGGGAGGGGAGGGGAGGGATTTGGGAGCTAGGCACTCAGGCTTCCATCTGTTATCAGTTAGTTAAAGGTATTGAAAACCCTAACTTCAGAATCCACTGAGGGCCTGCTCAGAAAGGACAAGAGCGTGCATTCACTCACCTCCAACAGCCTGAGCCTCACAGAGCATGTGCAGAGCTCCCCGTGATGCCCTGCGTGGGCAAACAGGCAAGAAGAGGGACCTCAAAGCCAGGAGGTGGGGACACAAAATGACAACACTGACAGGCCATGGGAGGCCCTGGGCAAGTGCTGCAGGGAGCCCAGAGCCAGGATGGCGGCCAAGGGCTAGAAGGATCAGAACAAGGTCAGGAAGGATGACCTTGAAAGAAGGACTTGGATTCATGGACGAGAGCAGGAGGAGGAGAGGCAGGAAATCAAATGGCAGTTGCAGAAGCACTCAGGGACCCGGCTGCAGAGGACGCTGCCGGGACAGCCTCGGGGAGCCAGGGGCTGGGGGTGCTGGGCGGCTCTCACTGGCTCGGGCTGACTTCTGGCTGTGGGTCCACTCTGACCACCAGCCCCACCACCCAGGGACCCATAGGCACTGAATCTGTGCCCGATGCCCGTGCACTGCCTGCCAGTCCACGTCACACACGTTCCCTCTCCAGCTTCGTCACTGCCATAAACTCGGACCCAGGAAAATGTCAGGAAGAAAAATGCTAAGGGGTATTTCTGGTCGACAGTAAGCGCACATCCAGGCCACCTCTCCGAGGGAGCAAATAAAAACTCGGCGTCGCCACCACCACCAGGAACACTGAGCGGACTGGACGCAGTGGGAAGACGGGCCCCAGTGGGGACCAGGTTGAGAGAGCAGATGAGAAAATGTAATCTGGCAGATGCTGACATCCGCGTCAGTGAAATATGTAAGTGATGCTGGCGCCGTCCATTCCCCCAGGCCCATGGGCCTGCCCGGAGCCCTGCCTTCAGCTCCCGGCCCTAATTGCTGATACCTCCCTGCAGCAGGGTAGCGCTAGTGATCTGCAGAACGGCCTTTTAATTCTGATATTCAGGATGCTACCAGGCCTTTCGGCAGTTAGCGAGTGATGCATGTGCGTGTGTGCGTGCATGTGTGCATGTGTGTCTAAGTCCAAATACAAACAGGAAATGTGGGTCAGAGGGTGGAAACTTCTGGAAGCACAAACTCCCAACTTCAGCTCAAATGACTCCCAATCATAAATGCACCGCCCTCCTCTGCAAACTCTCAGAGAAGCCGCCTGCACAGGGACAAGACCTGCCATCAGGGTCGGAGGTTTGTGCCAGAGAAGGGGGGCAGACGGTGACACACCGCCTCTGTTCTCCTGAATTGATTGGGACCTACTAGGAAGGTCTCGAAAACCCTCTGAAATGCATCTGATGGTCGTAGCTGGTGTCTGGATTCTGACAGGAGGAGCCACAATGCAGCAGACGCTTCTAGTTCTGATATTCAGGATGTTGTCATGAATTAAGCACTAATTCAGTACTGTCCGGGTCCTTCTCCATCCCCTCCCACCCCCGGATCCATTCACCAGACCCCATGTCGGCCATGGCACGCATGCACCTAAATATAAACAAAGGGAGGGCCTGCTCACAAGCCCTGCTGTGAGGTGCATCTCCCACACAGGCCTGTTTCCACGCAGTCCCTCCTCACCTGCCCTGGTCAGGTCTTAATTCCCCGTTAGACATGGCTTCTCCAGGAAACCTGCCCAGACCCAGTCCCCGCCCTCCACTCGCCGCCTCCAAAGTTGGGGAGCGGTGCTTCCCTGTGCAGACCAGACCGCTCCCACCTCGCCAGTCGGCTTCCCTGAAATCACACCTGGGTCTCTCCCCTCCCCACGGCCCAGGAGCTCCCTGAAGGCAGAGGTGATGCCTCAATTACTGAGGTGTCTCCTCAGCACCAGCCTAGCCCCTGGCACTGAGATGCACCCACATTCCTGATGAATGCAGCTACACCCACCCTCCCCAACTACTGCAACCCTGGGGCCAGAGGGGCTGAGGAGCCACACCCAGAGACAGGTGGATGTGCACACACCTCGCCTCCCACCCTTCCCCCCCACCACCTGCAGCCTGTGCACCTGGAGGCTTGACCACCCTCGCCCTTCCCCCCCCCCCCCCACCCCAGCACAGCTGCAGGCCAGGCCCCCAGGCTGCAGGCCGGCTCTCAGGCCCTGCGGCAGGCTCCCGCGGGGAAAGCCACCGCATGCAGATCAGCGGCCTCCCCAGAACGCTGATTAACGGGCAGCAGGGCCCCTGCGCATCTCATTACGCACACAGCTGCAATGAAACCGCGCTGCACCGGCCGCGCAGGACATAAAAGCGGGAAGCATCCCAGCCCACTGCGGAGCAGGATCTGCATACAGAAGCAGCCCTGGCCGTTCCGCCAGCACCATCAGTCTCAGGGAGTCACCCGGCGCTGACCCCCCAGGAGGAAATTTCTCCTGCTGTCCATTTCTCATTTCAAATTACCCACGGAGCCACTGCACCTACCACCTGTGAATTATTTGATATTTTGGAGAGCAGAGTAAACAATATAAAAAATCAGCAGAACTTAGGGGACCTATAAATTCTTAGGAAGTTATTTTCAGAGTGAGGAAAGCTGATTCATGTGGCTTCCAAAGATTAATTTAGGCGGTGTGGTTTTTTGTTCTGTTTTTCTCTCTCTTATTAATCGGAGGTAAGCACCCTGGAAAGATCACATTTTCGTTCTCGGCAGCACCTGTCAGGGGGACCCCAGGCCCACAGCCCATATTGGAAGGTTTGTCCCTAAAAGGTATTCATGGAGCAGACACCGCTGGCGACGCACCGGGTGAGCCATGCGGCACATGGCTGGGGACACGCGGATGCTTCCGTGAGGGAAGGCAGCCTCCCGCGGCCGGTGCAGCCCAGGGACACTCAGAGCCTCGCCATCCCTGCTTGCTTCCGCAGAAGGACTCGGGAACATGGAGCAGCAGCCCTACCTGCATTTCCCCCATTCCATATCGACCCCGTGGAGGAGGTCTGACTGGGTGGCTCCAGCTGGTCTTTAACGATCCCTCCTTATCTCTGATGTCCACCCACTCCACCCGTTGCCTTCACAGATGGGGTTTTGCTACATTTGTCCTGTTTGGGGCCCAGGTTCGTTTTCAATAGGAGGGCACTGACTTCTTCATGCCTCCAGCCACACGCCTTTCACGCACACCCCCTCGCTCGCTCTCCTCTGCGACTCCCGTTAGATGCGTGTTGGACCTTTCCCCCACATTTTCCACCCAAACTTCCCTGAGCAACGGCCTGGACGAGCCCCTCCGGGTTACCCGATGGCCGGCAAACTCTTTCTTAGCCGTGCACTGCCCTATGCATCTGGAGTTGGTGTGTGTGGAGGCGGGGGGGGGGGGGTCTTTTTCTTTACTTTCAAATACTCTACATTCTGTGACTGTTCTGAGTGGCATCTCTGTCCCATGCCACGACTGGGACAAGGAAAGGCCACACTCCGGAGACCGGGGTGACGCAGAAGTGTGCGATCCACCTGCTGTGTGGCCTGGCCGGCCCACTTCGCCTCCCTCCCTGAGTATCGGGGGACACACGTAAGGGCTGCTTCCTAGGTTTGTGGTGCAGACTAAACTGCTCCCTGGACACCAGCAGTCGTTGTTGATGTTAATAACGATCTTGGAAATAAATCGCCCGGCCTGGGCTCAGCCCCCGTGCTTTTCAGAGACACGGAATGCAGGCTTCTGTTAAGAGTCCAGGATTCCAAAGCATGTCCCCATTGCCCTCCCACTCGCAATGGGTGAGGTCTGTAGAAGTGCTTTGTTGAAGTAGAATTGACATAAAATAACTGGGTGTATCTGCTGTGTGCAACGGACCGACTCCGACATATGTCTACCTGTGAAAGCATCACCCCATCAAGACGTGAACACATCCGTCATCCCCAAATTTCCCCCGTGCCCCGTCATCCCCTGCTTCCTGCCTCTGCTCACTCTGTCCAATCAGGGGGCGGTGGGGGGGGGGGCGTTATAATACAGAATCTAATGAGAAAGAAGGAAAGAGAAGGTGGGAAGGGAGCGGGACAGAGCGGGAGAGAGAAAGCAGGAGAGCGTGTGGCTGATGCCACGTTCGGCCGGAGAGACGGGCACGGAGCAGGCAGGGAGAGGTGCGAGGCGAGGACAGACGGCACATCTGTCCGCTTCCCCTCTGGGCCGGAGGAGGCGCCCACGCCTCCGTGGCTCATGCCGCCTGCTCAGGTGTGGGGCTCCAGCTCAGCAGGGACCCCGGTCACTGGGCCCCATGCGCCGCCCCATTCGTCACTGTCAAGGCGCTGCTGGAGCACAATTCATCACGCTGGTCAGAACCGCCCGTGGAAACGTGGAGTGATTCCACCCGCCACGCGAGGTGTCCTGAGGGGGTTTCTCAAAGGTGTCCTGCCGCCTGTCTGTGGACTTCACCTCAGCTGGACCACCGAGAAGGGTTAGGAGCAGAGAGGGAGCCCTCGCTGGCTTGCTCAGTGGTTAGAGCGTCAGCCAGCAGACTGAAGGGTCCCGGGTTCGATTCTGAGCAAGGGCACGCACCTGGGTTGCAGGTTTGATCCCAGTCCTGGTCTGGATGCGTGTAGAGGCAACCAATCAGTTTGTCTCTCTCACATTGATGTCTCTCTCTCTCCCCTCCTCCTCCTCCTCCTCCTCTTCCCTTCCGCTCTCTCTAAAAATCATTGGGAAATACCCTCAGGCGAGGATTAACAAAACAAATAAAAAAGAGCAGAGAGGGAGCAGGCCCCTGAGGCCCAGGCCTCTGCAGGATGCAACAAGCTCGGCCTGAGCCCGGAATCCCAGGGGCTGGTCCAGGGCAGGGTGGCTCAGGCCCAGAGCAGACACCGCCTGGCCCTGCCCAGCAGCCTATGAGAGCGAGGGCCCAGCTCGGGTCCCTACGAAGGAGGACAGGAGGACAGGAGGACGCCAGCTGCTTCCTGCTAGGACAGCCGTCCGGAGTCGGAGCTGGAGCAGACACCCAGAGACCGGGGGCACGGACTTTTCCCATCCCCACCCTCTGCTGGGTGCCCAGGCTGCCTCCCTGGCCGAGGAGGCAGCAGAACCCGGCACCGGGTCAGGCTGGCTGCTCTCGGGCAACGTGACGCTGGAAGGATGGCAGGCTAGAGGCTTTCCTGGCCGGGAAGAGGAAGGATGGGCATTAAAACCCAGAACTGACTCTCCAAATGGCTTTGACCCCAAGGACGGGAAGCACATCTCCCCTCCTGCGTGCACGCCCTGTGATTACCACGGCTACATGGCCGGAGGAGGTAGCGGCCACTGTTTGTTACTGAGACGGTATTGTCAGCGTTGGAAAGACACCCCTAAAAGCAGCTCCCCTCTGAGCTGGCTGTGCATCTGCATGATTGGCGGCTGAATCTGGGGGTGGGGGAGGGTTTCAAGGAGAGAAGATGTTTCCGAACCCACCGTGGAGTCCCCAGCTGGGAGAGTGCTGCCTGGTGCTCACCCCTCCCCGCTCTTTCTGGGAGAAAGGTGGTGATAAAACGGTGCCCCTCCTCAGAGCAGCGCCCGGGCCAGAAAACCGCAGGCTGGCCAGCATTTCCTGTCGCCTTCAGGGGGCCTCAGTCATCGCCTCCACAACGTCTTTCTTGTTAAACCTATCGGTGCCCTTTAAAAAGTGTGTGCAGCCCGGCCAGCATGGCTCCGCCATTAAGCATCGACCTATGAACCAGGAGGTCCTGGTTTGAGTCCCGCTCAGGGCACATGCCCAGGTTGCGGGCTCCATTACTAGTGTGGCACGTGCAGGAGGCAGCCTGTCAATGAGTCTCTCTCATCACTGATGTTTCTCTCCCTCTCCCTCTCTCTTCCTCTCTGAGGTCAATAAAAACATATTTATAAAAAGTGTGCTCCATAGAGCCGCCTTCTGACCTAGGAGCCAAGAGAGGTCTGAGCCCCCAGCTCCACCTACCACCTGTGTGTGACCTGATGTGACTCCTGACCCTGCAGCGCCACATGGAGCAGAGGGTGTGGGGGCAGAGTCTGTGGGAACCACAGAGGGGGGGTGCAGGGATCCTCAATACAGAACGCTCCCAAGATTGCCCCTGAAGTCACAGCCGGAAAAGCAAGCTCACCCTGGCCCGAGGACCAGCTGCACCCCGTTCCCCACCCGATCCCTTCAGGGGAGAAGCATGGTCAGGAGCCCTGCTCTGCTCTTCGCGGGAGGTAAAGTGAACAACGCACAGAGGGCAGCAGGGGCTGGGCTGGGCACCGACCACGAGACCCATGCTCGGGGCCACGCAGACCCACACTCTGAGCACCAGCCATGCAGACCCACATTCCGACACCGCACACTCACTCCAGAGGCTCATCCGCAGGACGCCGACCTGAATTGGGGGATCCAGGAAGGAGGCAGAGCAAAGTGAATCATCCATAAACATTTGACGGACCACCATGGCACAGGCCTGCTCTTTCCCATCCTCTCTTCATCTGAAGAATCAAGATCAAACAGTCTCTCCATACCCTATGGACACAAACTCCCAAGTTCAAGCTGACACAGTGGGCGCCTGACAGAACCCGCTGAGGGAGTGAGCGCACTCACAAGCGGAGTTCACATTTCGCCAGCAGTCTCCTCCCTGCATGTGCATGTGCGTGTACATGTGCGGGTCAGCTCACGCAGCCACAAAACCAGTCTCAGACCGGGAAGACTCCACACACATCACCGGCTCCCACATCGCGTTTACCAAGTGTGTACAAAATAAGGTAAAGAAGGTAAAGACCAGAGAAGGGAAGCAGCCAAAGCAAGGTCACACCGATGGGACCGCAGAGCCAGCCCACAGCCAGGCTGAGCCGTTTCATTCTGTGGCTGGGCCTTCCCTCGGGGCAGGGGCAGGGGCGGGGGAGGGGGGTTGCCTAGGAGTGAAACCACACGGACACAGGCCTGTGGGGACCTCCCGGGAGTGCGGCCTTCTAGCCCTGAGCTGTTGAGGACTCCTGGCAGGGGCGTAAGGCAGGAAGGGTGAAGACAGACCCTGCGCCGCAGCCTGGGAGATGCTATAAGCCGAGACGGGAGGTGGTACGTGGCTGGAAAGAAGTCCCTGCTAGCGGGTCACCTTGATTTCCTTCCGTCTCTCCTCCCGACAGAATGCGGAGGGATGGTCATTGCTTTTAATTCAGGAAATGGACAGCCATGTTTATTAGAGGATTTTTTACAACAGAGCGGATGCCAGAGCTTTAGAAGTTAATTTCACTCTCACGTCCCTCACTGTGGCTCACTCATCCGTCGGTCCCACAGCCGAGTGCCCACCACTCACACGGGCGGCACTGGGAAGATTACACAAATGCACCGGTGAGCCCGCCCTCCTGCTCTAGCCACACAGGCCCCGCAGAAAGGGGGTGGGATTCGCCACGAGACGGTGCACATGCAGCGTGAAGGGAGCGGACCCAGGCCCGAGGGGAACCCCACTGGCACACTGGGTGAGCTCGGAGGCCGCGGCTGAGGGGAGGGCGGCCTCAGGATGCCGCTCGCGGGAAGACCGGGCTGGGGTGCTGGGGGCAGCTCGGTGAGGGCAGGTTAGGCGGGCGGGCGAGACACACGGGGCAGCCCAGGGAGCGCGTGGAGTGCTGGAGCCGTTCCACACCCGATTGTGGCGGAGGTCACGTGTGCTAAAGTTCACAGAACTGCACACCCCTGGAAAGCCCCCTTTACAGCAGGGTCACTTAGAACAGCATTTTTTTAAGTTGAAGAAACACCACCAGGTGCCTTCAGAGGGTGGCAGAGCAGCCGCGGCCCCAGCGGAAGCCATCTGGCCAGGCCCAGAGGTGGCAGGTCGGGAACACGGGGAGCCCTGCGGCATCCCAGGCTTGCTGGACGGCGAGTGAGGCACGCAGAGGGGAGCAGGGCACGCAGCGGGAGCCCAGCTGTTAACGCATCGCCTGTACCTGCCTCCGCTCGGCTCAGAGAGGAACAGTCACTGTGCCGTGAGGACAGGTCACTGTGCGACCATGGGGGCCCGCGGGGGGGGAGGCGGGGAGGGGGCTCTGAAGACCAGAAATCTCGAAACCGCCCAGGTGCCAGTGGGTCTAGCAAAAGCCAGTGTGGTGCTAGGCGCGGAAACGCCCAGTCCCGGCATCTGTTCTGAGAGCAACTCCCCTCCCACAGCTTGCCCTCCGCCTGCACTGGGGAGAACAGGGCCAGAGGCCACCGGAGTTGGGAAAACCCACAGCCCACCCCGTGGGGGTGGTTCCGTCAGGGAGCCTTTGAGAGTCTGAAAACCACACGGACACGGGCCTGTGGGGACGTCCAGGGAATGCGGCCTTCTCGACCTGAGCTGTGGAGGACTCCTGGTGGGGCCGTAAGACATGGAAGGATGCAGACAGACCCCGGCCGGGGCCTGGGAGATGCTATAAACGGAGACAGGAGGAGGTTCCGTAGGTGGAAAGCTACGCACTCTTTCCCAGAAAGACTCAGAGACCCAACGCTGCAAACGCTTTCCGTTCCATCCCGGACTCCCTGCCGCTCGCCCCTGGGTGCCGGGGCTCACCCTGTCCACAGGCCCAGAGGCCGCGGTCCGCACGACCCCGAGGATCCCAGATCCCACCTAGAGCGTGGAAGCTGGAGATGGCGCCAGAGAGAAGGCGGCTCCTTTGCGGAAGGGGGTCAAACGCTGAGCTACGGAAGTGACTGGAAGCTGGGGGCCGGGGACTCGCTCACACACGGCCGCGCTGCATTGCGATGGTGGGCAGCTGGGCACTGCGTCCTGCAGGGGCCAGTGAGTGACAGGGGCCTGTCCCTGCAGCCGCCCTGTCCCTGCAGCAGGAAGGCAAGAGCTGAGAGGCTGCCGAGCTCACACTTCTCCAGGGCGTGGGCGGAGAGGGACCTGCCTCCAGCTTGTTCACAGCTGACAGTCCCCAGCCCCCTCGGGCCTCCTGGCTATTTATAGCCTCACACCCCAAACACAAACTGTTGTTTGCAGCTTTTGCCAGCCTGGCCTGAGGCTGGCTCAGTCAGGTTCCCGTATGTGCAGACACTGAGCAGGGAACAGGGAACGCGGTCCAGGCCAGGGCTGGGTGGGTGCAGACACTGAGCAGGAACCTGCGGTCCAGGCCAGAGCTGGATGGGGCCACCCCAGGACGCAATGGCCTGCAAGCAAAGCTGGCCCTCGCCTTCCCCAGGTTGACAGGGTCGGACATCCCTGCCAGCACTCGCCACTCCCCGCAGACCCTGTCCCTCCCCTAGTGGGCAGACCCTTGGAACCCACAGTAGGTGGCTCCCTCCCAGGCGCCTGTCTATTTTAAGAGCCGTATTTTTAGGACGAGCAACTGTGCCAAGCTCCTCTGCTCCCGGACCACGGCCCGGCCTGTGGCGACGGCTACACAGCCTGCTCACCTTGAGTTTGGAGGATGCTTTCAGGCCTGTCTGTGGTCTGAGCTTTAAAGAAGGAGCCTCGAGGGGGCAGCGTGATGGGGGTCGGGGCCTGGGAGAGCAGAGGCCAGTCGTGGAGGGAAATCCTGCAGCTCCTGGAAGTGGGCGCTGGAGAGGCTTCCCCGTCCTCTCCACCAGCAACACGGAGACCCAGACCCCCTGGGGCCCAACCCCCACCTGGTTCAGCTCCTGGACCCGCCCGCCCTCCTGCTGCCTGCAGCCAGGATCGGAACACATGCTCGCCTGCACTGAGGCGACAATGGCCTGACGGGGTCACGGTGAAGGAGGAGATGCAACACTGGAACTGCTTAGCTCCGCCGGCTCCCCTGAGGGCAGGGAGGCTGCTGGCGTTTCAGTGGGAAAAGCGAGGGTCTCCTGGGAGCCTTTCTCTTGGTTCTCTCCTCCCGGCAGCACCAAGGCCTGGTGACCATGCCTGGGACGTGGCCCTGGCTGTGGTCCTCCGTCGTCATCTCCACGCCCCCAGCCAGGCCCTCCCTGCCCGTCACCTAACACCCGTCCCTGCCTCAAGTCTCCGGGCCCCGTCCATCCCGCCTGTATCCCCCCGGCTCACACTCTAACACAAGCTGAGCAGGCTGCACTTTGCTCAAACCCGGCCACACGCCCCAATTTCCCAGTTTTAATGCAACTTACTTCGGCCTCAAGGCAAACCAGGCTCACCCAAACCTCACTCACTCAACAAAAAACAGACGATGCAGTTCACAAACGGACAAGGGACTTGAGCAGACACGTCTCCCAAGAAGACACACAAGTGGCCAACAAGCAGATGGGAAGAAGCTCAGCCCCGTTCATCATTAGGGAACTGCAGATCCAAAGCACAGGGAGACACCGACCCACCCCAGAACGAACAACAGGAGATCACAAATGGTTGCGAGGACTGGGAAGCGGTGCAGCGGCTGTGCGCACACTGCGGCAGTTCCTAGGGAAATTCAACACAACCCCCGCGTGATCCCGCAACCCCACTTCCGGGCGTACAGACACCCGAGACCTTGAAAGCAGGGATGCGAACAGGTATTTGAAGAAAATTGTTCACAGCAACATTGCGCACAACGGCCAAAGGTAGAAATAACCTAAATGAGGGTCCATCAAGGGGTGGATGCTAAACAAAACGTGGTGTAAATGTGCGAAGGAATATTACTCAGCCCGGAAAAGGAAGGGCAGCCTGGCACCTGCTACAACACGGATGTACCTTGAGGACACTGTGCTCAGGGAAATAGGTCAGACGAACGAGGGCAAACACTGTGTGATCCACTCACAGGAGGTCCCTGGGTAGGCAAGGTCACAGAGACGGAAAGTGGAAGCGTGGGTGCCCAGGCCAGGGCCAGGGCCGAGAAATGGGGCGTGACTACTCAGTGGGAACAGTTTCTGGAGGTGGATGGTGGTGTTCCTCACACCACTGAACTGTGCACGAGACACGGTCAGGAGGTAGACTTTGCGTCAGGTATATTACGCCACAAGTTGCTAAAAAAGACAACTTCATTTCCAGTCCTACTTCCCATGTGGGCCCTCCGGGAGCCACCACGCCCGAGGGGGGCCTGGCGCGCACAGCGCATTAGCTGCTTCCTGCTCGGATGCTCGCTCTGCCGGGGGGAGAGGAAAGGCTGCCCAGCCATCAGCTCGGCAATCCACTCAAACACCCACCAGGCAACTGCGCTGTGTGAGCCCGTGACCTGGGCGCTGGGGACACCGTGATGGGAACGACAAGCATCCCTGGGCTCACGGGACTTCCGTTCTGACAGGGAGAAAGGAAATGCACAGGTGTCACCTGCGGTCTGTTAGCTGGTGCCGGTGCCGTGGAGAGGAGTAAAGCGTGGGAGATGGCAACGTCTGAGGGGAGGGCTGACTGTCACCCGGGGCCTGGAAAGGCCTTGAGAGCACGGTGGGGGTGGCGGCTGGGTAGCAGCCGCGGTGTGGAGGTCTGGGGAGGACAGGGTGTGAGCCGTCACGGGTGGGAGGGGAGACGGCACGCTGGGCACTCTCCCAGGCCCACAGGAAAAAAACAGGACAGACACGAGTGGGGGAGGTCAGAGGGAATGTTTTGTTTTCTTCTTTACAACTCCCTACGCTTTCCACACTTCTGTATGTTACTTTTTAAATGTTGTGGTTTTTTTGTGGTAAAGTCTACGTAGCATACAATTTCCCATCCTAACCATTTCTTCTTCTTTTTTAAACTGTTTTGTTAATCCTCACCTGAGGGTATTTTTCCGTTGATTTTTAGAGAGAATGGAAGGGAGGGGGAACATCCATGTGAGAGAGAAACATCGATTGGTTGCCTACCACACGGGCCCAACCAGGATGAGGTATGTGCCCTTGACTGGACTCAAAGCCGAACCCTTCAGTCTGAAGGCTGACACTGTCCACGGAGCCACACCGGCCGGGGCCCACCCTAACCACTTTACGTTCAGGGCAGTAAGCACACTCGCACTGCTGTGCGACATCGGCGCCGTCTCCAGGGGCCTCCTCATCTTCCGCAAACTGAGCCCGCTCCCGCTGAACACTGGCGCCCCTTCTCCCCTCCCAGCCCTGGCCCCACCTGCTTCCTGTCCCTCGGAATGTGACTCCGCTCAGCCCCTCAGACAAGGGACTCACAGGGTGTCTGCCCTCTGTGACTGGCTGCTCTCACCACGCACTGTCCTCTAGGCTCACCCATGTGGCAGCATGTGTCCGAATGTCCTTCCTTTACCAGGCTGCCTTGTCCCACCCTATGGATCTACGGCAGTTTCTGACCCCTCCCCCCCGCCCTCCCTCCGTGGCCACCTGGCTCTTGCCGCCTCTGCGCTTTGTGAATGACGCTGCTATGGGCACGGGGCAGGGATGGCCTCCGAGCCCCTGTCAGTTCTTGCGCGGGCGGACCGGGCAGTGGAGTTGCTGGGTCCCCGGGAGGCCCCTATTTTAATTTTCCGGGAACAGTCATCTGTTTCCCTCAGCGGCTGCACTCTCTTACACTCCCACCAACAGTGCACAAGGGTCCCCACTTCTCCACATCAAAAGGGACGTTTTTAAGATGGGAGAGACCATGGCATGTGTGTGTGCAGATGAGGTGATCTGGGAAAAAGGAGGAAAGAGATGCTCGGGGAGGCGGGAGGCGGGACCGGGAGCAGCAGTGAGGACACCAGCCCCCGTCACCGCAGAGGTCAGGCCGGGCCCCGGGGCAGCGGCAGCAGAGCCCAGGAAGGTCTGCTAGGACCTCTGCTTGGCAAGGTGGGCAGCCAGGAGGGCGCAGGAGAGCTGTGGGGCAAGGAGAGGGAGAAGGTCACACAGGGGCCACGGGAGTCATGGGCAGCGTCCAGGACGGGGGACTCAGCCGGCCTGCCCCAGGAGGAGAGCGGGGAGCAGAGCCCACCAGGCAGGGGCAGAGGGCTCAGCACACACAACCAGGAAGTGGACATGGGCCGGGTGGAAAGCAGACCCACACCTCGGCCTCACCAGTCTGAGGCGGCTCAGAAGCTGAGCACAAACCCCTGGCTGGTGGCCGGGTCTGGCTGCGGCCAGCAGGCGAGTCTGGCTGGATCGGGGCTGGGCCCCGGGGAGCACAGGGACAGTGTGCAGCTCACTCGCCCCGAGCCTCTGGAGCTGCGGGTTCCGGAGCAGCGGCTGCAGCGTGACACTCAGCCCTGCGGAGACTGCAGCCCATCATCTCCAGGGGCCCACGTGGCACGGGCCCAGCGGCAAACAGGACGGGCAGCATGGGCACTGTGACGGCACTGAGGGGACATGCGGAGGCAGCCACTCGGCGAGCCCTCAGCAGGACGCTGAGCATAGGCAGGGGCAGCAGGGACTATCCTGGAGCCACCACGCTGGCCCCCGACCTGGAACCAAGCAGCCCCCACGAGGACTGGGCCCCGGGGGTCCCCTGCCTGACCATCACGACACCTCATCTCTAGGGGCCCGTTCTCTGACCGACCTTGAGGCCCACTCTCTCTGGGGGTCATGGGGTGAGGGGTGAGGGGTGAAGGGTGAGGAGAGGCGGCTGTCCTAGTCCCAGCTGCTCAGATCAGAACCCATGACCCCACCCCTGGCTCTGCAGCTGATGGGAGACCTGGGGTCCACACCCAGCTCCTCTTTCTCCCAGGAACCCCTGGCCTGTCCAGGTCCTCCCACCCCGTGTCCTGTTCACATCCATTAAAAGAAGAAACAAGGGGCCACAGAACTGCCCTTCAGCAGGCGCTCTGGGCAAGAGCTCTGTCCCCACCACACGCTGTCACCATGGGGCCCACGGACACCTCGGAGGACACCTTGGCAGCACCAGGTCCCTTTGCCCCCTCATTCCTGCCCGCCGCTTCCCTGCATTGCCCCCAGCGCTCCCCTGAACCCCATGTGTGCCCTAGGCTCCGGATAGGAGTGAAGGTTATGGAAACGTCTGACCCCTATGCTGCATATCTGAACCTAATAGTGTGTGTCAATTGCAACTGAAAATGGAAAAAAATATTTTAAAGAAAATAAAAATACAGTGTCCTGGCACCCACAAAAAATAGTGTGCTGGCACCCACTTTTTAAAAAATTCCTTTTCCATATCCTTCCACACTCCGGACTCCAAACAGCACTGACCACAAGGTCAAGCCCCCAGCCACTGAGGGGGCCTGAGGGGCCTCTTTCCACCCCTCCTCCCACAGGAGCGGTGCCCCCCCGGCCTCCCTTTGCCCCCTCAGCACCTGTCCACACACGGGCTCTGTGCAGGACTCACACAGGGTGCTGTCCCCAGGCCTCACAAACTCCAGGTGCTTTCCAGGTCGATTCAATTGGTGGGGAGGGAGGTGTGTTAGAGCTACAGGCAGATGGCACGCTGAGTCCCCACCCGGGGATCACAAAAGGCGCCCTGCGGAGCTTGCACGAGTCCTGTGGGAAGTGGGACTGCCCTGGGTGCCTGGAGGCCAGGAAGCCCTAGGGAGGTCCTGTCTCCCGGGACTCCTCGGGGCTCGCTTCCTCGGCAAGACCAGGGGTCCTGGCACCAGCCTACTGCCAGGCAGAAGTCCCCATTTTCAGACCCCTGGCCTCCTGACTCCCTTCCATGAGGCTGCGCTGTCATTCGGAGCCGATTCCAGGAAACGTTTCCCTCCCCTGCTCTGAGCCACGCTGACGTGGGGGGGTGGGGGGGGCAGTCCTGTCTCCTGATCAGCATCCACAGTGTAAGACCCCGTGCGCTCAGCTCCACGGAGGACCTGTGACGGGGGCCCCTCAGAGCTGGTCTGGTTTCTTCCCAACAACTACCGGTGCACCCCCTCCCCGCGCCAGGGCCCACGCAGCTCAGGCAAGGCCAGCCAGGATAGTGTGATGGATGCGGCTCATCTGACTTCCGTCCGCAGCCTGGCTTCAAGAGTGAGTGTGGTTATGGCCACCCAGGTCCTTGCTGAAGCAACGGGGATTAAAGCAAAGTGAATAAATGAGTCCTCTGACCAGAACAACAAATCTAAAAACCCTACAGGTCCCATAGCTGATGTCGTAGCAGCTGAAGGAGGCAGGGGAGTGGGGAGTGGGACGGGAGGGAAAGAGGGAGCTGGGCAGGTGGCCGACATGGCAGGTGCGCAGTCCTTGACAGGTGACCGAGCTCGGGCATGGCCAGTGCTCAGCACCTGCAGACGAGCAAGTCCTCCCGCTCAGCGCCCAGAGAAGGTCGTCCCGCCTCCCCCGCTCCCTGGGCAGGTGAGCCTCCTCTCCGTCCTGTTGGCATTCGCATAGCCCAGGGCCCCGGTGATTCTGAAAGGAGCACAGGGTTCGGTTTGGTTTGGTTTTGTCTTTTCATCAAATCAACAATGAAAGGACCAAAGCCCACCCCGTCAATTCAGCGGGCTTCCTACAGCTACGGCCACACCTGTGTCAGCCCTCCACTCGCTTTCCCTTCTTTCTGCTTTTCGGTTCTTCCTGGATTTTCTGTCATCAGCATGTGTTCGTTTATAACAGGACAAAGCACACTCTATTCTTACACATCTCCTCGCTCAGCAGATACTCAGAAGACATCCCGTTGCCCCAAGCGAGACTGGACTCGGCTCTGGACAGTCCCCAAACCCGAGTCCCGGGGGCGGACCCGGAAGCAAGTCCCAGTCTGCCTCCAAGCCCAGCTCAGCCGCTATGGACAGCGCTTGTGATGGAGGGAGGAGGAGAAAACAGAGCGAAGGAAGGAGAGGGGAGAGAATGCAATGGATGAACTCACTGACGGGCTAGCCGGCCATTTTCCGGGTAGCTGACTGGGGACCCCTGGGAAGGACCCCCCTCCATTTTGCCAGGAGCTATCGGACAGCACCTGGAACCAGTCAGGTCTCAGCGAATGGAGCGCCTGTCCGGCTCTGGCCTGCGTGTAACCTGGCGACCCAAAAGCCCGGCAAGGCTGGCATCTAAGACTCTCTCGGGTGAGAAAGGGCAGTGTGGCCAGCGGCTCCGGGCCCATCCAGGTGAAGGTGGGCAGGTGCGCACCACACTCCTCCTGCAACTCGCTGGAGAGTTAAAACTTTCAAACTAAAGAAAAGGAAACTAAACTGTGATGCCAGAAGTCAAAGCAGTGGCTGCCCCGGAGAAGAGGCGACGCGAGGAGAGAGATTCCAAAGGTGCCACATGTTACACCCAAAAATCACGTGGCTCCGGGCCTCCACAGACCGCAGTCTTGTTCATACACTTGTTTGTAAATGTGCCTGACGTCCTGAGAAAGAGTGACAGTTTTTTGGAAAGGCAAACAAAATACACACATTTCTCAGGGCTCCATGGGATCCTGAGGACATTCTAGCAGTAGGATGGGGCCACCGGTGCCCTGCCCAGCTGACAGCCTCCCCTCCCGGCCCCGTTCCAGTTCCCTGACCCAAGTTCTACAGCCGAAGTCCCAGCTGCCTCAGCAGGAAGTCCAGCTGCACCCAGAAAAGAATGCGGTGCCCAGCACGCTCCCCATTCCTACGCATGCCGGGCTACCTTCATTTCAAATAACGCCGGGACTGGGTGCATTCTTGTCTCAAACCACCTCCGAAGAGCTAACACTTCAAAGTGGACGATGCCTTCGAGGGCACAGCACAGCCCGGCCCCTTAGGGGAGTTCATTTTCAAAATAAAAATAATACGATGAATAATCTCGTGTTGGACGGGCAAGGACAGGCTCTGACGCACCCTCACAGCGTCTCTGGCCTCCGAGGCACACAGCAGACACTCCTGCAAGGCCGGAGATTGCCCACCGTTCCCTCCCCTACCGCGGCAGTGCGGTCACTCTTGCCAGGAGGTGAAAACCGCCCCTCCTAATGGAGATAATCACTCTCCAACCAAGTACCTGTGTGGCTCCCGAGCGAGGGGTGACGTCAAACCACAGACGTTTAGAAGCCCCCCGTTACTTGGTGCTGGGGCCCCCGACCCCAGTGAACTCCAGAGCTCCTCTGCCTCAGGCCGTGGGCTGACAGGGCCTGGGACTCCGCCCACGTCCCTCAGGGGCTGGGTCTACCTGCCCTCGTTCCTGCGGGCCACACGCTGACCAGTTACCTGTGCCCGGAAGTAATCCCCATCTCCTTCCCGGCCCACCCCGTCACCAGCATGCTCTGGCCGGACAAAGTCAAGGCACCGAACTCACTGACTTCTACCAGCCCCCTGTGCCCCCTGAAGCCCCATTAAGAAAGCATGCGGTGGGGGGTCAGTGTTGTAAGTATTTCTGCCCCCCCCCCATAAGAGAGACCAGCGGTTCAACTGTCCCCCAAGGGGCACCTGCCCATGTCTAGACACACTTTCTATTGTCACGGTTGGAGACCGATGCTACTGGCATCCAGTGGGCGAGGCCAGGGATGTGCTAAGCAGCTCCAGGGTCCACACAGCCCCGCGGCAGAGCCATCCAGCGAACGTGTCAGCACGGCCCAGGCGGAGGCAGCCCAGCCAGACAGGCCACAGCGATCGCCACAGTCTCTATCGGGGCCTGCAAGGAACTTCCACGACGTGTCTGTTCTGTCCTCCGTGGCGAATGCTGAGGGTTACGCTCGGGGAGCACCGCGGAAGAAACTGTGACCCCGAGCCGCACGGCTCGACCGCCGGCACTCCCGCTCCAGGACTCTGGTCCGTGCAGCCCAGGCCCCGGGTCAGCAGGCAGCCTGCGAGGCCCCGCATGCCATGCCCGCACATCAGCGGGACCCTGCAGGCTGGATGGGCAGCCGGGGGATTCGCCGTTGAATAACGGAGCCTGCAAAATAGGAAATAACAGATCCTGGCCCCCCAGCGGGAGGCCCGACAACACTGAGAAGCACGCTGACGTCTGGTGGGCTGAGTGTGACCCAGACAGAACACAGAGGGCTTATGGTCGAACAAGCCAGCCCTCCCACTATGAGGCGCCTTTGTGCTCTCCAAGACCTCACACGAGGCTATGCCATTCGATCACTATCGCCATCCACCGTGTGTGTGTGTGGGGGGGGGGGGGGGGGGTCTCCTGACCCAGCCTGTGTGCCTGCTGCTTCCGCCTTGCTGATGGGTGGAGAGCCTGTACAGGCTCAGAGCCCCGCCTGCAGGGGTCAGCACCAGGGACAGAGGCACCGGAAGGGGGTTAGTGGGGCACCAACTCTAAGGCCTTAAGTTGGCCGCACTAACGTGAGGATACGGTTAGGAACAAGAAGCCGGCGAAGCCCCTGTCCTGCCTCTGGTCGGCAGCCACGCTGGTGGCCTGGCGCTGGCTTGGTGACCACGTTTCGGAGCAGTTCCAAACCCAGCTCACTCTGAGGAAGGGGGCAGATGGAGAAGAACCACCATCAAGTCCGGTGAAGCGATGGAGATGGGGACATGTGCGTGTCCGAGTCGCCCTGGAGTCCATGGTGCTGTCCACCGCAGGGCTGCATCCTGGACAAGACGGGCTCAAGCCCCTCTGCGGGCCCGGAGGACAGGGCAGGACCAATGCACATCCAAGGGGAAGGATTCGGCTCCTGGCCACCTCGCGCTCTCGGAGGTGACAGCGGTCACCGTGCCAAGAGCTGAGCTCTCCAGCCTTGAGAGTGTTCAAGCTCGGGATGGACTGCGGGAGGGATTCGGGCAGAGGGCGGGCACCAGTGTCACCTGCTCAGTGGGAAGCCTGCACTGAGGGCCCTGTGCCAGGCGCTGGGAGGCAGCAGTGCAGCGGCCCCAGGCCGGTCTGGGAGCTGAGGGTCAGGGTGACGCGGGCATGGGGAGTGCGGCAAGGACACGTGTTTTCTTGATAATTAAGAACTTCCGGTGAAACTACACACACACACACACACACACACACACACACACACGCACACACACTCTAACGCTCCAATATTCAGGTCCTTGAAGAAATTACAAATGCAACAATAAATGAACTGTAAATATTTAATTGTGGGGTTTCCTAACAGCTTGGGATCTGTGCTCCTTAGATGAGTAACGAGTGAGTGGCGTATAAAATAATCTGAGACCAATGAGACTTGTCCCCTCCAAAGTCCCTTCCTGCCAAAGACACGCGAACCCTGTGACAACATGCCTGTGGCTGCCCACAGTCTCTCTCAGAGCCAGGCCTGGCCACATGGCACTAGGAGCTGAGAGCAGGGCAATGGGAGAGGCAGGAACGGGGGAGGGTGACAGGGAGGGTGGGGAAGTGGAGACACTGAGTCTCAGAGAAAACACACGCAGTGAACGATCCAACACCAAGGTCGGGCCCAGAGAAGCCGCCTGGCCCAGAACCCCGGGCCCGAGCGGCCCAGCCCCTGGGGAATGCCTGCCGGGCCCGCAACCCCTCCGCTGCCAGCAGGACCGGGACCTGGGCTGGCCGGCTCCCAGGACGTGCGGAGACTTCCAGGCCCTCCCACTGCCTGCTCTCCAGGTCCCTCCCCACGAGACATGCTCCTGGAGTCGTCAATGTCGCTCCTCTGCAACTGCCACCGAGCAAGGCCACGAAGCCAACCCCTTGTGCCAGCAACCTTCAAACGAAGACCTTCAAGACAGAGGAAGGTCCCGGCCGAGAAGGAGGTCACAGACATTGAGGAAGTTCACGGGCAGTGAACTGGCAGGGCGCTGGCTCTCACCCCTCAGAGACACCCTGAGCCCATGGTGGAAGCCGTGAGCGGCTCTCGGGGATGGCAGGACTGGAGGTGGGAGAGGAGCCCTCTCCATGGCCAGCAGGGCTGCGGGGAGCTCTCCAGTGGCCCAAGTCCCTGCTGCATCTGCCCCAGAGGTGCCTGCCCATCCTATCTCTAGAGCAAGGACGGAAAAGGACAGACCCGCGAGCCCCTTCCGTGAGGATGGGGAGTCGGCAGCAGCGGCAGTGGCCACAGGAGGCCCTGAGCGCTCCCCCCTAAGCAAGGGACTGTGGCCAAGGCTGGCAGCTCTTAGGAAAGAATCTACAGGGTCAGGGTGGCCAGTGTGCGGGCAGGGGCACCTGGAATCAGGAAATGAGCTCCACCCGAGGGGCCGCCCTGTCCGCACCCATTCTCCAAACCTCACCCAGAAAAGCCCAGTGCGGGCCTGGGCACTGTCTCCCCGCCCCTCCCCCACCCCCGTCAGCACTGCCATCAAGGCAGCTGGGCTCCCAGGGAAACAGAACGGGAGGGAGGAGAGCAGCCTCCCTGAGAGCAGGCAGAGACACCTCGCCCCTGTCCGCCGGCAGAATGAATAGACGAGACACAGGAGGAAGTCAAACGAAGCAAATACAGATCCTCCGAGACACTGGGAACACGGAGTAGGGCCAGGCCCGGGAATGCTGGGCAGGAAGCACGTAAAAGCTCTGAGTAAAGGGCAGAGTTGGGGTTTGGGACGCTGGACAAGGTCTGGAGATGCTGGTGGGGACGCTGCACAGCCATGTGAAGGTGCTCAGTGCCGCTGAGCTGTCCCGCCAAAATGGCAAATTTCACACTTCGTCTATTTTAACACAACAAAAGGAGAGCTCTTACGAAAGGCAGCTCTCAAAAACAAGAATAGTGGACACCACACATGTAGTATAGCCACTGATTCACTTAGCAAAGATTTCTTGAGCACCCACTACCTATGAGAACCCAGCAGGCAGTAGTGCTGCCTCCCGGCCCCTGCCTTCTAGCAGGAGAGACAGAGCAGGAGTAAGACAAGGAAAGGAAATGCAGTGGGTGCTGATGGGGACAGGTGCTCTGGAGAAGGCGCAGAGGGTGGGAGCAGGTTCCCAAGGGAGCAGTGAAGACAGGTCCCACCGGGGACAGGTCCTGGGAGCCCGGGCTCCTCGTGGGGACTGGCAATAAGGGGCAGACAGTGGTGACGGAGTGACTGGCGATGCATGCAGAGAGCTGGGGGCACGCGCCAAGTGCCACAGAGCTCCAGGCCTCCCTCTGGACTTGGATGAGAGGGTGAAGACTGCCAGAGGTGCAGAGTTACCATATTTTATTCCTAAAATAAAGAACTCAATAAGTAGCCAAAGAGTAATTCAGTGAGCTGGAAAATCACATCAGCAAACTGTCCTGGAAAGCCTCAAGAGAAGATAAAGAGGTGAAGAATAATATTTTTAATATATTTTTATTGATTTCAGAGAGGGAGGGGGAGAGAGAGAAACATCAGTGATGAGAGAGAATCATCGATCGGCTGCCTCCTGCACACCCCACACTGGGAATCGAGGCTAAAATCCAGGCATGTGCCCTGACCGAGAATGAAACTGTGACCTTCTGGTTCACAGGTCAATGCTCAACCACTGAGCCACACTGGCCAGGCAAAAGTTACTTTTAAACAAATAAATAAAATGGAAATATGAAGAACAGAAGTAGATCTGTCAGCATCCATATTCTAGGAGGACAGAGACACAGATGGAGGGAAAATAATGAAGAACTAACAACCAAGAATTTCCCAGAATTAAAGATGTAAAAACCTCAATGTTAATGATGCATCGAGTGCCAAAGGCTAGACAAGAGAGACAGGGGAATATTAGATGCTTCTCAAAGGAACAACCACCCAAGAAGATAGAATGATCACGAAAGATAAGCACCTAAAAATCTGGGCCCCCCCCCCCAAAAAAAAAAAAAAACGCAGAGTAACAACTGACAGAGCTACAAAAAGAAGTAGATAAATCAAGAAATTTGGTTGGAGACTTTAAATCACCCGATTTAGAAATTGATGGCTCAGACACATCAAAAGCTAAAAACGAAGATAATGAGATTTATTGAGGTTGAACTAAGAAATATCTGGGTAATTCACCCAACAGAGAACAGACATATTTGTCAGCATGAGGATCACTCACAAAAACTAAACATGCACGAGGCTATAAAGCAGGGGTCCTCAAACTTTTTAAACAGGGGGCCAGCTCACTGTCCCTCAGACCGTTGGAGGGCCGGACTATAGTTAATAAAAAAAAAAAAAAAAAACTATGAACAAATTCCTATGTGCACTGCAGGCCCGGGGACAAGTCGGCTGCTAAGCAGGACAGGCAGCAGCACCCGGCGGGCCGGATAAATGTCCTCGGCGGGCCGCATGTGGCCTGCGGGCCGTAGTTTGAGGACCCCTGCTATAAAGGAAGATTTGGTAAATGCCAAAGAATCGATACCAAAGAAACCATGTTTGAGAACATAACATCATAAAACTTTAAAATATTAACAAAAGGGTGGCTCACAAATCCAAATATTTGGAAACGAAAGAGCATTCTATTGATCCTTGTTAACGGAAAAACCCTAAGGGGGATTTTTTAAATAATTAGAACACCTAGTGAAATCACTGTACATAAAATTACAAAATATATGAGCAGGAATACGTGACCCATATATATTTCAAGGGAAAGGCAATCAATGGCAACTGATTCTGGGATGACACAAATGTTTATATTAAGCGAGTGTTTTTATTCTGATGTGTTGACATCCTGTGGCCTGGCTGACCTTGGAAAGGACAGCCCCTCCTAGGATTAGCTACTTCTAGAGACAGCTAACAACCAGCAATAATTACATTAACTGTAAACAGACTGAAGAAGCCCATTCAAAAGCAGAGACTGTCCGAAAGATGAACCAACTGTATGCTGTCCACAGGAAACGTACTTAAATATGAAGACAATGGAAATACTAGATGAAAGGGTACAACATGCAAACCGTAAGCATAAGAAGGCTGGGTGGTCATGTGAAGTTGTCTTTAAGGCACAGGCTGCCACCGTTAATAGAGACATTCATAGTAATAAGCAGGGTGAGTAATTAGAGAGACTTGCAATTATAAATGTAACGTACCCAATAATAGAGCTTAAAATCTAAGAAGTAAAAATTGACAGAAATAAAGACAGAAATGAACAAATCCATTTTCTTAATTGGAGATTTTTAAAATAGTGTCCAAAAAGCATAAAATGCCTAGGAATAAATTTAACAAATGACATGCAAAACCTCTACCCTAACTACTATAAAACAGGGAAATTAAAGAAATAAATGGAGATATATACCATATTTATGGATTGGAAGATTCAGTACTTTAGAGATGGCAGTTGTCGCCAAATTGATCTATATCTTTAGTACCATCCTATTAAAAATACCTGTAGGATTTTTTGTAGGTACTGACAAGCTGATTCTAAAATTTATATGAATATGGAAAGAAAATAGAATAGCCAAAGCTATTTTGAAAAAGAACAAAGTTAGAGGACTGAGTTTAAAATATCCTACCCACTACAGAAATCAAGGTAGTGAGGTAATGACATCAGGAGAGACAAACAGACTGGTAACCAGAGGAGAGCCCAGAATAAACCAGCTCTTAACGGCCCATTGAGTTACGTCAAGGTGCTAAAGCAATGCAGCATGGATAGGAAAGTCTTCAACAAGTGGTGTTGACATAATGGACATCAATGTGGGAAATAACTAATGTCCCTTACCTTACATCCTATACAAAAATTAATTTAAGATGGACAGCAGACATACACGTAAAATCTAAAACGACAAATCTTCCAGAAGAAAATCCTCCCAACAAAAGAGTAAGCAAAGATTTCTTAGAGAAGCTACAGAAAGCAATAACTATGAAAGAATAAAAGTAACTTTAAAACTTCTGCCACTGAAAAGACACTATTATAAGAGTAAACTAGAGGCCCAGTGCATGAAATTCATGCACGGCAGGTGGGGGGGGGTCCCTCAGTCCAGCCTGCGCCCTCTCACAATCTGGGACCCCTCAGGGGACCCCTGTGGGGATCAGGCCTAAACCAGCAGGTGGACATCCCTCTTGCAATCTGGGACGCAGCATGCACCAGTGACCGTACTTTTCACACAGGTGAAAGGCATCTTGCTGTTGCATGGGCAGCTACATTTTTTTGCCCTGATTATAAAAAGTAGTCATAACACGATCCTTCTGAGGCAGTGGTACCATTCTCCCCATCTTATGGGTGGAAAAACTGACGCAGAGAGAAGTTAAGTAATTGGCTTTGTCACACAGTTGTGTCAGAATCAGGGCTGACCACAAAATGTGCAAGCCAGAGTCCATGCATATCATCACTGCATCATCCTGCTTTTTCAGTGTCAGAGTGGCCTTGCCAGGTTTTAGTTTTTAAATCTAAGAGACTGTTCCCAATATATAGGGTGGGGTCCCTAGGCCTGGCCCGTGATCAGGGCCATCTGTAGGGTGACCGGCGGGGCAATCAGGGGGCCCCGCTGGCACACGCCTTGGTTGGCGACCTGGCGCCTCCCGCTGGCCAGCCCCGCCCACCGCCGACACCAGTCACCTCCCTCTGCCACCTCAAACAGGGGCAGCTCCTGCATTGAGCATCTGCCCCCTGGTGGTCAGTGTGCATCATAGCAACCAGTCGTTCCGCCGGTCATTCCATGGTTGGGTCAATTTGCAAATTAGGTTTTATTATATAGGATAAGCAGGCCACAACCTTGGTAAATGCTTTGAGGAAAATATTACAAATATATAGTTGACAAAAGACTTGTATCCATACTTATAAAGTACGTCTACATGCCAATAATAAAAAGAAAGTCAAAAATAATTTAATACATACAACAATGGGCAGATACTTCATAAAGGAAGATGCATGTGAAAACTATGGGAGAATCAGGGAAATTACCACAGTTTTAATTTACATTTACCCACCAGAACGGCTAAAATTAAAGACTGACAACATTAAGTGTTGATGAGTATGTAGAGCAACTGGAACCATCATATGATGTGGGTGGGAATGTGAAATGGCAGAATCACCTTAGGGGAAAAAAATATCTGCCAGTTTCTTTTAAAAGAAAAAAGAGCATCCAACAATTCTCTCCTGGGGTTTATTCCAGAGGTATATATAAAAAATAGGAAAAAATGCATCCCTCAAAGAGACTTGCATGAAATATTCACAGCAGTTTTATTCATACTAGTCAAAAACTGAAAACGCCAGCTGTCCATTAGTGGGTAAACAAACTCTGGGACATTCATACAACAGAACACGACTCATCAGGAAAAAGGGAAACACTACTGATACTTGCAATAACACAGCTGAGTGACAGAAGCCTTACCCAAAAGAATACGTATTATATGAATTCATTTACATGAAGTTCTAGGATTAGCAAAAAATCATCTATGTTGTTGTTTTTTTTAATCAGAAGAGTGGTTGCCTGTGAGAGAGGCTGCCTGGGTAGAATCCAAAGAGGATCTTTTGGGATCGTGAAAATGTCTGTCTCTCAATGGGAGAGTGGATTGTGTGGGTGTAGGCATTTGTCAAAACTCACCCATGGCACTCTGAAGGCTGTGCATTTTGCAATCTATAAATTCTACATTAAAAAGTGAGTAAACCGTTCACAATATGCATTCTGAAATATTTAGGGGTGACAGGTACTGCTGTCTGCAATTTACTAGGAAATGCCTCCAAAACTGAGATGGATTAATGACTACAGACGTGGATGGAAATATGATCAAGCAAACAGTAAACTGTGAGCGTGATGGATGTAAGAACGTCAGCTACAATGCTTTCAACTTTTCATGTTTCCAATGTTTCAGGATATAATGTTGGGGTGGGGGATAAGAACATCATGGGACACAGCCCCGGGAGTATGCAATGGGATTTTTATAGCTTGAATGCATTTCACAGAAGACAAGCAAGATTAACACTAAATGCACGAAGCACCGGTGCTAAGACTGCTGGTGGCCTCCCAACATCCGGTCTCCCCTTCTTCTTCTTCCGAAACCACACACCCTGATGTTATCATGGAGGGAGAGCAAGTAAAGGATGACCTGTCCCGCCCCCTTGCAGACAGGGTTGGCCAATGAGATGTCTACAGAAGTGGCTGGGTGGGGTTTACAGGAGTGCTCTCTGAGAGGCAGGCGGAGAGCTGGATGGGCCCGCGTCTGTCCACATCCAGCCTGGGACCCAGAAGTCACCCTGTCCCTCTACTCCTGCCTTCTCCTTTGCTCCAATCCAACTGTACCCCATATTCCTCAAGCCCCGGGCCAACGCACCAAGCTCTGGGGGACAGTAACAATCTCTTCTAGTAGTTAGCGCACAAATGATGTGAACTTCAGAGTCAAGAGCAGATGGCTGTGCTTTGCAGAGTCCATGGCCGCCCCAGCGCCCCACACAGTCCTGGTTGAGGTGCCCTAATGCCGAGGCGGCCACCCCAGTGCAGAGGTGTGTGCCTCGCTCAGGAGCAATAACGGAGCAGATACCTGAACCGCGGGCTCACGTACATCTTGTTTGGGGAAGAAAACCTTTCTATTCCCCGTGAAAATATGCTGAACAGCCTCCACGGTGTACTTCTTCCTTTTTCGTTCCAAGGAGACGAGTCAGACCTATTAAGCTCCCGTGTCCCTCCAGCTCCATGTTTGGGCTGACCCGGCAGGCGAGCGGCGAGGGCTCCAGGCCTCTCCCTGGCAGAGCCCATGCAAATCGCTTTCCCGAAGGAAATGACTTCTCCCGCCTGAGCGGGTTCCCTCAGCTCTCCGCTAGTCCAGTGGCTGCCCCCGTGCGCCTGAACCGCTGTGATCTTCACCGAGCGGGACTCTCGGCGGAAGCCACAGCCGCCTCACCCCCTCCACGCACTGTCCCTTGGGAAGAGGACCGTCCCCGGTGGCTCCCTGTGCACCAGGCCCTGCGGATGGGAAGCAGGTGGCGGCTCACCTAAGGGTGGTCCCTGGCGCTGCTCTGGTCTGCTCCCCTTCCCCCTCCCACCCTCTCAGAGAGGAACAATTCCTGGCCCGAGAGCTGCTGCGATGGGCTCCCCGTGGCAGCATCTTCAAGGAAAACTAGGCTCCCAGGAGAGCGGCAGTCACCACCTCCCCAGGCTCAGCGAGACCCTGCCAGCCCGCCCCCTCGGGGGGGCCAGCCCGTCCTCAAAGCCCAGGTCCCGCCCCCTCGGGGGGCCAGCACACTCGCTGCTGACACCTCCCAGTACCACTGAAGCCACCATTTGCTCAGCACCAAAGTCTTTGCCAATAATGCTCCTTCAGAACCTGGGGAGGGGGTGGAGCTGAATAATCCGCATGTGGCCCAGCCCTGCCCGCGGGCCAGGCCTGAAGAACTCCTGGCAGGAAGGTAGGAAGGTGCTCATTTCCGACAACAACGCAAGCTTAGGACAGAGAATGGCTGCCTGACGGGCGTGGGGAATGCAAAGAGCTTTTCTCGGTTCCTATCGGGGCTTTTCCAAGATAATTACAAGAAGTTTAGGATCCATTCGGGGACTCGTAGTTCATCAAATGAATTTCCATCTGTGTACCCACCACCTAAGAAGTATCGCCTGGTACGATGTGCGGGCTTTTATTGTGTGTAAGTCAGACTGCTCATCTGCGCAGGCGGCACTGAGAGGACCATTTCCCCGGCGCCTGCTTATGCAAAACAGGCTGGGTTTCCATCAGCCTTGGCTCCCGCACTCCTTAAGGCTGGCTGGGGTGCCAGGATGCGGGGTGGTGGCCCGGGCAGCACCCTGCCCCTTGCCCTAGCCAGGCCAGCCCTCAGGGGCCACTCTCCCAGCGTGGCACAGCCCAGTGCCGGCCGCCAGGAGAAATCTAACCAGAAAATGGGCTCCAGAAAGATTAGCTTCTGGATTCCAAGCATGTCCTGGGTCTATTGATTTCGGTTCAGAGAGCGTGGTCCCAGGAAGGAGGAGGGGGAGGCAGGGCAGGCCCGCTGATGCTGCAGCGTGGCCGTCAAACCAAGCCTGCTGAACCCCACAGATACAGGGGAGATCAGAGACCACGGCAGCCAGCCCTGCTGCAGATGAGGCTGGTCCAGGACCACGGGTTGAGGCAGGGACTACACGGCACAGCTGGGAAGGATGGAGAATAGAAGGAGGAGCGGAGAGGAAGGGGAACCTGGACTCCCGGGACCAAGGGCGAGGCACCCTTTTCCGTAATGGCCTACAGCGTTTGGTCCCGGGCACCCGACATAGCAATGGATTCGCTCCAGGTTGGCGCAGGACAGAGGGGACGAGGGATGAACGCTATAAAAGCGTTTGTCTGCAGTGTCATTGTGTCCTGGTCAGACCTGCTTCATCCACCACTTCACCCGAAGGCCAGGGCACCTGCCTGAATGGTCTCAGGGATCCTCACCCAAGGTGGACTCTAGAACCATTTGGGCCTGAGTCCCACCCCAAACCATTTAAAACAAGCTCTCGGAGGGTCCCTGGCGGCCGCAGCCTTTAAGGTTCTCCGGCAGACAGAGAGGCCAAGCCAGGCGAGCCGCTCAGCGGCCGCTGTGGTCTCCGCGGAATCCAGGAACCGCTTCCCAAGGCGTCTTGACCAGCCACAGGCGCATTGGAGCACACAGCCTGGCGAGACGGGCTGTGCACACCGCGTCCAAGGCTCGCCTTCAAAATGGTGTGAACAAACCCTCACCCGGATGCCGCTGCTGGGACACAGTGGCAGGGACACTGGCATTCCAGATACAGCATCCAGATGTGGTTTAAAACCTACAGATTGAAACAGAGACACTGGCATCGGAATGGCCTCAGGAAAAGACCAGCCCAGGCACAGCCCTGGCACCAGCTGTGGACGCGGGAACCGCCCAGCCAAGGGCAGAGCCTGGCGAGCCCGTGAAATCCTGGGGAGACACCCAAGCGGGACACCAGAGCTGACAGCTCGGCAGCACCAAGTCACCCGGTCCACACTCCCAGGCAGGTCTCACCATCTCCCTCCTCCAAGTCCTTCAGCAAGAACCCAACACCCCACCCGCGCTACCCCACCTGTGTCCTTCGTCCCTTGTGGGAGCCCAGGGCCAGGCACCAGTGGGGCCCATGCTGGCTGCGCAGGGGAGAACTCCCTCTCCCTCGGACTCTGACAAACCTGCCAACACCGCTGACTCCCGGAGGGGCCTCTCCCACATTCACGCCATCCTGGTCCCAAAACCAAGGAAAACGCCAGAATCCCAACGAGCAGATGGCCACGGAGCACTCCAGTGAGGACGACGCTCAGCCCCTTCGAGAGCACACATGCACCCAGACGGGCTCCGGACCGATGGGCCTGCTCACCCTGTGGTGGGGGTGAGCGCCGCCGGCTCTGGCTGCAGAAGGGGGCCCTCGAGAGGGACACACCGCACACGTCAGCTGGGGACCCATCCCGTCCCCTCGGCCACCTGCACCTACAATATGTGGAAACCCCAAGCCCAGGGCAACCCCTGCAACCCCCAGATGTTCAGGAAAAGGTACAGCCTCTTCGGAGTCCTGCTCCGAGGAAAAGGGCTCCCCGGGACCCCAGCTGTGGCCCGGGAAGGTTCAGGCTCTGCCCTGGTGAGGGAGGCTCACTCTCAGGAGCAAGAAGGCCTCCCTCCTGGGTCCTGGTCCTCCCTCCTTGCTCTGGAGGCAGGATCCATGTGATGCGAAGGAAGATGAGCAACGAAGCCGTCCGCTCAGCACAGACTCGTGTGGGAAGGAGAACCCCCGGAAACCCAGGAAGGCCTTCCTGGTGCCTGGGCCGTGGCTGGTGACCTTCCGCACTCACTGCACCGAGGGCAGGACTGACCCACGCTCCGTGCTGCCTCCGGAAGCACCGTAGGCACCAGGCGGGAGACACGCTGCTGAATCCTAAACTAAAGCATGTTACCGACAAACGTGCCTCCGTCCCGCGACCACCACGTCCTCCCACACGTCGCGTCAGGGAAAATCGACAGGCTGTAACCCAACCCCGGCAGGGACAGGCCCACAGGGGACACGCGGGCACGTCTTCCCCTGCTGGCGAGAGGCAAAGGCACACCGAAAGCGGCTTGTCATGCCCGAGGTGACGGGATGCTATGCCTCCTAAGGACATGAGCTCACAAGGGTGAGCCTCTCCCTGAAGCTCTGAGCGCCTGGACGGGAACCAGAAACTACCTCGGCCCCATCAACAGGGCATGGACCGGCTGGCGTGGCTCAGTGGTTGAGCATCCACCTATGAACCAGGTGGTCACGGTTCCATTCCCGGTCCGGGTTGCAGGCTTGATCCCCAGTGGGGGGCATGCAGGAGGCAGCCAATCAATGATTCTCTCTCATCACTTAAGTTTCTATCTCTTCCTCCCTCTACCTTCCTCTCTGAAATCAATAAGCATATATATGAGTGTGTATTTTTAAATAATGGAAAGGTGCCCTAGTCGGTTTGGCTGAGTGGACAGAGCATCGGGCCTGGGGACCAAAGGGTCCCGGGTTCAATTCCAGTCAAGAGCAGCTACCTTGGTTGCAGGTTCCTCCCTGGCCCGGTCCTTGGTCAGGACACATGCAGGAAGCAACCAATCGATGTGTCTCTCTCACATCGATGTTTCTCTCTCTCTTTCCCTCTCTCTTCCACTCTCCTTAAAAATTAAAAATCAATGGAAAAATATCCTTGGGTGAAGATTAATAAAAATAATAATAGTAATAATAATGATAATAAGAGAATAGTTAGCATGAACTGGGACAGATCCATAATACTGATATGTTTCACATATATCTTTTCCTTTGACTAATTAAACATACCCAAAAATTACAAGGAAAGTATAGTAGCAACACCATATGGACATTGAATATAGTCTAATGTTAATATTTCCACATTTCTTGGTTTTTCATGTGTATTTACATATATATATATCCACATCCATAAAATTGACTTTATTATAAACATTATGCTACTCTAAAACCCCAAATAACCTTTCTTATTCTGTTTCCTTCTTCTGACATAGTAACTTCTAAAAATAGATTTGGGCAATGAAAGTATCTTTGAAAAACAAACGAAGAAAAAAACCAGGCTCCCAGGTGACGCCCACGTGCAGACAGGGACGAGGACTCCTGAGCGGAGCAGCTTTGGGAAGTTTGCCAAAATGCCGGCCCTTCGTCAGACACACAGCGGAGCACGGAGCGGACTGGTGCTGACCCCAGGGGCTTCGCGTGCCTTCAGGAGCCACGCCAAGGCTCTGCGCAAGAGCCCGTTCAGAAAATGGTCCCTGAGCCACCACGGGTTTGTGTCCCCAAAAGAAAGCAGCAGGGAGGCTGGGCTGGAAACTCTCCGAAGGCTGGAGGGGGAGGCTCGCCCTGCATTACTCCCGCTCTCGGCATTCTCCTAGACAGCACACCCGGAGCCCCAGGACTTGCCGCCTCTTCCAGGAAGCCTCCCAATTGATGGGATAACCGCAGATGGCCTTCTCTGCATGATCCAGCACTCACTCTCATGGCTGTACGCACCCACCGACTGTTGTTGGTAAATGACCTAAGAACGCTGTCGATCCCTCCCTCTCTCTAGATTGAAATCCCCCGGAGCAGGCACCGCGGTGTCCAAGTCCTTTGTGCAACACCCAGCCTCTCCCTGCACAAGCAGTGCCCCCGCGGTCAGTGCCCCCGCGGTCAGTGCCCCCTGACCCTGGCCAGCATCCACCTCCCTCTCAGGATGCCCTCTGCCCAGTGAGCCCTCCCAAAGCTCCTTCTGCCACACCTTGGGCTATGTCCCCTGCCTCGGCTGGAGCCAGAAGGCCACTCTACTCCTCTTGCTAAGGGGAGAGCTAGACGTTCCATCCAACGACCACCCTGATGCTGAAAGGATGCCGTCCCCACCTGTGACTCGCCACCTGTGACTCGCCACCTGAGCAGAGACAGTCTCGGGAGGAGGACCCCCTGCAGGTTGGCTTGGCCTGGTCCCTCAGGCTGGCTTAGCCATCCTCCGAGAGCCCCCTGCAGGTGCCTATAGGGCAGTGGTCGGCAAACTGCGGCTCGCGAGCCATATGTGGCAAACTCATTGGTCAACAGAGCGGCAAACCGCAGCTTGTGAGCCGCATATGGCTCGCGAGCCGCAGTTTGCCGACCACTGCTATAGGGCAACCAGAGAAAGCCGCAGGTGTGACCCCTTAAAAGTCTGAAAGTGCACAGCCTGTGATTCCAGAATGTTCTCCCATCCCCAAAGGAAACCAGGAAGAGTTAATCCTCTGCAGGCCAAGGTTAGGGAGGAAGCACAGCCTGATGCAGAGGGGCAGGGAGCGCCCGCCGGGATAAATCTGGAGGCACAGAGGCCTAGCTCCTCATTTGTTAGTCAGCGAAGTGTGAAAATGTTAATGAAGGGAGCATCGTCTGTGAGACTCCACTATTAGGATGGCGTTCACGTCGGAGGCTCCTGCGTCCACGCAGCCCCTGCACATCCATCCTTCCCGGGCGCGGCTACCACCACATAATTGCCTCCTTCTGTCTGGCCACCTTCGCCTGGGCAAGGCTGAGATTTGCTACAACTGCTATTGTAGGAATTATTTTCATGCTATTAAGTTTGAGCTTTATTTTATGTTCTTAAAATAAGGCAGAGAGATTGTAAGCGTATAGCGGGCCCCAGTGAAGGTATTTTTAGAAATAGAATGTGATGGCAAGAGGCACTGAAGTGGGTGATGCAGTGGGTCCTCCCTTTGCTGAGCCTACAGTGGGTTCTGCTTCGTAAACGTGCATGCAGAGGCCTCTCCTCACGGGGAAAGGTCGGCTCCGGAACTGCAGGCACTGCCTGCTGCAGGCCAGAGGGGAGGAAAGCAGGCTCTGAAGGGCCAGGCACCCCACCTTCCTGTGTCACTGTGGGGTGGGGGTGGGGGGCATCTCACTTGGGCAAACCCAGGCTGTCCTCCCCACACCAGGCTGGACCACAGCTGACCGCAGCTCTGCAGGCAGCCCACCACCCTGCGCGCACCGCTCCACGCGGCAGGCCTCCCAGGCCGGCGAGGAGGGCAGCGTCTCAGCAACAGAGCAGGCTGGGACCTGACCCGCATCCCCCAACGGGCAGCGGGATGTGAGCACGTTAGCCAGGCTGGAAGTGAGATTCACTGGGAAGCCTGCGTAAAACCTGGCCGGTAGATACAACCCCCCTTTTCTCTGGAAGTGACCCCACCATGCATCACATGGGGCGCCCCTGCAGCCTGAATATGCAGCCTGGTCCCCAGCAGGAGAGGACTCCCCACGCACCTCCTCAGGAACCTGGGGCTGGACTCTGGGGCCCGCGGTCGCCTCCTCCTGCAGCTGACCTGGTGCGTGTAACTCCACACTGAGGACAGGCCGGAGCGGGGCTGGGCTGCCGAGAGGAGACACTGAAGCGTGAAGGAGGCAGGAGATGAGACAGCCTGGGTGGCCTCCTGGTCCCCTGCCCAGCTTCCAGCTGCGCCTCTTCTCCCAGGAGATGTAACTATATACCCTCATGATAAATAATTCCTTTTTCTCAAGCCAGCTCGCGTTTTTTATGTAACTTATGGCAAAAGAGTCAGCATACAACTGGCTAATGTAGGATGGGCCTCGTGACATTTTGAAATGTTTAATTTTCATAGAATGCCCCAGAAATACTTGGTATTGCCATCCATGCATCTATCCAACTACCCACCATCCATCCATCTACCCAACCATCTATCCATCCACCCAATCATCCACCATCATCCTCCCATCCTCCCATCCTCCCATCCATCCATGTGCTGCTCCAAAGCCACTGAGGTGGTGCAGGCATCCGTACTGTTATGACTTTCAAAATCCAAAGGATTCTGAATTCTGCAATAACCCACCCGAAGCGTTTCTAGTGGGGACATTTAGAATGCATAGCCGGGCCCTGCGGTGTGGCTCAGTGGGTGAACATTGACCTATGAACCAGGAGATGGTGCTTTAATTCCGGTCAGGGCGCATGCCTGGGTTGCAGGCTCCATCCCCAGTGTGGGGCGTGTAGGAGACAGCCGATCAATTCCCTCTCATCATTGATGTTTCTATGTCTCTCTCTCCCTCTCCCTTCCTCTCTGAAATCAATAAAAATATATGTAAAAAAATAAAAGAAAATGCATAGCCAGGGACAGACAGGAAGCCCAGGGCTCTAGGCTGGGTCTCACTCCCGGGAGTCGCGCGGGTCCTGGGTCCAACGCTCTGCACACTCGTGATTCCTGGCGCCACGAGGCGCAATGCGATTGGAAGGGGCCCATCTCTTCAGCTGACCAAAGGCGCCGTCCACCCCTGGCAGCCCAGAGCCTGGAGGCCAGGCCTGTGGAGGAGAGGGAGCTCCGGGTGCCTGGTGTGATCCGAATGGGGCCTTGACCCCACCCAAGCTGCAGGCCTCAGGGTGCAAGCCCTACTCACCCACCACGCAGACCGGGAGCGAGTGAGCTGAGGGACTCCAACGTCCCCCACTGGGCTCCTGGCGAACGCCCCAGGGAGGAGTGGTGGGAGGGTGACAAGCTGCCTTTCCAAGGGGCTCCCCTCAAGGGTAGAAAAGCCCGAAGGAGTCACATCCCATTGGTGGGATTTTAAGGACTTGAATGACAGAAGGATGGGGGGGGGGGGAATCCCACAGTTCGAAGTCCTGCGATGCCCCCTCCTTCACCTGCAGCTGTGTGAGAGGAACGCACCGTGGTGAACCGGAGCGTGAAGCACAGAGCCAGCGTCCGTGCCCCCGGGTCCTCTCCCCCAAATCACACCTCCAGCACCACAGCCCTCGACTTTTCATTTTCCTCCAATTTTAGGATTGTGGCTGCGCTCTGAGAGCCCCTCTAAGTGTTTTAGGGAGACGGTAATAGTCCTACGCTAAAATAATTCAACCAACACTATAATTTTAGTGCCGCCATCAAAATGAAATAATGGCTGTTTACTATGTTACACCTTTCAAATGACCTTCATTTGAATACAAATTGTGGCTTGAAATTCGAAAAGCCGTTCTGTTCCAGACGCTGCAAAAGCAGGCACCCAGGCTCCTCTTCGGAGCCTCCTCCCTGCAGCGCGGGGTGACTGCACCGAGCTGGGAGCTGGGAGCTGGGAGCTGGGAGCTGGGGTGAAGGGGGTGCGGGTTACCTGGGAGGCCCCTGGGCTGGGACAGGGGCACAGGGCACGGAGGGCTCGGAGACTTCCTTGGGGAGACAGACGCGGCCCTGCTGCCTCACACCCCGCTCACCTGCTTCGACCGTCTCCCCGACTGCCCTCTCGCTCCCTCCTCCGGCCACACCGACTCCCACCCGGCCACACGGTGCGCTCTCCCCTCTGCGTCCTTGCTCAACGCCCTCTGCCAGGTGGAGAGGCCCGGTGCCTGCTCCCTCACGATGCATCTGCCCAACAGGCGCTTCCTGCAGGGGCAGCGCGGAGAGAGCAGGGCAGGGTGTGTGTGTCCTGCTCTGCAGTCCAGGGCCCGAGGGCAGGAGTGTCCCACTCAGCTTCGTGGCCCACATGCCGGTCCCCAGTGAGTGGGCTGGCCTGAACTCTCACCCCTAGACGCTTCTAGACTCCCTGGTAGAGACAGTCTATCCCATCTAAAACGCGCTTCTGTTTACACAACATGAAAGCTTTGTGCAAACCCAGCGATTTTTAGAGACGTGACCGGGGCAGGTCTCAGTTTCTCGAAGTCTTCGTTTCCACGTCTGAAGAGCAGTAATAGCCAGACCATCTGCCCCGTAGGTGCTGTGAGAGTAACACACAAGGCTTCCCGGGTGCGTGTGCAGAGGGCGCTGGCTGTCGGTGGCGTCCCCCTCAGCCTGCCCGCCGAGTGCCCGTTCTCTGCGGGTGGTGCTTCCAGCCCAGGGCCCTCTCCCACAGCCTCTCCCCCGCCTCTGCTCCTGCTGGCTGTCTGGCCTGGATCCAGAATGTTCCCTGCCTTCCTCGCTGTCTGGGCCCGGCTCGCCCAGAGAGGCCCCTGGACCATCCGGCCTGTGTGCACCGCCTCCCCAGCACCTGGGTGGGTGGCAGAGGTGCCGCCTGTTCCGAGGGCCTGCCGTTCAGGGGCACCTGCTTGCCGGCTCTCAAAGGCAGGTCTCAAGGACGGAGGCTTGTCTCTAGGTCCTCCCTCCCGGGCCCTGCAGCCGCCTGAACACCGTCCCTGCGTCCCCCAAAAGGGAAGAGCAGGTGTAAACTCCTCTCTCTTTCTCGCCAGTCACCGCAGTTCCTGTCTTGGGCCACAAATGCCCCATCTCCCCGTCCCGGGCCCCTTCTGCACCCCAGAGAGTCCTGCTGCTGTGTCCTCCTCAGCACCTTGCCATCCAGCTGCTCTTTCTGCTCTCCAGTCTGTCCTTCACCTCTTCCTACCAGACACCAAGAAGCACCCCCGCCCCGGTCTCCGCCTCCAGATGTGCCGATTGGTCCAGCCCCAGCCCCACAGTCAGGCCACACTCCCACTCAACCAGCACCGGTCCAGATGCGGGTGCCTGAGCTGGGCGCACCCAGACGCCCGTCCACGTCCCCGCTGCGGACCACCGTCCCACCCCTCAGGAAGGGAGCCTGGCACAGGCCACAACTCGGGTGAACCTCGAAACGTCCCACCACGGGGAAGAAGCCACAAAGGGTCACACGTTGTAGGAGTCCACGTCCATGGCATGTCCAAAATAGAGACCACGGCGACAGAAAGCAGACGGGTGGCTGTGGGGGGCGGGGGGAGATGGCTAAGCACGTGGGGCTTCTCCTCGGAGAGAAGAAAAAGTTCTAAAATGGACTGTGGTGAGTGCACGACTCTGTGAATCACCTAGACCACTGACCATACGTCTCTAGGGGTGAATGGCACCACGTGGCAGTCACAGCTCCATAAAGCGGCTTTCACGCTCCCACAGGCTCTGCCACCCACTGCTCCCACCACCCCCGCCCCCCGCCGCCCCTGCCAACCTGCCTGAGAGGGATTTCCTTTCCTTTCCACCCCCAGCCCTGCTCCTCCAACCCCTAAGGCCTTCACCCATTCACTCGTCCATCCGTTCCTGTCGCATCGAGCAATGATGACTGTGCACCTGCCGGGGTTCAAGAGAAGCAGGTACAGGCCCCGCGCCCAAGGCGCCCACAGTGTCAGGACAGACAAACAGCAGCAACCAACGGGAAAGCAAGCAAAGGGCCGTCCCAGTGCGAGCTGAGCGCACCCTCCCCGGTCCTTCGCTCTCTCACTGAGCTCTCGGGGTTCACTCTGAGTTCTTGGGGTTCACGCTGACTTCTCCGGGGCTCACTCTGAGCTTTCCAGGGCTCACTGTGCTCCTCCTGGAAGACCCAAGCCCCTCTGGACAATGCTCTGTGCCTCTCCCTCCCTCAGCAACCCCCCCCCGTCCCCCCACTTCTGGTGAGGCAGGAATTGGCTTCAAAAGACCCGGCTTGGCTCCCACCTCCACCCCACAGGGTCCCCTAGAACACAGTGATGGCCCCTCCCTTCACAAGAGGAACCCCGTGAGCGGGATGATTTATTGAGAATTTAATCTGGCAGGATTATCTGTTGAAAAATTAACTTGTATCTTGTAGGCTCATCAGAAATGAAAAAGGTATTTTCCCCTTCTCCCGGGAAAATGGCAAGTCCTTGAGACTCGCTGGATGAATGGATACGTTTTATTATTACTATTATTACTCCGCGGAGAAGTAACTAACTCTCTGGGTTCAAGGCTTGAAGAGCTGTTTGTCGCACAGAAGTCTTCGGGTCTCGAGGTCTCTGAACTGACGGCCAAGGTGAGCCCTAAGGGGAGTGGCCTGGTCCCGGGCGCTGGCTCTTTTGGAGGCTGGAGAGGAACGGGGGAGAGTCTCGGGGTGCAGGGACCTGGACCAGAGAGGGTGGGCCTGTGACCTGCTGGCAAGCAGTGGAGCCCCCAGAATGGCAGGCAGCCCCGTGGCCTCCACTTCGCTCTGCAGAGATCTTCTGGGCTCTCCCACAGCCCAAGGAGCCCCCAGGACTCCAGACTGGGGACCAACCTCTCCTCGGGCCTTGGACTGGATTTCCTCTGATTTAAACAAACAAACAAAACACTGTAACCTTCCCTGCACGCCCAGCGCCTTGGAGCAGTTCCGGCCTGACACTGAGGTTATGAATGCATAACCACCTCATGGCCCGCAATCCTCACCTGGGAGACAGTGAGGTTTCATTTTTTGAGACGATGACCAGAGAGCTGGCAGACAGAACAGTGTGGTCTCTCCCGAGGGCCCGCTGTTTGGGGCATCCCTGGAAGTTAGGGGGAAACGAACTTAAAAGGATCCCGGAGAACAATGATCCAAAACCCTGGGCACATGGACACAGAGCAGCCGACAGGATGTTCGAGGAAAACGTGGGAGTAGCAGAGGTGACACTTGTCATACACGAGAGAGGAGCCCGGGACTCTTAAAGCGCCTGCACCTAAATGAAGACAAGGCTCAGAACCGGATGCTGCGTGACGACACTGAAGTCTTAGAGGAGTGAGACCGGCCTGTGGCCGGGCCAGTCGGTAAGGCTCCCTGCCACCTGTCCTTCCCGTTGCCAGGGTTTCGGCAGGAGGCTGCGAACCGGTGGCAGAAGCTCAATAAGAGCAGTTGCTATAGTGATGATGATGGGTGGCTGACGCAGCAGGACCTCAGAAGGGGGTGAGGCCCCTCGGGATGGGGAGACAGAACTAACATTGTAATTAGAGTCTGAAAACTGACCCATGTTTTTCTCGATCATGTGGCCTTGGGAAAGGTACACACCTTCGAGCCTCAGTTTCCCCAGCTGGGAATTAGACCTAACCATAGGGCTCCTGGGGAAAAACAACATGAAAAAGTGGAGCACAAAACCAAAGCAGTTCAAGACGGCAAGGGCAGGGCTCTACACCCACGAGAGACAGACCGGGAGACTTCCGCTCGGGTATGGCGCCCAGGTCGCCCCCACCCGCTTCACATGAGTCTGCAAAACACGGCATTTCTTTGCCAAACCGAAGCCTCTGTGCCCGGGTCTGGGTCCGGGAGCCAGGAAACCAGTCCTGACCCCGGCTGCTTCTCCAGGACATCCAGTAGAGGGGTCCCCCTTCCTCGGCCTCCCCAGGAACCCCCCTGCCCCGCAGGCCCAAGTAGAACAGGAGGATGGAGTAGACAGGGGCACGTCCCACAGCTGCCCCTTCCCACCCCCCAGCAGCCAGCAATCCCGATTCCCGAATGCCCTCCCCTGGGGGACAGACCCAGCACGGCAATCGCTTGCGCCTTCCCTCGCTGCTTAAGAACTGTGCCACCACCGAAGGCTGATGCTGTGCGCCTCCAGCTCCCCTTTAGAGTTGATTTTACAGTAAAGTCTCGAAGCCGGGGACCCTCCAGTTGGTCTGCATAAAGCAGAGTTATTGGTCCTGGTGTTTTTAAAAATAGATGCAACTCCAGACCCCAGGAAGCTGAAGGGATATTATGGGAATACACACTGTACTGTGTTGTTACTGGATGAAAATTTGGATTCTGGGCTCCTGTTCCCCTCAGCTCCCTTGCGCCCCCTCTCCTGGCTCCACACCTGGACGCGTGGCTCCAGGCACCAGGAACGACATACATTACAAATGGGGTCCCCTCGGCACAGCCCACCCGAGCGCAGGAGCCTAGCTGCTCCACGCGGTGCTGGACCTGGAAGCTCGGCTCCATCTTCCTTTAGCCCAGACGCCATCCCAGGCCTGATTGTAAACAGTGAGACCCCCACAAAAATCAGCCACAGCCTCAAGCTATACATGGGGACCACACTTCACACGGGCCTCCCAGGCAGCTGGTCCTGCCCAGCAAGCCGACCTGGCGCTGAGGCGTGGAGAGGTGCAGGCTGCCTCCGGGGCAGACGCCCTGCGTGTGGTGGGCAGTTTCTGCAGCTTAGATGTTACACCAACTACCAAAGTGTGTTCACTCCAACGGCCACGGGGTCGCTGACACACCCATGCACAGCACCCAGGGCTGAGCGCTGGAGCTCACCACAACCCTACACGTGCTGCTAGGCTTGGCCTGACAGATGAGGAGACGCAAACATGCCCAAGGTCAAGAACAAATTAGGTCAGGTTGTGTGTGAATTCAGAGGATAAAGCCCACCCACCCTGACTTCCCTCTGTTTTCAGTCCCTGCTACAGACTGAACGTCTGTCCTCAAAACTCACATGTGTGATGGCATGGAGCTGGGGGTTTGGGGCGGGGTGGGGAGGGGGCGGTGATTAGGTCATGAGTATGAGGCCCTTACAAATGGAATTTGTGCCCTTATAAAAGGGACCCCAGAGAGTGACTTCCCAGCCTTCAGAACTATGAGCAGTATGTGTCTGTTGTATATAAGCCACACAGTCTAGGGCAGTGGTCGGCAAACTGCGGCTCACGAGCCACATGCGGCTCATGATCTGCATTTTGCCGCTCTGTTGACTAATTAGTTTGCCGACCACTGGTCTAGGGCAGTGGTCAGCAAACATTAGTCAACAGAGCCAAATATCAACAGTACAACAATGGAAATTTCTTTTGAGAGCCACATTTTTTAAACTTAAACTTCTTCTAAATAGATTCGCCCAGGCCGTGGCATTTTGTGGAAGAGCCACACTCAAGGGGCCAAAGAGCCACATGTGGCTCGCGAGCTGCAGTTTGCCGACCACTGCTCTAGGGTATTTCCTTATAACAGCCCAGACGGACTCACGTGGTCCCCTTAATCCAGATTTCCCTGGCCAATCGCCAGCCCCTAAGACAGCCAGGTGGGAATGCCCTCTTCCCTCAACAGCATTCTCCTTAAGCTATAAGCGCAATGAAGGCACGGACCATGCTTGCCTGGGGAGCCACCCAATGCCCAAGAAGACCATCCTGGCACCCAGCGGGCACTCACTGGGACCAGATGAAGTGAATAAAGGCTCATGGCGGACGCTGGCACAGAAAGTGCCTACTAAGCATGAACCCTTGCTCCAGAGGCAGAAAAAGTAAAAATTCAAACACTTGTCAAACAGCAGATCCAAGTTAACTTACTCAAATGCATGGGCACGTGTCTTTAATGATGCTGTTCTGTCTTTATTAAGGACAGTGACCAGGTGTGTCGCTGAGAGTACACACGACTCCCTTTATGTTCTTCTTAATCTTCCTTACGATCCACAGTCTTTAGACACTCTAGCAACCAAGCTCCCGCCTCCTTTCCCGCACGCGACCCTTTCTGCTCATTACCGCCCCGTGCACATGCTCCCTGCTGGGAGGGAGAGAGGAGGCAACGGGGACCACGCAAGTGCTCCTCTGGATCCTTCTGCTCTCTCCCTCGCAGCAGTGCCCAGGGCGGAGCGGGGCTGGCTGTCTCTGCAGGGCCCTGCCCTCACACACACGGCGCCAAGGCGCCTGCCTCCTGCTCACAGCCTGTCCTGGATGCACAAGACCCCCCACAGAGCAGCTGCACCCGGCCACTGTGCCTCAGCAGTTGAATGTCGACCTCTGAACCAGGAGGTCAGGGTTTGATTCCGGTCAGACACATGCTCAGGTTGCGGGCTTGATCCCCAGTAGGGGGCGTGCAGTAGGCAGCCAATCAATGATGCTTTCTCATCATTGATGTTTCTCTCTCTCACCCGCTCCCTTCCTCTCTAAATCAATAAAAATATATTTTTTAAAAAACGAGCCGCCGCCAGCTCCAGGAGGCTGAGGGCCGGGACGCGCAGCGAGCGCTACGTCAACCTGGTGGCGGTGAGGATGCGCTGCGGGTGAGCCGCCTGCTACCCCAGCACGGCCCTGAGCTCCTCCTTCCCTTGCACTCAGAGAGCAGGAATGCAGCCATCGCCTACGAGCGAGGGAGCCTGTCCTGGTGCTTTTACCCGGCCGCGGACACCGCGCTCCTGCCCCAAGACGGCGCTAATGCCACGCAGATTTCATTTATTAAACGCCTTTTCATGAAAGCCTGCCTGTGGGCCTGCTCTTCAGTTAAAATCTCTCCAGGAGGGGCTTAGCCACTTCACTTCCCACTTAAGAGACGACCGCAGGCCCGCAGCGAGGAAGGAGGAGGAGGGGGGAGGGAGGGAGGGAGGGGGAACAGGACTCTGCCAATGTGCTCGCCAACTCCGGGAAATTACGATTTCAACTTTTCCACTTTCTATTTATTTGCAGTCCTAATTAAAGCCGCAGCGGAATGACTAGAGCACAATGGCACATCCTGCGATGTGATTGCCTTTTCTAAGCGTGGTGCCACAGAGAAGAAGTTTTGACACTCCAGCAAAGAGGTGCCGCGATAAATCCTCCCACGGCCGACACCCGCGCGCACGTAATTACTCTCCGTGAGGAGGTGAGGACAGGAGACTCCGGTACTCACTCTATTCATTACTTCCAAGGTGTCTCCAACCTGCTTTATGCTCGGTGACAGTCCTAGGGCGACAGGGAGCCAGCAGCTGGGTGACAGGGAGCCAGACAAAGGGACTGCTGGGCCTCAGGACGGTGGGCATGGTTCAAGGCGGCCCCGTCACCTCCTCACTGAGGCCTGGTCTCTGCCCGGCCAGCTCTCCTGGCACACCCCATCCCTGCCACCCCGATCCCTGTCACCCCCGTCCCTGCCACCCCATTCTACTGCCCCAAATGCTACTAGGGTCTCACTGCTCTGCTCCAACGAGCACGTACAGGTCACGCGTATGGCGTGTGGGGCAGAAGAGGCAGGATATAAAACCCGGAACGTAAGGGCTGCAAATCCATGAAACCTATGTGAACACACAAAAGAAGGCCTAGAGGACACACACCGACATGACAGTGGTGGCTGTTCGAGTGTGACAAATGATGGAAATATTTTTCTCTTCGTGTTCCTAAATTTCTGGGAGATTCCTGTATCTTACTATAACCAACAGAAATGAATTCACAAAAATAATCTTACAAACTGGTGGTTGCCGGGGCTAGAGGGCGGGAGGGAAGGCAGATTGACAATGAAGGGGGCGGGAGATCTTGGGGAGAGGGGCGTGGACCAAGTCTGGATCTTGAATGTGGTGGAGATCACAGGATCTACACAGGCGATGGGAGTGCAGGAGACACACCACCCCGCCCCAGCGCCGGGCTCCTGGCTGTGGTTCCACTGGCAGGTGAGATGCGGCCACTGGGCGGCTGGGTAAAGGGTAAACCAGGCCTCTCTGTACCATCTTGGCAACGGCCTGCCATTTTTTATTTAAAAATTAAAAAGGTAGCCCAGCCGGCGTGGCTCAGTGGTTCACCTATGAACCAGGAGGTCACAGTTCGATTCCCGGACAGGGCGTATGCTCAGGTTGCGGGCTTGATCCCGTGTGGGGCGTGCAGGAGGCAGCCGATCCATAATTCTCTCTCATCATTAATGTTTTGTTTCTCTCTCTCCCCCTCTCCCTTCCTCTCTGAAATCAATACACAAAGAAAATTAAAAGGGTCCAATAGATTGCACGAGGAAAGCAAATGAAGCCTAAATAGTGGGCCTCAGCTGGCTTCCGAGGTCAGTGAGCACCCATCCGCCTTTACCTCGGAAGCACGGGCAGACTGCAAGCACCCGCTTTCCCGCTTGTTCACCCTCAAAGAAACCCAGAAAGGCGCCCAGTATTTGCTCCTCCTCCCACCCCTACCCACCCCCCCCACCCCGCCAGGACCTGGGATCCAGCACATGACCCCACCCCTCACATGACCATGGTGCCAGGTGGCATGGGCTGGGGTCCCTGGCCTGGTTCCTGGAGGCCGAGGCGGAATGTGGTTGGTGGCTCCGGGGAGAGGAGCCCTCCCGTGGACGTGGCAGCATAATCAGGCTGAAACGTGCCCTCTGGCATAAGCAGGCCACATATTCGGCAGTTCACGGACGACCAGCGGCTGGAAGGGCGGGGGAGAAAGCCATGAAAACCATCTCTGGCCACACCTGCGGCGAACGCTGCGCATCCCGCGTGAGCCTCGTGAGCAACGACACGCAAGGGCAGCAGGGTCCGTGAAAGCACAGCGCCCGCTGCAGCCACGGCAGCGCCGGCTGCAGCCACGGCAGCGCCGGCCGGCCGGCGCGGGCCCCGGTGAGCCGCAGGGACGTTTCAAACACGCAGCACCTGACTGCAGTCAGGGCACCGACTCTTTTCCTCCGGGTTCCCACATGAAAAAGTGACAACAGCCAACACAACAACAGCCGCCTGGCGTGAACGAATTCAACGTGCACCTGTTTTCTGTCAGATCAGCGAAAGCTATATTCTGGGGCGCGTGCGGAATTCCAGGAATTAGCCTGCGCGCCGGCGATGAACGAGGATGAAAATCGCTGGTCCGGAGGGTCTCCTGGCACCCCTCGGCCTGGACAGTATTTAACGTGGTTTCCGCGTAAACTGCGGTTCTACCACACGCAGGAGAAACAGAAAGAGGAGACGCCCACAGGGGGTCCCCGCGCCGCGGGTGAGGACACGAGGCGGGTGCGGAGCTGCACGGCCGCCCCGCAGGTCCCACGCGGCAGCAGGTCCCACGGGGCAGCCGGAGGAGCAGGTGCACTCGGGCCCCCCACTCCCCCGGTGAAGTCAGCTCCGCGGGAAACACGCAGCAGTGACTCCTGAAGACAAGGGGCCCGATGAGCTGCTTCCGACAACAAACAGGAGAAAGAGAGGAACAGAGGTGAGGGCGCCCGCGGGAGTGGGAACTCGCTGGGTGGCGGGAGCCGGTGAGCGCCACGGTCTCCTCCGCTCCGCCTACCCGGGAGGGCGCAGGGCTGGCGGGGCCTGGCCTACCTGCAGGATCTCAGCTGTTTCCGGCTACCGCCTGGAGCCTTCAGCCTCGGAACCGAGGGAGAGCAGGAACCTCAGGGGCCACCACAGCTGCTGGGCCCCTGTGGGGAGCTGCCGCAGGCACCCTGAGCGCCGGCTTGGCTCCCTGTGGCTTCCCACAACTCCCCGGGCCTTCCCACAACTCCCCGGGCCTTCCCACAACTCCCCGGACCTTCCCACAACTCCCCGGGCCTTCCCACAACTCCCCGGGCCTTCCCACAACTCCCCGGGCCTTCCCACAACTCCCCGGACCTTCCCACAATTCCCCAGGCCTCTCACAACACACTCAGCATCTGGCCTTCCCACAACTCCCTGGGCCTTCCCACAATTCCCCGGGCCTCTCACAACTCCCCTCAGCATCTGGCCTTCCCACAACTCCCTGGGCCTTCCCACAATTCCCCGGGCCTCTCACAACACACTCAGCATCCGGCCTTCCCACAAGTCCCTGGGCCTTCCCACAACTCCCCTCAGCACCCGGCCTTCCCACAACTCCCCTCAGCACCCGGCCTTCCCACAACTCCCCTCAGCATCCGGCCTTCCCACAACTCCCCTCAGCACCCGGCCTTCCCACAACTCCCCTCAGCATCCGGCCTTCCCACAACTCCCCAGCAGGGCGATCCGGCACAGAGGGCTCTTCCGCCTGGCCCAATTGCCCTACCACAAGGCAGACATAGGAGGGCCGTGGGCGCTCTCGGGGGGCCGCCGGATTCTGTATGGTTGGAGGGGCGGGTGAGCACCATTGTGCGTGGCCCTGTCCCCTTCACAGGGTGGCGGCGGCTCTCGCCAGGCTCTGGCCTGCCAGCAGGGTGGCTGCGGCGTGTTCCAGGACACGTCGCCCGAGCCCGTTTCTGCCCAAACAAAGGGAACAAGCAGGATCAGCAAGGCAGTAGCACGCGCACCTGGCCTCCCCTCCTGCAGCTGCAGCTGGCCGCCCTTCTCCGAGCCGCTGCTCCCGCTGGGTAGGCCAGTGCCCTGGGCATCTCAGGCACTGAATCGGCTCCCCCCGCCCGCCCACACCACCCGGCACACAGTCCACACACAGCCTGCGTCTGCGTGAGGCCGCTGCTCCCAGACGGGAAGCGACAAGCACCTCTTCCGACCACAAGGGCGTGAAACTAGAAATGAACTACAGGAAGGAGACTGGAAAAAACAAATATGTGGAGACTAAACAACGTGCTACCAATCAATGGGTCAAAGAGGATATCAAACAAAAATTCAAAAACTATCTTGAAACAAATGGAAAGGAAAACGCAGCTTTACGGAACGTATGGGATGCAACAAAAGCAGTTGGAAAAGGGAAGCTCGTAGCCGGACAGGCCCACCTCAAGAAGCAAGTTCATCACTTTCTGATGGAAACACTCAACAAAGTGCACAGAGAAGGAACACAGCTCGGCATCGTAAAGGCCATAGATGACAAGCCCACCGCTAACACCATACTCGGTGGTAAAAAGCTGAAAGATCCCCAAAGATCAGGACAAAACTAGGATGCCACCATCACCACTTCTATCCAACGAGGTATTGGGAGATCTAGCCACAGCAGTCGGACCAGACAAGTGAAAGGCATCCCCATGGAAAAGGAGTAAGTAAAACTATCATAATCTGCAGATGGCATGACACCCCACGTAGAAAACCTGAAAGACCCCACCAGAAACCTACCAGAACCAACAGGGAGTTTGATTTCAGTAAACTTGCAGAATGCAGAATCAATATACCTGTTGCATTTCTATACATTAGTAATAAAAAAAATCAGAAGAAATTAAGAAAATGATCCCATTTACAGTTGCATCCAAAGGTATAAAATATCTAGGAACAAATGTAACTGAAAGACCGGTAGTCTAAAAATTATAAGACACTGAAGAAATAAATTGAAGAAGATACAAATAAATGGAAGAACATAGATTGCTCATGGATTGGAAGGATTAATATTGTTAAAGTGTCCTTAGTACTTAAACCAATATACAGATTCAATGCAGTCCCTATTAAAATACCAATGGCATTCTTCTCAGAATTGTAAAAATTATTCCTGAGGTTTATTTTTAACTACAAAGACCCCAAATAGCCAAAGAAATCTTGAGGCGGGGGGAAACAAAGTGGGATATTAAACTATACTACAAAGCTACAACAATCAAAAGGGTATGGAGCTAATATAAAACATACAGATCAATGGAATAGACCAGCAAGCCCTCGCTTATATGGTGGATTAATCTACCACAACAAAGGCAAGGATACACAGTGGGTAAAGACAGTCTCTTCAGTAAGTGTTGCTGGCAAAATTGAACAGATACAGACAAAAATAAAATTGAGCCACTTTCTTACACCACATCTATTATAATCTATAATAATAAAAGCATAATATGCTAATTAGACCAGACAGCTGAACGACCTTTTAGACGTCCTTCTGGATGACCTTCTGGACAAAGCCAGGGCTGCGAGGACCAAGGCAAGCCGCCCAGTTGTGAGGACCAAGGCAAGCAGCCATGGCAGCAAGGGCCAAGCCCCTTGCATGAATTTCGTGCATCAGGCCTCTAGTATAAAAATAAACTCAAGATGGATTAAAGACTTAAATGTTAGACCTGAAACCATAAAACTCCTAGAAAACATAGGCAGTAAACTCTCTGACATCGTTCTTAGCAATACTTTTTTAGGTATTACCTCAGGCAAGGGAAACAAAAGAAATAAACAATGGGACTACATCAAAGTAAAAACTTTTTGCACAGCGAAGGAAACCAAAAAAACAAAAGACAGCCTACTGAATAGGAGCATGACATGGGAAAACGTATTATTCACAAATGATACATCCCATACAAGGTTAATATCCAAAATATATTAAAGAACTTATACAAACTAACATTTTTAAAAATCCCATTTAATAGATATTTCTCCCAAGAGGACACACAGATGGCCAACAGACATATGAAAAGGTGCACAAGGTAATTAAAACCACAATGAGATATCACCTCACACCTGCCAGAATGGCTACCATCAATAACTCAACGAATATCAAGTGCTGACGAGGATGTGGAGAAAAAGGAACCTTCATGCATTGTTGGTGGGATATTAAATTGGTGCAGCCACTGTGGAAAATAGTACGGAGGTTCCTCAAGAAATTAAAAATAGAGCTGCCATATGATCCATCAATTCCACTTCGGGGTATCTATTCAAAGAAAACAAAAACACTAATTCAAAAAGATATATGCACCCTGTGCTCATTGCCGCATTACTAGTAATAGCCAAGATATGGAAGCAACCTGGGTGTCCATCGATAGAGGAAAAATAAAGAAGATGTGGTACACATATACAACAGAATATTGTTCAGCAATAAAAAATGAAAGCTTGCCATTTGTGACAACATGAATTGGATGGAGAGGATATTAAACTAAGTGAAATAAGTCAGACAGAAAAGGACAAATACTGTATGATCTCATGTGGAATCTAAAAGAACGAAAATAAATGCATAAACAAAACAGAAACAGCCCCACAGATACAGAGAACACGCAGGTGTTGCCAAAAGGTAGGGATGATGGGATGGGAACTAAAAAAAAAATAGAAGGAGCTCACCTCATTCAAAGATGAGCACCAGCCAAAACAGAACCATTCCAGGACCCACACAAGACACTTTACATTAAAAAATGCAGGGAACAGCAACAACGAAAGGGTCATTTTAAAAGCCCTCAACGGAAGAAAGTCCCAATAAAATATTACCCCAAAGTCAATGAAATAAACACCGTGATAAAATAAGAGAACCAAGGGGCAATACAGGAAAGAATAAAAGATTAAAACATTTGCTTTTGGAGCTCAGAAAAGGAGCAGAGATGAAAAGTTAAAAAGGCCACAACAGAAGTGCAGGCCAGACTGAGGCAGCACGCAGAGATAAAGGCTGCTGAGTGCACAGAACTGGACACAGTGCAGGTGGAGAGAAGCAGGCGGCTGTGAAGCAGCAATCACACAGAGTTCAAGGAGGATCGAGAGAAAACGGAACGGGGGCAAGTAGATACCACACAGCACGACCGGAAGCGTGTGTGTTTCATAAACAAACTGGAGGTCTGGTGCACCGATTCGTGTACCAGTGGGGTCCCTCGGCCTGGCCTGCGGGCATCGGGCCGAAACCAGCTCTCCGACATCCCCTGAGGGGTCCCGGATTGGGAAAGGGTGCAGGCCAGGCCAAGGGACCCCACCCGTGCACTATCGGGGCCGGGGAGGGACCGTGGGAGAGCTCCAGGGTGTGTCCGACCCATCTTGCCCAGTCCTGATCGGCCGGACCCCAGCAGCAAGCTAACCTAGCGGTCAGAGTGTCTTCCCCCTGATGGTCAGTGCGCATCATACCTACTGGTCTACTGGTTGAGTGGTCACTTAGGCTTTTATATATACAGACATGTTGTATATGTTTACATGTGTGTTTTATGTACGTAGAGTATACATAAATATTATATACAGTATCTATTTTATACACACCTCACACATGCCCTGGGAAAGCCACAGAAACATGTCCCATTGAAGTTGCTACAGTGTTACACAGGGAACTGGGAACACGGCTTGCCTCCATGCCCAGTATTGGGTGGCTGGGGAATGACTGAGCATGTATTTAAAAAAAAAAGAAAGAAAAAGCTGGTCTCACATGAGTACCACTTCTATGCAGCCCGTTGCTCAGCCTCAGCACAGTCCCAAAGCAGGTGTGACTCAGGTGAGGAGGCGACCGGGTTATGAGGTAAGCGGCACTTTCCACGCCTCCCCCACCTCACCTCTGCAGCATCCCTGCCCCAGTCTGGCTCTACCCAGTCATGTGCATCCTGCTGCCACAGACCACAGACACCACCTCCTTCCCGCCAGCCTCCCAGCTCAGGCGTCACCTGCGTCCTGTCGGGATCTGCCCCATTCAGTGCGGCCCGGGCTGCAGTGCCCTTGGTGGTGGGAGAGAAGGCTGGGGTGGCCTAGGCTGCAGCACACTCGCACCTGCATCCTCTCCTCAGAGCCACTGCACAGTCTGTTTCCTCTACCTGCATGCTCCATGTCCCCTACCCCTGCCTCCGCTCTGTCCGTCCACTTCCTTTGCCAGGATGTCGGCAGCTGGTCCTCAGGCCTCACTTAGAAAGCACACGCTCCAGGCTCCTCCCCGGCCCAGGACTGGGCCCTAGGCCCTAAGCAGGTCCTCCAGCAACCGCTCCACTTTGAGAGGTACTCAGATCACACGCATCGCCACTTCCACCTGCTCACCTGTCTCCACTGCAACCCATCAGCTCTAAGAAGCCAGGGCCGTGTGCACTGCCCCACAAAGCATCTGGCACACAGTAGGTACACAGTAGGTAAGCGATGCGTCTCAGATGACTTCACAAGGCCACGTTCACTGTGGGGAGCTGGATCTGTGCTCAGGCAGTGTCCACCCTGACCTCTGTGACCTTCCCAACTTAATCAATGACAGGAGCTGGGGAGGGCCATCCCTCCAGCACAGACAGGATGCAGCCGCTTCCTGGGAGAGTTCTGGATCCCGGCACACAGAGGGCACAGTGGCTGCTCCCAAGGCCCCTGGGATAGAGGAGCAGAGGGAAGGCTTGGGTTCGAGATGCAGAGGGAGCGTCCAGGCAGCAGAGAGAACAAGCTGCCCAAGGCTTCAGGCTGTTTGGCGATTTATCGAAGCTCTCTGAGTGAGAGTATTGTTATTAGTTTGCATATTTATAGCGTGCCCTCTGGTTATTAATGGTGATATAATGCCAGCCGCGAAGACCCAGAGACCTTGGGAATATTTACATGGCAGCATAATTAAGACTAAGAGCTGAGGCTGAGGCGCCCAGGGATCCTCCTGATTTTCCGGGAGAAAGAAAATAGGACATTCTGACTTCACACTCTGCCCAGAGACCCTCCCCAAATCCGGGCCAGAGGACGCCCCTGGCCCTGCCCTGCAGTTACCCTCCGAGGCCAGAACACGGACAGCACACGAAGCCCCTAACTGCTGCCCCTCCCCTGCCGACTACGCAGACCTTCAAAGTGGTGATCGCCCCCTTTCCTCCTCCCTTCCCCAGACTACGCGTGGGGGGTGGGGCCGCGGCAGGGCACGCACACCAGGCCAAGCTGCTCCAGAACCTCGCCACCACAGCATCCCCCAGGGAACTCTGAACCTGCAGGCCGAGGGCCCCTTCTGCGCAGACAGCTCTCTGCTGACAACAGCAAAGCCCCCGCCCCTACACCCATCGGGCCCCTGAGCCCCGCGCTGGGCCAGATGGGAAGGATCAGCTCAGCCCGGGAAGGAGATGGCACCCCACTCCAGCCCCGCCCCCTGCTCCTTCCTCCACCCTGGAAACCCACACGCTCTGCGGGGTGATTTTTTTCATGAGTATCTTTTACAATTAGAAAGAAAATATGTCTTAAACGTGGGAGAAATCAACTCACAGAAACACAAACTGTGGCCCGCCCACAGCACGGGGTGTAATTCGGCCACAAAAAGGACGCTTCGTGTGTGGCCACTGCGACATGGAGCAGCCTGGAAGCACCACACGGAGGGAGAGGCCAGGCCGACGGTCACGTGTGGCATGACCCGAGATATGACTGTCCAGAGGCAGCAACCCATGGAGCCAGAGAGGGGTCCACTGTCATTGGGGCTGACATTGGGAAGGGATGAAGCGCTTGGGGGTGCCAGCTAAGGGATTCTTTTGGGGGTGACGGATTGTGGTGATGCTTACACAATTGTGAGTACACTAAAATGGCATACACTAAATATACCACTGGCTTGAACACTTTATTTTTTAAAATATATCTTTACTAGAGGCCCGGTGCATGCAAATTCATACACTGGAAGGGGGTCCCTCAGCTCAGCCTGCCCCCTCTCATAGTCTGGGAGCCCTCAGGGGCAGGAAGCGACCCAGCAATCAGGGGAAGTCGACACCCCCATCACACCTCTGCTGCTGCCACTGCCGGCAGCACAAGCCTCAGCCACCCTGGTTACCTGAGCCTCGGGCCGGCCCTGGGCAGCTGGGGGACTGAGGGCACTGGGGGACTCTGGAGGCAGCCCCGGCGGGGCTGAGGGGACTGGGCACCGCCATCTTTGAGGGCATGGCAGTCAATTAGCATATTCCCTCCCTATTGGCTGTGGGCACCGCCATCTTTGAGGGTGGGGCAGTCAATTAGCATTTTCCCTCCTTATTGGTTGTAGGCACCACCAACTTTGTAACGGCCTGAGGGTCAATTAGCATATTCCTTCTTTATTAGATAGGATTGATTTCAGAAAGGAAGGGAGAGGGAGAGATAGAAACATCAATGATGAGAGAGAGTCATTGACCGGCTGCCTCCTGCATGCTGGGGATGGAGCCCACAACCCGGACATGTGCCCTGACCGGGAATCAAACTGTGACCTCCTGGCTGATAGGTCACCACTCATCTGCTGAGCCAGGCCTGCCGAGTGACGTGTACACTGTGAACGGGTGAATTGTAGGGTATGTGAATTACTGTGTATCTGGGGGGGGGGGGGTGGCATTTAAGTGTCAGGAGAAATCCCTTCCTCCGGGCTGGGGCCTGACTTAGGCTGGCAGTCACCTGGCAGCCCCAGCAGGTGCCTGGGCAGAGTGTGGCCCTGCAAAGCCTTCCCCGCCCTCCCTGGAGGCATCCCCACTCCCCCCACCTCCCACCCCTCCAAAGGCCCTGCTGGCTCTGAGCACAAGAAGCTGCTGCCAGGAGCCCCAGGAAGATCCCCAGACTGAAAATCTACATTCCACACAGGACAAGAAGCGGTAACTAATGCCAGACACGCGGCATCGACTGGCAATAAATGTCAGCGTGGCTCTGAGAGGGCCTCCGACATGCAGTTAGCGCTCCATCCCGCCCCCATCACGGGCGATATGCAAATGCGGCTTTTGTCACCACCGGCACTAACTCTAATAACTCCCCAAGTGAAAATGTTCCCATAAAAACCACCATAAAAAGCCCCTGATTTTATCACCAGCTAAGTTTCCTTTACTTGTTGTCAGGACTTTCTCCTCAAAGCTGATTAGCCAACCGACGGCACGTCATTCTTCCCTTCAGAGAACTCGGGGCCCACAGTGGCCAGCCAGTCCCCCCTCTTCCATCTGGAGCAGCCCTGCTCAGCTGCCCGCTACCTCCCCCGCAGCCAGAGGGGCTTGTAAACCACACTGGCTCCCCACAGCGGGCGGGTGGCTGAGATGCATTACCCTTGGCCTGCTGGCTGTGCTCCCCGGTCGACGGGGAGTGTAAAAAGCAGCCTTATTTATAACAAGAGCACCTCTGCTCCTGGGTTAGACCCGGCCTCGTGCCACACACACCTCCTTCCCACTCGTCTGAGGGCACACAACAGCACACATAAGCACACACGGGCATGCACACACAGGCACTGGAACACACATGCACTCGTGCACACGAGTGCACACACGCACACACATACACACACACACACACACAGTGCTGCTTTTCCAGGGCAGTGTACATCCCTCACATCCCCCGTGAAGGGCCCGCCGGGCCCTCCAGCTGGGCCGTGGTGCAGAGGGCTCCCTCCCAGCCCCCCACCAGGCACCCAGGTAAGAAGGGCGGGGCAGGTCTCCAAGACAAGGCCCTGCCACCGGGCTCAAACCCTCAGCCCGGGACAGTGTTCCCCTGAGGACCTGCCTGTCCCCCAAGCCCTTACAGAGGCGGTCAGGGCAGGTCAGGCCCACAGCCAACTCGTCTCTGCAGAGAAACCTGGTCCTCCTTCCAGAGAATTCCTGGTAGCCTCCTACCAGCAAGACACGCTCACTGCTTCCACCAAAGACCCCCTGGAGAGGAGAGCCCAGCCACCAAAGCAAGAGAATGCTGGCTGCCAAGTCTCCTTTAAAAACGTAGACAGGAATGGGCAGTCGCCTTGGCTTTATGGCCACGTGCCTGGGGGGCAGGAGAGAGCAAGTGTGGCCTCTCTGGTGTGAAGTACCTATGTGGACCCTCGGAGCGGCCACTGCCAAGGGCACATGCTCCAGGCCAGACACCTGAGGGCAGCTGCTCCGACCACACATTTCTGCCTGGCAACGAAGACCCGAGGCCGCAGACGGAAGGTGGGCCCGAGCTCCGAGGCAGCCCTCCAGGGGGATGCAGAGGGACAGCCGATTCCCAGGATGCTGCTGCACCCCTGCTCAGGCACCCAGGATGCTGCACCCCAACCCAGAGCTCCCAGGACCCCCACCTTATGCTGGACCCCCACCGGGCTCTCTGGGGGATGAAGCAGGCAGCCCAGCCTTCTGGAGTTGCCCACCGTCCCCAAGAGGGCTGTGCCCACGATGCCATCAGGGCCTGGACATGGTGAGGGACCTCCCTCTCCCTCCCACAGGGCAGGAGCAGGGTACCACCACTCCCGCTCATCCCCAGGGGGCTCCATGGGGTCTTTAGGCCGGGTGAGGGCGCTCCCAGGGCCTCTGGCCCATACACCCCGCTGGGAACCACAGCCCCTGCACCGGGTCGGGCCTGGGGGAGGGTTGCAGACCCTGCAGGCAGGCGGGGCGCTGTCTAGGCTCCTCCTTGCCCCCTTCTTCTGCTGGCAGCTCTAATTCCTTTCCTTGTGGCTTTAAAGGTCACGTCCTCCGTCAGAGGAAACATTCTACACGACACTTCTGGGGCAGCTCCTTGAGGAGGCATTCAGTCCAAGAGCAGCCCCTCTGACGAAGAGGGCGTAGGTCAGGGCTCAGAGGGCCTAATAAATCTCAGATCAAGCTATAGCAAGCTCCAGGCTGGGGACCCAGGGACAGTGGGGCGGGGCCAGGAGTGAGAGGGGCGGGGCCAGAGAGGGAGGGAAGGGCCAAAGGGGAGGGGCCAGGCAGGGAGGGGGAGGAGAGGGGAAGGGTGGGATCGCAGGGAGGGGCAGGACTCCCCTTCCACCCACTCCCAGGCCTAGGACCTGGGGCCCACACCCAGGCCCACCTCCCAGCGAGGACCAGGGGAGAGAGGTGGGCTCAAAGGAGGGGCTTGGGGAGGAGGGAGCACGTCAGCCAGGCAGCTGGGGAGGCCTGGCACCTGTTTGCCTCCCTGCAGAGACAGGCTGCCTCCTTCCCTCCTCACTCTGTGCCCAGCGCAGAGCAGACGCTCTGGCACGTTTGTGAAATGAATAAGGGAATGGGTCTCCCAGAGGCAGAAGGCTCAGGCCAGCGGGCGAGGATGTCGGGTACTGGCACCGACCCCCGCCCACACAGTCGGGGACCAGGGCAGGGCCCGCGAAGCACATCAGTGGGACGCTGCGGAGGGCCACTGAGGCCGGGGCTTGGATGTGACAGAACAGGGCAAGATGCTTGCCATCCCTGAAGATCACACCCCCACCGGAACCAGGGCAGCCACCTGCACAAACAGAACCGTGCCCCTGTCTGCACACCCCGCAGAGCCCACCTCCCTATTGTAGAGGCTGGTGCGTGCCAGCCAGAGAGGCGAGGCTAACCCTCGTCTGCAGCCAGTTCCCACGCCTCCACGCGGGGCTGGCGCCTGGTATTCGTGTCCTCTGGAGGCTGAGAATGAACAGGCCGCGATCAATGCGATCAATCCCTCAAAATGTTAAAAACCTGGGAAAGGTCACAGCCAGCACCTCCTCCTCTTGGGAATAACCCGCTCCCTCCCCCGCCCCCCCAACTCCAGAATGACATGCAAGACTGTGAGCCTTGGGTCCTCATGCCCCTCAGCCCCCAGGACCACAGGGTGGCCACAGGGATGACCACAGGGGTGGCCATGGGACCACCAACAGCACGTGACAGACAGGAACTGGGCAGCAGACCCCTTCTTTCCCAGCCCTCCCCCCATCTGGGACTTAGCGGCACCCCAGTTTTGTTTGGTTCCGGCCCTCAGCCATGAGGGTGAAGGGCCACCAGGCCAAGGAGGCTGCAGGGGCCGGGGTGGCGTGAGGGTGGGCAGAGAGCGCACCGCGCGAGGCCCTGTGGCTGAAATGCCCGTCCTGGCGGGAAGCCACCCCCGCACCGCTGAGCCCGAGCTGGCTTCTGTGGCTACAACGGAGGAACCTTAACTGCACTGCAGCCCAAACGCTTCCAATCCTCCCTAAATTCAGGCAAAGTTTTTAAAAAGCGAAACCAAGTTTAAGCCCCGAGTTCCCCTGGGAAGAAGCACTGCTCACGTGCACAGGCTGCTGGGAGCAGACCTGTCCCATGGGAGCACCTGGGTTCCAAGTCCTGGCCCTGCCATGCCCCGCTGTGTGACATGGGACGTTATAAACCTCTCCCGGCCTCAGTTTCCCCAGGTGGAACATGCAGAGGACAGAACGGATCCCAGGCCTGACGTAAGGACCGCACGAGCTCATCAATGGGAAGGGCTGAGGCCTCTGGAAGGGTCCGTGGAATTAAATCAAATTCAGTCACCTAGCCAGTCAGTCCTGTGCTCATCATCATTTATTGAGCACCCACTGTATGCACAGCACTGCGCAGGCGCAAGGACACAGGCGCGCGGCAGGGGACCTGCCGGAGTGGTTCTGTCGGCCGGAAGGAGAGACTCGTAAACACACACGTCGAGTCCGACGTGATGAGACTATCCTGGAGGGACCGCGGTGCTGCAGGAGCACGGGAGGGCGATAAATTTTGTGTCGGGGGCTGGAGGAGTCTGCACAGGAGGTGACATTTGAGCTGGACTTTGAAAGACGAGCTCCCCACCCAACTAGATCTGGACCCAGTGCCAAGAGAGTCAGCCTGGAAAATCAATCCCGCCGCCTGGGAGGGCAGTCCGCGCAGCCCGGCCTCCACAGGCTCTCTGCCTGCAGGGCAGACAACCTCGGCTCCTCCAGGCCACGGAGCCCGGCTCCCTGGAGGCCACACCAGCCTCGGCGTGCAACCTGCTGGTTTTCCCACAGTCCAGCCACCCGCTCACCTCCAGACAGGAGCTCCCTGCTCGGAGCAAACGGCCCTGTTTCCACCCCTTGCATGCAACCTGCATTTTCTGCCTCCAAGAATAAAAATAACCATGATGGCTGTTAGACTGCATCCTTCCTTCGTAGAATGCTTTATGGGTTTCAAGAGGGAAGAAATCTAGAGTATCGGTCAAGGGCAGGGCTTCACCTACGCTCTGCCACCAGGTACCTGGTGACATTGGGCTGGTTCTTCAGTGTCTCACGTCTCAGTTTCTGAACCTGTAAAATGGAGTAACAGGGTTGCTATGGGGATGAAATGACTCAGAGACGGCAGGTGTTGAGAGTGGGATCCACCTGATAGGGGGCGCTCTGGGTGCTGGTGGACGCCTGTGTACTTCCTGCCTGCCCAGCTCCCTGCTCTGGCCACGCACCAGCTACTCTGATCCAGGCCGGGGTCTGCAGGAGGACAGCCCTGGACTTGAATCCTGGCTCAGCTCCCTGCAGACGATGTGACTGCAGGCCAGGGCCTTGCCCTCAAGGCAGGTGGGACGGTCAGGGTCACCCCATGGACCACAGAGAGGCTCACAAAGACAGCGCAGGCTGGTTACACAAGGCGCGCTCAGCAAATGCCCGCTGCTTTTATTAACAGCACATTTCCCTGGCACCTGGTTTCACTGGGCCCTGTCTCCCCAACGAGGCTGCGACCTTCTGGAAGTCTGGGACACGTCCCACTGGCCCTGCATCGCTGATAGTCCGAGTCTCACTGACCCTGGGCCTGCTCTGAGCAAGCAGCTCCTCAGGCCGGGCTGATGCCCGCACGCCGCTTCCCACAGACCCATCCCAGTGTCCCCACGTCCTGCGGGGCACCCCAGTCTTCCCCACACGTCATCTCCCGCTAGCATTATCCAAATGGCCTGTCTGGGGGAGATTCTGGGTGTTCTCTCCTCCCAGAACGTGTAGACAAATCTGTGATTTCCCCGGAAACCTATGCGATTTTTCATGCACACGGAGCCGGCGGGAGCGCATTTTCAGGGCCCGGCAGAATTGCTGATGTTATTTCCAATTGTCGGCAGCAAGGACTCCGCCAAAAGACTCAAGGTCAAGAGACCAGCGTGGTTCTGGGCAATCTGTACCTCTTAAAACAGTGACAAATACGTTATTTAATTTTAATGAGCTTTTTTGCCTCTCAGATCTAATTACAGCATTATCAAGTGCTGCTCGGAACTGCAGGTGGCTTCTCAGGACGCGTGCGAAGCCTGCCATGAGCGTTTTTCGTGAATACTAATAACTATTTAATTTTACTCTCCGCTAAAAAAAAAATACAAAAACTTCCAGCAACTTAGAAGGCTGGGCTGTATGCAGCGTCTGTGGAGGGTGAGCACACAGCCACGCAGCTTAATTAAAAAGGATAAATACTGCGTGCGGCCAGCCCGGCGGTGACAGCTCGGGAAGCCGCAGAGGCGCGTGGACGCGGGCCGGGGGGAGACGCGGACCCCGCGCTGCTCGGAGGCTGTTTGATTGCAGGCTTATTGCATCACATTCAAATTCCCCAATTTGCTTGCAGTTCAGAGAGAATGGTTCCGTCAACAGATTTTCTGGGTGACGGACTTCAGTAATAGGCCTGGCGCTGGAGGTCCCCGAGGACACACTCCAGGAGTCCGTGCACGGACAGGTCCAGGAGAGGCCTCCAAATCATCGGGAAGCTGTCCGAGAGGAGAGGCGGGCTGCCCGGGGCCAGGCGGGATGGGAGGGGGGAGGAGAAAGGGTTCGTCCGAGGCTGTGGTGAGAGCTTTGCGGGCCCAGAGAGGCGGAAGTCACCGCAGGCCACGCCGTGACTCTTGCCGGGCCGCCAGCGTCTGAGTTTGCCTCTTCTCCACGGAGGTGGTCTGGGAGGGGCGCGTGGCCACTGCGCCTCCCATTCTGGAAGATTCGGCACAGTCTTTGCTGCTGGAGCCACCTCTGCTCCTGGGTTTTGTTCCTGCAAGTCCACCCCCTTCTCTGACGGGGAGTCCTGGGAACGCGTAGGCTGTTCCCTGCACAGACAGGCGTGCGGTGGGCCCAGCCGCACCTCCTTCTCCCCCGCTTGCTGGGAGACCTTCTCAGCGATCCTGCCTCAAGGCCAAGCCCTGCCTGTGCCAAGCACAGCGGCTACAAAGGTCAAACTGGCCCGAGGCCCGGCACGCCACCTGCCTCTGCTGGGAGAACGGCACCCCTGGAGGTGCCCACGGCATCCTCCGCAGAACCTGCGTGGCGTGGTGCGTGGCAAACGGGAACCGAGATCGCCAGTGCAATTGGGCTGCTGACCAGCGGCGCTTGCGACGGGAGGTTGTCGGGGTGCACAGTATAATCACACAAGCCCTCGAGAAGGGAGGACGCAGAAGAGAGGGTCCGGGAGAGATGACGTGGACAGGACTCCATCCGGCAATGCCCTCTACCGTTTCTAGAATCTTCTCTCTCTCAGACTGGGCTAGGGCGCCCTGGAAGCTGCCCTGCCGACACCCTAATGTTAGCCCGTGAGACGCACGTCAGGCTCTGGCTCCAGAGCTGGAAGAAAACACCTTTGCGTGGCTTTAACCCACCACCTCTGTGGTCATTTGTTACGGCAGCAACCGGAGGTGACCAGGCCGCTGAGGGCCGGGAGAGGGTGGCCGAGTCCGGTTGCCACTGAGGCCGAGAGGGTGAGGCAAAAACATCTTTGTCAACCTCCCAGCCTCGATCCACCCTTCTCCGATTCGGGACGGCCATGGTTTACTCCCAGGGAGCAAACTGCGAGCAAGCCTCCCTCGTCCGCGCTGGGTCACCTGGTGCTCCAGCTCCCAGGCCGCATCCAGGGCGCCTGCTGCCTCGGGCCTTGGTCCTTTAGGGTCCTGGTGAGCTGAGCAGTGGCAGGCCTTGCTAGCCCGCCCAGGAGGACTGCGGGCGCACCCCGGGGCCCGCCTGGACTCTCGCTGCCAGGGCGCCGTGTGGGGCTCAGGCCACCCCTGGAAGCAGGAGAGGGTCCCGATGGCATCTCTGCCACCGCGGGCCCGACAGACAGGGGGAGCTCAGGGGCCAGCACCGAGCCCTTGTTCTTCTCCGAGAACCAGTGGGTTATGACCAAGGGCCAGTCTCCTTCGGCCGAGGCCACCTCGGTGCTCCCTCGCACACCCGTTAAACCTGGTCATCTCTCGCACGACTGCCACCCAGGTACCGTCGCCACCAACAAGTTCGTTCCGGAGACTTTATGGCCTAATTGTGCAGCTGTTGCCTTTCGAGTCAGTGGCAAGAGATTGTTACACAAGCAGCGTCATAATCTGGCCGTTTCATCTCACAACTGTACTGTGATTTCTGCAGTGAGAGGCAGACAAGGGCGTGAGGGGGACCAGCCGGAGAGGGTGCCAGCACACCACGGATCCACAGGGCACCGCCCCGCAGGCCCCCAGGCCTTCGGGCTGACTGTGGAGTTCGAGCCCATGGGAGGCACCAGAGTAAGCACCTGGGGAGGTGAGGGGTCCAGCATCAGCCGCCTCCCGCACGCCTGCGAGGGGCTGCCGGGGCCAGGACTCGGGGACGGAGGCGGTCGGGAGAGTCCCAGGCAGTGTGCCTGGACAGCGTGGACACCAAGTCCTATCTGTTCAGCGGAAAGATGAGCCGTGGCTTCCAAATGAGGCCCCTCAGGCAGAAAGTGCTGGAAACACTGCCTCGGAGGAGCCCGGGGACCCCAGACCCGCTTCCTGGGACAGCGAGCCCCGCCCAGCTACCTCCGGAGAGGGGGTCACGGAGAAAACTTCCCTGGGGGACCAGAGCCTTCTCCGCTGGCCACTGGGCAGGGCGGAGGGCGGGCCCACAGGCTGGTAGCCAGGCCCCGTGCATCAAAGCCGCTTCTTCCCCACAGGGAGCAAAACAGGGGTCCCCAGGCCCCAGCCGAGCACGGTGGAGCTCAGGAGCAAGGGGCGGGGAGCGCAGGGGGTCCAGGCCGGGCTTGGGAGAAACCAGGTCCCCCTCCACAAGCACAGGGTCCATGATTGGGTCCTGAGCGTGGCACCCATGGCAGGGTCGCTCCCCTCCCCCCGGGAGAAGGGAAGCACCTCATCCGTGTGCGGGAGGGAGGCCAGGCCGCCACCAGGTGATCCCGCAGCCCTGGCTCTACCCCTGCTGGCTGTGGGCCTGGCCTCCGGACTCGAAACAGCCCCCTCCCCAACCCACATCTGGCTCTGAGCCTCTAACATGTGAGGGGACAGGCAGAGGAGGGGGCAGGAGAGGTTGGGGCCCGGGTCCTCTATCCCTGGGGGCCCTGGGGGCCTTCGGGAAGCCCCCAGCACGCACCCCCTCACTTGGAGCCCCGGCTGGGCTGAGTAGGAAAAGGGCTAACGAGTCTGGAGACTCACTCCCAGGACGCGGAGCTGCAGAGCAAGCCGGAGGCCCAGAGACAGCAATCGATGAACACGAAGCCTGTCTGACGGGAGGAAGCAATCAGTGACAGTGCCGTGGAGGGAGGCGCATGCTGGAAAGGTCAGCGGCCCGCTCCCCAGCAACCATCCTGCCAAGGAGCCCCACCCAGGCAAGGAGGGGAGGAGGTGGCCAAGGAGGTGGCAGCGTCCCAGCCGCCCCGTCCTGCTCAGAAACCGGTGCCCTCGGTGCGCCCTGTTCCAGCTTGTGACGGGGCTCATGCCCCTGAGCTCAGGGCTTAGGTCTCCTGTGTGGCCTTGGGCAAGTGACTTAACCTCTCTGATTCTCTGATGGTCTCATTGGTAGAGCCCCCACCACCAGCTGCTCTGTCCGAGGTCCGAGCCTGGACAGAGAGGCCACGCCATAAACAGAGACCCTTATCCCCATTCTGCAAAGCAAACCTGAGGCTTGTGATGGGCCAGAATAATCGTGTGCTGTCTAGGGATTGGGAGGGGATCCGAGAGACCCTCTGGATAATGCAATGTTGGAACTTATGGGCCAAGTGGGACCGCGCTTTGGTTTATGGGGTAGAAGGAGAGTTGTGGGGGGAGGAGAACTAAACGGGAGCCCCCACCCACCGCCTGGAGGGAAGCGCAGGCCAGCTCTGCCTGTACGGGGAGCCTCCTGAGGGCAAGTGCCACACGTGGGACCGGCTTCCCCGGGCTGGCTGACCGGCAAGGCGAACTTTCCGTGAAATGATGAGCACACGGACGAGGACTAAATGGTGTGTGCCGCTGACTGGAGCGTGTCAGCATCGGACCCCAGGAAGGGGCTGAGCCTGAGCCCCACCCCTGGGCCGGCGAGGGCGCCCTGGCCCCGCAGTCCAGACCCCAGGACTGGAGGCCCGCGCCCCTCCCACAGAGCCAGCCCACAGTCCCCAGATCCCACACAGCACTGCGTGTTCACGCAGCATAATGCTCAGCCATTGTATGTGGGATTCTGTGCTGTGTGTACCAAAAAGCTCGTACAGAAGGGAATGAACGTTGTTTGAAAAGGCCCTTAAAAGGCTGTAAAGTGCAGTGACTTTCAGACCTTGGGCTTTTTCCATCCGTATCAGAGTGCCTCAATCAAGCGGACTCTGGGCCCACGGAGGTGACAGGGAGGGAGGCGAGGGGGTCCCAAGGTCGGGGACGCGGGAGATTCCGGGACAGGCTGGCCCCTGCGGGTCACACAGGCTGGGTCCTAAGCAGCCGGCCACGAGCCGGGAAAGACCTGTGGCTGGGTAGGATCTGGTGCTCTGGGTCTGTGAAGCCACAGCCTCCGGGTGTGATGGTGAGAGTGAGTGCCTGCCCACCGGGGGGGGGGAGGGATGCCCACGGGAGGGGCCGCAGGCAGGGGGACAGAGAACACACAGTGCAGCCGCTGTGCTCTTGGCCACGTTCCCAAGGTTGGCCCCTGCCTCTCCACACCCTTCCGGGTCTGCACAATTCCTAAGGGCCGGAGACGTGCATGGCAAAGGGAGAATGCTCTCTACAGTTTCTAGAATCTTCTCTCTCTCAGACTGGGCTAGATTCCGCGTGGGGACTCTATGGGGAATTCCTCGAAGCTGGAACAGCGATGGAGAGAGAAGACGACGGACAGCCACAAGATGGGCATCAGGCCGACATTAAGCACCGTGTTTGCAAAGAGTATTTAATACGAGGGGAAACGCTCATGATATGGCAAATGGAAAAGTACGCTGTCAAAAATATGATGCCCATGTTATGAAATAAAACCAGCAGACAGAAAGGGGCTGGAAGAAGCAGGCGGGACTCGTGGCCTCTGGGGGGTGAGGGCGGGATGGTCCCCATTTTCCTCCCCGTTCTTTCTGTATTCCCCAAATTCCCTGCAATTAGTAATCGTTTTCACAATTGGGAATGATCATGGTAAAATAAATATTTAGGTATCATTTCTTCCCGAAGAAAACACTTCTTCATTTTATCCCATTTGCAGCCAGACACACCGAGTAGTCCAATGCTATGTTTCCCCTTCCTCTAGGACTGTGACCACTGACAGAAGGCACCCAGGGTGCAGGCAGCGGGGACCTGAGGGGCAGAGGCTGGACGGGTCGGACCTGGGTGCGCTGAGGCTCGAGGGAGCAGCAAGGTGCTGCAGGGAGGGGCAGGGAAGCTGGGCCAGACACAGGTAAGGAGAGCAGCACCCACTGCCACTGCCCCCCCCAGTTTGCATGGCACGGTGCCCAGTTGTCCAGCACCCCACAATGTGTAGACTACACCCCACAGTTTGCAGGGTGCCTCATCCTGGACCTCCCAGGCTGACGCCAGAGGAAGGGGCACTTCCCAGGACAGAGCGAGGCTCTCTCCGTGCCAGCCTTGGCATGAAGTGACAGGGCCCTGGGCCTCTCTGAGAGCGCTCTGGGGAGCTGAGCCCGATGGGAAAGGAGGAGGGAGAACAGAACGGTCCCCTTGGGCGCCCCCACCCCTGAACATCAGGAAGAGACCCAGGTTCCCAAGTGCCAATGCTGGGCTAGGGCTTTACCGAGACTGTCTCTTTGGGTTTTCCCAATAGTCCCATGAGGTAAAGATGCTTTTCATAATACCCATATTACAGACAGAAACACTGAGACATTTGTTCCTTCAACCAGAATCCACTGCATTCAGTATGTCAGGCCCATACTGGGACTTTCCATGCACATCACATTTAATCCTCACAATACCCCCTGTGAGATAGGGAATAGTTCCCAAAATGTAGAGATTAGAAAGCCAAGGCTCAGAGAAGTTAAGTGACTTACCCAAAGGCACACAGTAAGATGCAAAGCTAGCATCTGGGAATGGATGGGTGGGCGGATGGATGGACGAATGGATGGATGAATGGGTGGGCAGATGTGTGGGTGAATAGGTGGATAGATGGGTGGGTGGATGGATGGATGGATGGATGGATGGATGGATGAATGGATGAAGTAATGAGTGGGCAGATGGGTGAGTGGATAGGTGGATAGATGGGTGGGTGGCTGGGTGGATGGATGGATGGATGGATGGATAGATGGATGGATGGATGGATGGACGGATGGATGAATGGATGAAGGAATGAGTGGGCAGATGGGTGGGTGGATAGGTGAATGGATGGATGAATAGATGGATGGATGGATGGATGGACGGATGGATGGATGGATGAAGGAATGAGTGGGCAGATGGGTGGGTGGATAGGTGAATAGATGGATGGGTGGATGGGTGGGTGGAGCGGTTGAGCCTAGGTCCCAGTCACTCAGATGAGCCTACTCTCAGTTTGACAGGGTGGCAAGTCAATAGGCACATGTTCCTATTTCACTAGATCCAGAGAGATGCCCATTGGGAGAGCTGGTTTAGGGACAACGTCTGACTGAGTTGGGCCTGTGTCAGCACACATGGATTCCGGTCGGCCTCTGCGTGGTTTTGCTGTGTGGTCTCGGCAGAGTACCCACCCATCCAAGTCTCTAAGTCCTTTCCTGTCCAATGGGGGCAGAGCCAGCACTGCTGAGGCCGGTCGCGAGGCCCAGATGGGACGCTGGACACAGAAGTCCTGCCATACCTTAGTGCTCAGTGCACGTCGCAGCCCTGCCTCCTCCCCTTACCCGCTCTGTAGCTCTGGATGGCTCCAAAACCCAGCGCCTTCTTTCGAAAAATGCATTTGGACTACGTGAGCTCTATGAGGAGAAAACTGAGGATCAAAAACACTAAACTGTGTGCTCAAGGTCACCCAGAGAGCGAGCTGCCAGGGGTCAGACTCGTACATCCGGGTTCCACCTGCTCCGATCCAGGCCCCCAGGCAGGGAGGGCCTGAGGGCAGGTGGGTGGCTATTTCCTCCCGAGGCCCATCTACAGCCCTTCCCAGCCTTCAGGGAGCTGAGTCATCTTGGAGCAAAGCACTGGACCCTGGGATGGGACGGGAAGGAAAGCCACAGAGGCCGGCATCGCCTTTCCAGAACCCTCCCGCACAGCATCGCCCACACGGCTTACAGAAAGGCGACCACCCTGCAGGCGCCGTCCCACTGCCCATGGCGCCACCCTGAGCATGCGGCTGGAACCCTGTGATGTCAGCGGGAGAGGCCTCAGCGCCCACTTGGGACCCGTCCGGTTCCAGCCCCGGAGAATGGAGATCAGCAGGACAGACCCTCCATGCCAGGCACCAGGCCATCACTGCTCACTCCCCGCCCCCGCCTCCCCCCGGGGACACCCAGGTGCGGGGCTGAAAGGGATACGTCTGACCCATTTCAGTGAATCGCCAGCTCTAAAGATCGGGTCGGGACTGGATTAGTCACAGGGACTGGATTAGGCAGGCTGCTCGCGGCGAAGGCAAGCGTGTGCGTGAGCAGGTCTCCGCTTCTCCCCGGAACCAAAGTGGGGGGTGGCGCAGCGAGGGGCCACCTCGGGGAGCGGCAGAACGGGGCAGGGCGCGCCCTCGGGGGATCGTGCTTTGCCCATTTCGTTTCCCTTTCATGAATTTCCTTAATCATTGCCGGCCTCGGGGTGCAGGGACAGCAGGAGCGTGTGGAGCCAAAGCCTGGGTCTGCTGTTGGTGAGCTGTGGCGGGGAGGTGCTGCTCGGCACCCGGGAAGCCCTGGCTGGCCGGCGGCTGAGCCGAGCAGCCATCGATGCTCCGAGTGGCGCAAAGGCATAGTGATGCCCAGTGAGGACTGAGTACAAGCTGTGTGTGAAGTGTCCAGCGCAGTGGGCAGCGGGTGGAAGACAGTAAGCCCACCTGACCTGGACCCCCTCTACCACGCCCGCATTCCCCCAGAGGCCGGGTGAACCACTCAGCCTCTCTGAGCGCCAGCTCCTCGTCCATGCAATGGGACAGTGAGGCTTATCTTTCTTGTCTGACCTGCTGCTAGAGGATGGAAGGAGAGACTTGAAGAGGAAGCCTTCAGCACAGCATACAAGTTAGTTTCCATTTGGCGCCCTTGCCCACACAGGTACGGTGTGGGGGTATCCAGCCACACAGAGGGGCTCAGAGCTGCTAGCGAGACTAAAGAACTGGTCCTTGAACCCTCGGAGTGTCCTCAGCCAGGCTGGCCTTGGTCTCACTGCCAAGTCTCACCACAGGCAGAGATGGCACTCTAACGAGGGAACTGAAGCACTCTAACGAGGGAACGGAAGGTAGCAGTTCTGGGACAGAGCTCTGTCCCTCATCAGCTGTGTGTGCTCAAACAACTTAATTCTCTAAGCCTCAGTGGGTGTGCCTGTCAACTGGGAAAAAAGATTGATTACCTTAGTGAAATAACGTAAAGATCAATTAAATCACTTATTCCTTCCATTCAACATTGTACTTGAAGTCCTCGCCAGGGCAATAAGGCAAGAAAATAAAATAAATAAAATAAATATAATAAATAAAACAAAACAAAAAACAACAAAATAAAATAAATTAAATTACATAAAACAAAACAAAACACAAGTCTTCCATATTGGAAAGGAAAAAGTAAAACTATCTTGACTCGCAGATGAGATGATCTTATACATAGAACCCTAAGGAATCCACATACACACAAAACAAGAAAACTACCAGAAGAAGTTCAGCAAGGTTGCAGGATATCAGATCAACGTATGAAAACCAATTGCATTTTATACGCTTGTAATGGACAAGTTCAATCATGTAATGAAGGGCTAGTTCCCCTTGCATCGACGTGGCCTCCCACGGAGCAGGCTGCCCAGGGGCGTGCTGGTGGCCGCCTGGGCAAGACCCGGCCCATGGGCAACACTGAACTGGGGTGTGCCCAAAGAAGCCCCGCCTCCCAGCACACACAGGCCTGCCCAGTGCAGCCTGGTGATGGCAGGGCACCCTGGAACCTCTGGGAGAAGGGCAGCCCAGGCTGTTGGGCCTCTGGGGACAGGAGCTGCCTGGCCTGCAGGGGGCAGCCTTCCTTCCGAGCTCACCCCCTCCTCTGCTGGCTGCACAAAGACCCCAGGATTTCAATTCCAGGGTTTATCCACCGGCCACATGAAAAGGAATGTTTCATAAAATTGTCACACTGCTTGAAATTGCTAAGTACATATATAAGGCTAATGTCACTGTAGTATTAAAAATACCAAATTCATCTATATGCTTTTTGTTGAAATGGCTGGGCACCTTGCCACAGTTGATTGAAAATTCTGAACAGGGCGTCTTGTGTGGGCCAGCTCTGCAGCGGTGTGAGTGGTGAGCAGTACTTGGACTATGCAGAGAGCCGTTTGTAAAAGGGGATTTTTAAAAGGTCAAAGGTAATCAGGGCATAAGGCAGGCGTGTGCGTAGCCCCTAGCGTGACGAGGGGGAGCAGGCCCTGGTGTTGAACCCCGCTGGGCAAGGCTCCCCCCAGATGGCAGCTCAGCCCAATCCTCCGCTGGCCGCACGGCCCCAGCAAGGCCAGCGGCCTCAGCTCCATCCCGGCCCGATGCCTCTCGGCCTCTGGTGGCCGAACTTGCCAGGACCCGAGCCTCCCACCTCTCCTGCTGGCGTCCTGGGGGAAGCCCCTGATCCTGCCCAGAGTGGCCTTGCCCAAGTGGCCACACCTGGCTTCTGGCCCATCCGGGCACTGGCTGGCTGGACGAGGTTACAGCGAGGTCTGGCCCACCCGTGGTACCTCTCCCTGTCCAGGGGTCACCTGGGGACCACCTGAGCACCTGACCACAGCTCTCAACCAGGCGGTCGGTCTACAGGTCTCCTCAGAACTGCTCGGCCACTCTCACCCAGGATGGCCTCAGCCCGGGAGGGGCAGGAGCAGGTGCATCAATGCCTGGCTCAGCCGCCCCACCCAGCGGGACCACCCTACGGTGTGCACCTGCCGGCTCTGAGCCCACAGGGTGGACTGCGCATAGACCCCTGCTGGGTCACCTCCCAAACAAACCACCGGCCCCAAATCCATGCCAGGGGTCAGTTTCTGGGAAACAGGGGAAGGCAGCATGGCCCTGCACCTCTGGGTCATGCATGGACACAGGCATCTGAGCCCTGAGGGACTCGGGCCGGGGACAAGCTGCTGGGAGCTGGGACCCTCACAACCCAAGACCTGGGGGAGCCGGGCCTTCTTCTCTCACGCCACCACCTCCCAGTGGCGCCTGCGGCTGCAGTGCGGCTGTGGTGCCCAGAGGCCGTGGACAACTGAAGCTGATTCGGGGTGGCTGCTGGGAGCCCCTGCAGGGGTGAGTCCCCCTGGGGGCATGTGCCCTGAGAGGTGGCGGTACAGACAGGAAGGGCGGGCTGACTGGGTGGGCTCCTCCGCAGGAAAACACGACCAGCAAGCCCTGCACACACCGGGAGCAGGTGGGCCCTGGCACGGGTAGAAATGGGCGACGAAGGAGACCAAGCGATGGTGACACCTGCGGCATGGACACCTGCCCTGGCCCTCTCTCCCCACATGACCCACGTCACACCGGGGAGCCCCCGATTTCTGCAGCCCCTCGGGATGGGAACTCAGTTTGGACTCCCGGCTCCCCCAAGGCCCGTCTCCTCTTCACGCTGAAGGATCCGCAGGCCCAGCCCGGCCCCGGCCTCCGCACCAGCCTCGGGGTTGGACAGTCCTGGGCCCCGGGAGGCACGGCGCTGGCCACGTGGCCAAGGCGGCTGGCCCCTGCCCTCCAGGAGCTCACAGCCCAGGGAGGAGCCATTCCTTCACTGGTTCACGCGTCCCGTAAGTGTCACAGCATGCCGCCCGCTGCGTGCTGTGTGCCACTCCAGCTGCTAGGCCCCTGGGGCACTGGACGGACAGGAGGCCGCGCGCCCCTGGCGCTTCCCTGGCGGCGGGAGAGGAAATGCGCCAGGAGGGGAGCAGAGCCTGGACCGTGGCAAGGGCTAGGGCGAGGCCGGCTTGGGTTTGGGCAGGAAAGGAAAGCTCCCTGAGGGGACCGGACACCCCAGGGACCTGCGGGACGTGTCAGTGAAGGAGAATAAAGGGTTCCAGGGCCCGAGGGAGGGACTCGCCGCAAGGAGGGACTGAGCAGAAGCCCGTACCCCCCAGATGCAGGGCCAGAGGCCCCTCCCAGCACCACTTGCCCGGCGGCTCTGGTCCTGCGGCGGACTGGGCTCCCCCCTCCCCCCCCCCCCATCCACACATCACCATGGTGACTCCCTGCTATTGGAAAGCAATCGTGTTTATTTGCTTTTCCACTTTCTGGACGGAGGCCATATGATAATTACAAAACACACAACGCATTATGTGTTCTAAACTGTGTCTGCGTCCTCTGTGGCTTTGGAATAATACATAAAATGCTTAATAAAGTCAATGTGGACAGGAAAGTCATCGGCCTCGCTCGGAAATAAACTCGCTATCAATTCTTGCCCGGAGTTACCCTGATGGGCCAGTCCTGCCAGGTCCCTCCCCTCGGCCTTCCACGGGCCCACGGGGAGACGCCTGCTCCTCTGGCTGCGCCTCAAGTCCCGATGGCCCCAGGCCTAGTAATGACCCATGGGGACCGGGGGCAGGCCGAGCCATCACCCTCCCTGGGTTTCCCACGCCTGGCCTACAGCAGGCACGGAACTCGTATCTGCTGGAAGCTGTTATCTGACAGCCTCGGATGGGTCAGGACTCCGTGGGGAGCTGGTGTGACCCGGAGACCCGTTGTCAGTGTGGAGCGGCGGGTAGCAGAGGCGAAGGCAGCATGTCCTCCATGCTCGGCAGCCCTGCCGTGTGTCTGGGCAGCTCAGCCACAGAGTCACAATCCCGGTCCAGGCCAGCCTCAAACCCAGAGCCCCAGGGGCCACTGGATGCCAAGAGGGCTGAAGCCAGGCCAGAAACTCCAAAGCCAGGCCTCCTGGAGGCCATGTGGCCAGGACAGAGTGGGACAGTACGGGCCACGGGACACCACCAGGACCAACACACAGCAGAGCAGGGCCACGCTGCTTGTGAGGGACAGCGGTGACCACTCAGGCTGTGTCTGTGCCCAAGGCCTGCCAGCCACACTTCCAAGATACCCGTCCCACCCTGCCCGTCTCCGGCAGCCACAGTGGCTCCACCCCCTCGGCTCCACACTAGCGGCTGTGACTTCCCCAAGTTCCTGGGGCCAGGACCTCACAGCACCTCCTCTGTCCCCTCACAGCTCTGCTCCCCCCCACCCCCGCCGCCAGCCAGAGAGCTTAGGGGGTGTCAGCCACAGGGGAGCAGAAATCCCCAGAGCTTAGGGGGTGTCAGCCACGAGGGAGCAGAAATCTGCAAGTGTCAGTCTTCACGCTCAAAATTATTGACATCCTCAAATTTTTCTTGAAAAGAGCAGAGTTGCCTTTCTCTTTCCTTCCTTTACCCTATAACATTAGGTATGTTTGTACATTTAAATCTCCTAAATGGGAAGATGTGATCAAGAGAGTGGGCTCCAGCACCTGGCTTCATCACTTACTAGTAACTCAACCTTAGTTTCCTCATCTGTAGAATAAACAGAATAATATCTGGGGTGTGATTAAAGAAGATGATGAGCCATAACCGGTTTGGCTCAGTGGATAGAGCGTCAGCCTGCGGACTGAAGTATCCCAGGTTCGATTCCGGTCAAGGGCATGTACCTTGGTTGCAGGCATATCCCCAGTAGGGGGTGTGCAGGAGGCAGCTGATTGACGTTTCTCTCTCATTGATGTTTCTAACTCTCTCTCCCTCTCCCTTCCTCTCTGTGAAAAATAAATAAAATATATTTAAAGAAGAGGATGAATTTAAAAGACTTAGCCTGGTCCTTAACAAGTAGCAATGATAATGGTGATGGTGATGGTGATGGTGATGGTGATGATGGTGATGGTGGTGATGGTGATGGTGATGATGGTGATGGTGATAATGATGATGGTGATGATGGTGATGGTGATGATAATGAATATATATATTGCCTAAATGGAAAGATGTGATCAAGAGGGCAGGCTCCAGGACCTGGCTTCAAGTCGTACCCCAGTCACTTACTTCAATCTTAGTTTTCTCATCTGTAAAACAAACAGAATAATATCCGGCTCATGTGATTAAAGAAGATGATGAATTTAAAAGATTTAACCTGGTCCTTAATAAGTGGTGATGGTGAGGATGATAGGGATGGGGATGGGGATGATGGTGATGGATGGTGGTGATGGTGATGACAATGATGGTGATGACGGTGATGGTGATGTGGCAATGGTGATGACTGGATAATGATAATAGAGATGATGGTGATGATGGTGATGAGGATGATGGGGATGATGATGGAGATGATGGGGATGATGGTGGGATGGTGGGATGGAGATGGTGATGATGGGAGTGATAGAGATGATGGTGATGATGGTGGTGGTGATGGGATTGATAGTGATGATGGTGATAGTGGTGATGATGATGATGGTAGTGATAATGGTGATGATGGGATTGATAGTGATGATGGTGATAGTGGTGATGATGATGATGGTGGTGATAATGGTGATGATGGGATTGATAGTGATGATGGTGATAGTGGTGATGATGATGATGGTGGTGATAGTGGTGATGATGGTGATGATGGTGGGGATGTTGGGATGGGGATGGTGATGATGGGGGTGATAGTGATGATGGTGATGAGGATGGGGACGGGGATGGAGGTGATGGGGATGGGGATGGGGATGATGGGGATGGCAACAGAGATAATGGGATAATGGTGATGATGGTGATAGTGATGATGGTGATGATGATGGTGATAATGGTGATGATGGGATTGATAGTGATGATGGTGATAGTGGTGATGATGATGATGGTGGTGATAGTGGTGATGATGGTGATGATGGTGGGGATGGGGATGGAGGGGATGGGGATGGGGATGATGGGGATGGCAACAGAGATAATGGGATAATGGTGATGATGGTGGCAGTGATGAGGATGGACTCTCTCCAGTTTACAGGCAAAATCTGATCAATACATGGAAAGCTCGGTGGCTAAGCACCCTGCTCCCCGCCCAAATCCATAAGCCAGAGCTCTGCTTCCTCCCCCCGCCTCCGGTCTGCAGGCTCAGCAGATGCAATCTCCCATCCTTATTCACCAAAGGAAGGTCAGAGGAAACGGTCCCTCCCGGTGCCGGCTCACATTCACAGAAACCTCAACCTGCTCCGGCCCCATCCCCAGGCGTCGCCTCAGCCACCGGCCACACAGGCCCGTCAGGAACACTCAGCATCATCCTCCCTACAGCCCACTGCTAAGCCAGCTCCGTATTGTAATTTACTTTCGGTGGAAATTCCATCACTTTGCACTAAATCCCACCGAACACAAAACATCGAGTGGCTTCTCTTGATAAGAAGAGACAGGGCAGGGAAATTGTGCATTAGGCGCTGCCTATTACCTGGGCCGTTTCTGTTGGGAGCGACACCGCCTTGGGTGTGGGCTGATAGCACCGCCTCCCTACAGCCAGCCAGAGCCCTTCTCTCCACGAAATCTGATGCTCTCCACCCAAGGCGGGTGTATGCCCAGGTTTCCTTTTCCAGAAGGTTCTCACAGAAGGCAAACAGGAGGGCAATTCTGGGGGGTCGTCCTCTAGGCTCAGGCTCATCACCCCAGTCCCTGGTCCTCTCACAGCCACAGGGACAAGGGCTCCAGTCCCAGACCTCCTCCCCTCTCAGCCCCCAAGCGTGCCCTCCTGCCTCTGTGGGGTCCCCCGCTGGTGAAGGAGAGGGTCCAGCAGGGGCTCTGGGGCTCCTCCCCTCTGAGACGCAAGCAACATGGTCCCCAAGCTCCCGGCAGAAACGTGACCTCCACCATCAGCTGCCACTCTGCAGCCCGGGAAGGAAGGCCATCCATTTCGGTGCAGGAAGACCCTGGAAAAGTTAGCTTCGTGCAAATGTGTTCTTTACAAAAGCCACGTCCCAGGGCTGATCTGAGAGGGGCGGATCAGACCATTAGAGCGGGCATGGCACACGGTGCGCGGCCCGCGGGCCGCAGTCCCCTGCCTCCCGAGCCAGTCTGCGGGGAGAGAGCAGCCTTCGCGAAGATAAGCACATCGCCCGGAGCAGGACGTGCGCCAGCAGCTGCAGCCCGCAGAGGAGCAGACCGCGGCGTGGCACGGAATGATAATTAAATATATTTTCCTCATCCGTCACTCTTGCTGCGGGGGCCAGTGTGGAAGCCTGCACGGCCCCTCGTCGGCGGGCAGCAAGCACTCCGCGGGCGGTCTCCCGGGAGGAATTAAGAGCCACTTGGCCTTCCTTGCAGAGGAGAAAGGCTTCACCTCCAAACGGCCAGGCGGGGAGCTCCCGCTGACTGGTTTCATAATGCTTCCTCCTCGGACACTGTCTGTGCCTCGGGCTGTACTTCAGAACACTCACCCCCGACCGCCAGAGCTCCCGGGAGCTGTCATCAGATTCCGGAATAAAAACTTATTTGGGGAGATTTTCACCACGATTTCTTTTTATGAATCCCAGAGTTAATGTATTATTGACCAGGTGGCTTCCCGTATTTCAACACTTTCCCTCCATTCCTTACATTCCCCGACAGCCTCTGTCCCTGTCACACATCACAGGGAAAGGCCCTGCCTTGGCGGCCTGTCGCCTGAGCTACTGGTAAGTGCGCTCACTTGCCCACAAAGTCGGGTTGGCTATTTTGATAGTTAAGGGCGCCTTCTCCCAGGGGCAGCCTCGAGGGAGTGGCCCTGGGGAAGCCCACTGAATGCACGTCAGCGCTGCCTCGGAGCCTGCCTGTCCCCTGCCCCCCTGCTCCTGCCTGTCCCCTGCACCTGCCTGTCCCCTGCACCCCTGCACCTGCCTGTCCCCTGCACCTGCCTGTCCCCTGCACCCCTGCACCTGCCTGACTCCTGCACCTGCCTGACTCCTGCACCTGCCTGACTCCTGCACCTGCCTGACCCCTGCACCTACGCGTCCCCTGCACCTGCCTGTCCCCTGCACCTGCCTGTCCCCTGCACCTGCCTGTCCCCTGCACCCCTGCACCTGCCTGTCCCCTGCACCCCTGCACCTGCCTGTCCCCTGCACCTGCCTGACTCCTGCACCTGCCTGACCCCTGCACCTGCCTGTGCCCTGCACCTGCCTGTCCTGCAGGCGCCTTCCCACCAGACGCTCACTCAGAGAGGGGAGAACTCAGAAAGCATCCCACGGTGCGGGGCTCGAGCCCCATCGGCTCCCAGCAGGCTCTGCTTCAACACAGAAGCCGATTCGGAAACCATGGCAACGCCAAGGACCGGAGCAGCAGAGCCACGAAGGAGCGCACGGCCGGAGAGGGGACTCCGTGGCCCAAAGGACAGGAGACTCACAGAGCTGCTGCAGCCACGACAGGGTGGGACCGGGCCCATGAGACAGAACAGAATCCAGAAAGAGACCCTCATCCCGGGGGACAAACGGCTGCTTATAAAATGCAGGAGACGGCTCATTCCGTGGGGAAAGGGCAGGCTTTTCTACAGCTGCTGCTGGAATCAGGACGTGCCCAGGCAACAAGAAGACGGAGCCTCCCTGCATCTGCAGTGAGCTCAGACTGGATGCTAGGCCAGCTGAACGGCTGGGAGACGCAGGGAGATCTGTGACCTTGGCTAGGCAGAGGCTGCTTAGACACGACACCAAAATCAGGTTCCATAAAAGCAGAAGAGATCGGTCAACCGGGCTTCGTCAGAATGAACTCTGCTCTTGGAACGGCGCTGTGAGAAGGACAGGAGCCGCCACCGCCGGGAAGGAGAGCTCTGTGAGGCGCGTTCCCACTGAAGGACCGATGGAGCGCACAGAACTCCCAGGACTCGGTCAGAACGCAGCCCACGGGCTGACAGACACTCACCAGGGGGCTGCAGGGGTGGCGGACAAGTGCGTGAGCCTCGTTAGCTATTAGGAAACGCGAAGTCAAACCACAACCAGCTACCACGGCATGCCTGTGAGAATGGCTACCGTCAAAAGGATGACCCTGCGGACCGGTGGAGAGGACGTGGAGGGGCGGGACTCCGTGCCGCCGGGGGTAATGGAGACCGGCGCACCGCTCCACCGTGCAAAGCAGGGCCACCTCAGCCAGTGAGTGGGTGAAAAATAAAAAAATGTGGTACATCTACACGACGGAATACTATGCGGCAATAAGAAAGAAAGAACTCTTTCCATTTGCAACAGCCCGGATGGGCCTGGAGGATATTACGCTGCGTGAAATAAGCCAGTTGGAGAAAGATAAATATCACATGATCTCACTCATATGTGGAATCTAAAAACAGACCCAGAGACATAGAAGCATGAACAGACCGATGAACCTCAGAGGGAAGGCAGGGAGGAGGGAGGGAAGGGACCAACCAATGACCTGTGTGCATATGTGCACAACCCGTGGACACAGACAGTGGGGTGGTGAGGGCGGGGGCGGAGGGAGGGGAGCGGCTGGAAGAGAGAGGTTCAGGGTCGGACCTATGTAATACTTTCACCGATAAAGATTTAAATTTGAAAAAACAGAAAGCAGGGCCAGTTTCCACACCATCAGCTGCTCCCTCCCAGGTGCTAACCCCGGAGGAGAGGAAGCCCGTGTCCGCACACAGACGGGGCCACAGCTGTGCGCAGCAGCCCTCTCTGTAACAGCCACAGGCGGGAAACACCTCGAACGTGCGTCCGCCGGTGAGTGGACAAGCTGCCTCGTATCCACACGGTGGACAGTCCCAGTGAGGAGATGAAAGAAACTGGCCGGCGCAGCGTGGGTGAGTCGCAAAATAACCGCCCTGAGTGAGAAAGGCCGACGACAGAAGAGTGCAGACGCGTGATTCCGTTTACGGAAAGTTCCAGAAAATGTTAGAGAAAGCAGGACAGCGTTTGCCTGGGGAGGGAGGGGGCAGGGCCTGGAGCGGAATGACCAAGGTTCTCAGGGACACTCCTGGGTTTGCAGGGAGGGACACGTTCATTCTCTTGATTTGGTGATGGTGTTGCCAAAACCCATCCAGGTGTATGTTTTATTATCTTACTTCTTACTGATTTGAGAGGGGGAGGGAGGGAGAGGGAGAGAGAAACACCAATGAGAGAGAGAATCACCGGTCAGCTGCCTGCTGCACGCTGCCACCGGGGGTAGGGGATGAAGCTGGCAACCCAGGCATGTGCCCTGAGTGGGAATCAAACCGGCGACCTCCCGGATCACGGGTAGACGTTCAACCACCGAGCCACACCAGCCAGGCCAGAGGCATGTTTTAAATATGGGCAACTAATCAGGTCAATTGTGTCCTCACACAACAATGGACCCCGCAGTGCAGTGCGGGAGGCTTCAAGTCAAGGGAGAAACCCCAGAATTAAGTGCAGTTACGTTTCTGTGGCCTGAGGCTGGCCCCTGCCACGTGCTGAGATGGGCACAGCGGTGGGTTAGGCCCGCGAGCACACAGCGAGGGCCGTGCTGGGCCGCGGTGTGGGGGGGCCGTGGTCCTGCCCCCAGAACGCGTCCTCTGCCAGGGAGACCCACGTGCACACAAATGACGACAGGTTACCAAGGAGCCTGGGGAGGAAGCCAGGCCTGCCGGCTGGCAGCAGGATATCAGGCAGATCTGGGCGAATCCGGGCACCCACGGGTCATCGCGCAGAGTGAGCGGCCTGGGCAGGGGCAGCCTGGGTCTCAGCCGCGGCTCCCCACAGGAGGGGGCCCAGGGGCCCGGGAACGAGGGGCACGGGCTGGCGGACTCGCGTCGTTTCGTGAGGGTTTTCATCCGTCCCCCGCGCGAGGAGAAAAGGAGAGCGCAGCACATTTCGATAAAGCTGCATTTATTCCATTTAAGGAACTGTCCTTTACTCTGAGATGTGTCCTTCCAACTTTCCTTCCATGAAACGCTGATGATCTATGGTTGCTGGAATTTCTCTAAATCTTACTTGGCAAAATTAAAAGTTGGTGACCCCTCGAGTTCCTTCTATTTTTAAAAAAAAGCACTGCCCTGTGAAAGCACTCTCCCCTCAGGGCACATCACTGGGTGCCCCCGGAGGGCCAGGTGCCCAGGAAACACCAAACCCCGTGGAGGTGGTCTACGCCAGGGTGAAGCTCAAGTTCAAAGGACGTGAGGAGTCCATGGGGAGCTGGGTGCTCACAGCGGCCCTTTAAGAAGTAGCAGTCCCTGGCCAGTGTGCTCAGTGGTTGAGTGTCCACTTATGAACCAGGAGGTCAGGGTTCGATTCCCAATCAGGGCACATGCCCAGGTTGCAGGCTTCATCCCCAGTGGGGGGACGTGCAGGAGGCAGCCGATCCATGATTCTCTCTCATCATTGATGTTTCTCTCTCCCTCCCTCTCCCTTCCTCTCTGAAATCAATACAATTTTTATTTTATTTTTTTTTAAAAAGAAAGAGCAAGAGAGAGAAAGGAAGGAATGGAGACCTGGGGAATGAGCGGGTCCGGCCACAGGAACAGCTAAGGCAGGGTTCCAGGTGGGGGTGCAGTGGTGGTGCAAAGGTCCTGAGGTGAGCAGGCGCTGGCTGAGAGCTCGGAGCGGACAGAGGGCCGCTGAGGGGGCAAGAGCAGTGCAAGCAGCCAGAACCCTAGGAAGGGCCCGTGGGGGAGCAAGGCGGCCAGAGCAGCCAGAGGTCCCTTCCCGGGGGAGAAGGACGCAGTGAGGGTTCCCTGGGGGGCAGTTACCGTGGGGAAGGCCGACAGGAGTGACAGTAAAGAGGAGGGGCTGTGTGAGAGCCAGAGGGGCAGAAGCAAAGGTCCTGGGGTGCAGCCCGGTTTCATAAGGCACAGCCCTGCCCACCTGGTTTACCTTCTCTGCCTTCTCTGCTGACAGGGAAGTGCGGGCACCTGCTTCCCTCTTACATCCTGGGCACAGCAGTTCCCAGCCCTTCCCAGACCCCCTGGCTTGTCAATCTAGAGCTCCCTGCCCGTGGAAACAACAGGGTCAGTACTTCTGGGAGAGAACCGCCCCCCCACCCCTGCCGCACCCCCCACCGTCCGCCGCCCTCCGCCGCCCCACCAAAGCAGCAAAGGGCCCTCCCAGCCCCGCGTGGCAGGCGGACCTGTCGGTGTCAGCAGCGCACAGACTGGAAAGCATGCTGCTGAGACAGGCGGTTCTAACCGGCACCTGGGCAGTCAGGTCACTGCCTCTTCCGGGACGGTGGAGGTGGCCTTCCACCTGATGGGACCCCGAGACTGGAGCCCCAGGCAGACCAGGGTGCGCAGGGAGGGGAGTGTGCACAGCCCTCTCTGCCCAGAGACTGCGGAGGGGGGGCGCTGAGACAAGGGAGAAGGTGGGACACAGGGTCCCTGTCCTCTGTCCCACAACCCCCACCCCTAGACGCCTGCAGGAGTCTGAACCCTGAGGGCAAATGAGCTGCCTCCTGGATGGCCAGCGGAAAGCCACAAGGCTTCGGGAACACAGTTCCCAAACTGTGCGCCAAGGCACCCCGGGAGCCTCAGAACCTCACGAGACCTGCAGAGTGTCTGACTTACGGAGGGAAACGCGCTGCCTTGATGTCTGCGGACACCATCAGACGCGGCTGGACCGCTAGCTGGGGGAGCTGCGTCTCACCGGGAGGGCAGCCACACCCTCCTGAGGACACCGCGTCCTCCTCGGCTGGGTGAGCCGCAGTTCCCGAGATGGAAGCAAGCACCCGCAAAGCCCGGGGTGGGTTCCCCACCTGGTTCCCGGGTGTGACAAGGTGCCCGCGCCTGTGGGCACACATATCCCATTAGTAATTTGGTTATTTAAGAATGGAATAAAAAATTACGTGTGCTATATTTCCAAGCAGCTATTAAGTTGTTAGGACTCGGGTATTTATGAAGGTGTTTGGATCTAACTACTTAATAAACAAAGCTATTAGGTATTTCGTTGGAATGTCAAGAAAAAGAATCACCAGGGCACTTGGGGTGCCGAGAACCGAGAAAGCTGGGGAACTAAGGCCCCCACTGGGCGCAGGTGGATGAGACAGTGAGTGACCGTGGCCAAGGCCTCCACTGGGCACAGGTGGATGAGACAGTGAGTGACCGTGGCCATGGCCTCGTGGGCGCAGGTGGATGAGACAGTGAGTGACCGTGGCCAAGGCCTCCACTGGGCGCAGGTGGATGAGACAGTGAGTGACCGTGGCCAAGGCCTCGTGGGCGCAGGTGGATGAGACAGTGAGTGACCGTGGCCAAGGCCTCCACTGGGCACAGGTGGATGAGACAGTGAGTGACCGGGGCCAAGGCCTCCACTGGGCGCAGGTGGATGAGACAGTGAGTGACCGTGGCCAAGGCCTCCACTGGGCGCAGGTGGATGAGACAGTGAGTGACCGTGGCCAAGGCCTCCACTGGGCGCAGGTGGATGAGACAGTGAGTGACCGGGGCCAAGGCCTCCACTGGGCGCAGGTGGATGAGACAGTGAGTGACCGGGGCCAAGGCCTCCACTGGGCGCAGGTGGATGAGACAGTGAGTGACCGTGGCCATGGCCTCGTGGGCGCAGGTGGATGAGACAGTGAGTGACCGTGGCCAAGGCATCCACTGGGCGCAGGTGGATGAGACAGTGAGTGACCGTGGCCATGGCCTCGTGGGCGCAGGTGGATGAGACAGTGAGTGACCGTGGCCATGGCCTCGTGGGCGCAGGTGGATGAGACAGTGAGTGACCGTGGCCAAGGCCTCCACTGGGCGCAGGTGGATGAGACAGTGAGTGACCGTGGCCAAGGCCTCGTGGGCGCAGGTGGATGAGACAGTGAGTGACCGTGGCCAAGGCCTCGTGGGCGCAGGTGGATGAGACAGTGAGTGACCGGGGCCAAGGCCTCCACTGGGCGCAGGTGGATGGGACAGTGAGTGACCGTGGCCAAGGCCTCGTGGGCGCAGGTGGATGAGACAGTGAGTGACCGTGGCCAAGGCCTCCACTGGGCGCAGGTGGATGAGACAGTGAGTGACCGTGGCCAAGGCCTCGTGGGCGCAGGTGGATGAGACAGTGAGTGACCGGGGCCAAGGCCTCCACTGGGCGCAGGTGGATGAGACAGTGAGTGACCGTGGCCAAGGCCTCCACTGGGCGCAGGTGGATGAGACAGTGAGTGACCGTGGCCAAGGCCTCCACTGGGCGCAGGTGGATGAGACAGTGAGTGACCGGGGCCAAGGCCCCCACTGGGCGCAGGTGGATGAGACAGTGAGTGACCGTGGCCAAAGCCCCCACTGGGCGCAGGTGGATGAGACAGTGAGTGACCGGGGCCAAGGCCTCGTGGGCGCAGGTGGATGAGACAGTGAGTGACCGTGGCCAAGGCCTCCACTGGGCGCAGGTGGATGAGACAGTGAGTGACCGGGGCCAAGGCCTCCACTGGGCGCAGGTGGATGGGACAGTGAGTGACCGGGGCCAAGGCCTCCACTGGGCACAGGTGGATGAGACAGTGAGTGACCGTGGCCAAGGCCTCCACTGGGCACAGGTGGATGAGACAGTGAGTGACCGTGGCCAAGGCCTCGTGGGCGCTCCGCTCCGCACAGGACTGCCAGGCCCTCTCCTGAGGGACGGACTCGGAACAGTTTCCTCCCCCAACCCCTTTGAAAATGAAACCAGCTCAGGCAGGCGAGGGCGCAGACGCTGCTTGGAGCAGAGGAAGGGATCCCTAAGCGACGGCTGTCACTGCTATGATGGTTACTTTCTATCCACGTGACACCCGTGGGAGGCGGGGGCTGGAGAAGCGGGGTCCCCATCGGTCAGCGGGTGAGGGGAGGAGCCTCACTCTTACCCCAACGCTGCCCCTGGTGGACACATCGGCGGGGGTGGATGAGAGCCCCAGGCCTGCGGCGGGGATTGGGGAGGAGGAGCTGGACAGGCTGAGCCCTCGGTCAGGTCAGGATGGAGAGGCCTCTCCAGAAGGGGCCCTGGGGTCCCGAGAGCACAGTGAGCCGGGTCCATCGGTATGGAATGCCCCCAATGTCCAGAGGGAGCCACTGGCTGCTGGGCTCACAGCCCGGCCTCTGCGGCAGGCGCCCAGGAGGGCCCCAAAGAGTCACCAACACAGGGACCCTCTCCCTCAGCCACCACCAGGTCACAAGGACACCCCCCAGACCCCAGGGGCAGGGCCCTCAGGAAGACTGAACATGGACCCCCAACAGCCAGGCAGAGACGGGGCTACCTCCAGGCGCTGCTGGGGGCCATCTGGTTAACCCTGCTCTCTGGAAAGCGGGTCAGGCCCCTTGGAGAGAAAGACGAGCTGCATTTTCTTGCACACAGGTTGCAAGGTGAGTGAACATGTGACCCCATGACACACGAGCATCAGAGGCAGGGGATGGGTGACAGGGAGCTGGCCGAGCCCGCAGGACCTGCCTTGGAGCAGCCCCGTGGCCGGTCCACTGAGGAGCACAAGGGCAGGTTCCAAAATAGCCTCCCCAAGTCCCCAGGCTCCGCCGTCTTCCTCGCACCTGCAGCCACAAGGGGCCCTGCAGCCGGAGTGTAGGGACCCCCACACCCAAGGAAGCTAGACGATGTCACGGAAGGAAAACCCCAGAGGAACCAGCCCAGGAGGCAGCCTGAGCTGCTAGAGTCCATCAAAACCGCTCTTTGCCAGGTGCCCTACCCCGACTGCTGGCGATCCGATCCGTGGGCTAGGCCGCGTAGTAAGAGGGGGTTCGCGGCGCGCCGCGGCCAATGAGATGGAAAGACTTAGCTCGCATGTTTAAGTTTATAAATAGCCTCAGCAACGGCGCTGGAGCCGCTCCTTAGTAAATACAGCTGACCCATTTTCCTCATTCTTCACCAGGAATAAAGCGGCTGTTACCACGGCAAGTGCAGAGGAGTCTAAATATATACCTCCTCCTCCTCCCGCAGCCTCGCAGAGCCACAGCCCGGAGCTGGAGCCCGGGAGGAGGAGGAGCGGCCTCGAGGGAGGTGACCCTGCGGAGCCCGCGTCCTGGCCCGGGAAGGGGCCGTCGCTGCTCTAAGGCCACATGGCCCAGCCGGCTTCGCAGCCTGTCCTCCCAGCAGCTGGCTTTCCGGTCTCCTGGGCTCTGCCCCCGGCTCCCCAGCCAGACGAAAGCTCACTATTCACACCCAGGCCCCGGAGGGTGGCTCCGTGACCTTGTGGCCAGGCCTGGCTGAGCTGTTACCGATTTGACTCGGGGTGACCATACCCAGCCCCCTGCCTGCCAGCCTTGTGGGGGGGTCCTTGTTTCTGGTGTGTCTTTGCCTTGGGGAACTGCCTTCCCTCCCGTTTGGCAAGAGCTGTGGTATAAACAGTCATCGCCCAAACCCAGCCCGCAGACATGTCAAAGCATTAACGTCGGCAGGTTTCACTGAGGAGGGAGAGGCAGAGCCGTCACAGCCAGGGGGGTGCAGGCGGGGACGGCCCAGGCTCTCCTGGCAGCCTGGCCGGCGCAGGGGAGAAGCTGCTGGCAGCTGGGGGCCGGGGTCACAGAGGAGGCAGGACGCCAGGCCACCCCGGCAGAGGGCGCCTGGATTTCAGTAACTGCGACGCCAATGGCCGCCAGGACCCCCGCCCTGCTCCCTGCTCAGCCGGCCAGCTCACCACCACCAGGCAACTACGTGGCTCCCCACTTCTTGTGCGTGGCCCTTCCCAGTGGCTCAAAACCTGCTTCCCTGCCCCGTCCACCGGCCTCCGTCTCACACGTGGGACCTGGAACAGGCTGGGCCAGGGAAGGAGCCCCGAGGGCTGCCCAACCCGCAGGGCCTGCCGCGTGGCTGTGCGACGGCCTGCTGGTCCTCCTCACCGACGGGATGCTGACATCAAATCCTTACAGAGGAAGCCAGAGCGCCTGTCTGGGGACCCGACGCCAGCCGGCCCACTCCCCCACCACGCAGAGGAATAGCAAGGGCGGTCCTGCCCCTGCCCACACTGTCCTGGGGTGACACGGGGGGCACCCAGTCTATCGTGGATATGCGCAAGCGCTGGTTGGTACCCCCTCACCACACACCATGGGCCCCACGGGACTACCCCAGGCTTTGCAGACGGCGGGCGCTCTGCAGTCATGCCGACTCCTGTCGCCTGTTCTGTCACTGCTTCTTCTCCAGGCTGACTTGAATTCATCATCTCCGTTATGATCATAAAGGAGCTTAATTGATACTTATTTGATGGAATCTCCCTTACCCATAAAATTTATTACTTCATAGATGTGCAAGCAGGGACCATCGCCAGCCACCTCCTCCATCCTCTACCAGACTCTGCGGGAACACGTGGGGGCGGGGGGGGGGGGGTGCAGTACCCCAGATTACAGCCTGGCTCTGCAGGGGGCTTGGCAGCTGGTGAGGGGTTTAAAACTCATCGATAAACCCCTCGGTGTCCTCCGTCAGGGGCGGGGGGCGGAGCCTATGTCCTCTCCCCTGGAATCATGACGCCAAAGTCACCCGTCAAGCCCCTAAAGGCAGCACAGTTCCCCCCCCCACCCCCCCCCCCCGGCTCTTGGGACAGGCAGCTCCAGGCCACGTGAGGAGCCTGCTATCCGAGCACCACGGAGACCACACGGAGGGACGAGGCCGAGGAGCCACCGGCTCTGCCCCCAGCAGTGTGCCTCTCCCCAGACACGGAGGGAGCGGCCCCTCCATGGCTCGGCCCGGCAGCCAAGGCCTGTCGTCCCGGAGACCTCAAGCCCAGGCAGCCCTCTGGACCAGAAGTGCTGGGAAGTGATTCTGCTCCGTCTGGGTGACTTGTTATGAAGCCAGAAATAACTGGGCTGGCTGGGGGCCCCGCCTGTCCCCCTCCCTCCTTGCTCGGCCAAAATGAGGGCACTGGGCACTGGAACAGATTTTCCCCAGCCTTTTAAGAAACGAGAAGAAAAACCGAAACCAAAGCAGGCGCAACGGGAAAATCCTTCTTAAAGCTAAACTATTCCATCTGAAACAAGACCCTCGATCTTGAAGTGATGTCCCTCGTACTATTGGTGTTAAATATTCTTCCGTTTATGAAATGACGACACAGGAGCTGACAACTGGCTTTTAATGGCCTCACGTAATCCAATTAGAAGGTTTTAAATGTGACCAGTCTGTGCTGCCCCAGGTCAGGGAGAGCTTGGTCAGCGGCCTCGGTCACTCCACATCCCAGAGGCCGCGATGCATGAACTTCCCCCAGAAAAGGGGAGCTGCCTCTTCTCCCGCCCAGCACGCTCCGCAGAGCCCTGCCCTGGCCCCTCGGCACAGGCTCCTGGAGTCAGTCACGCGCAGTTGGTCCCCAACAGGCCCCTGCAAACCTCCGGCTCGGCCTCGGCCTCTGGCATGCCTGCTCTGCGTCTGTGCCCACTTCTCCTGCTAGGCCCTCGGGGCTCCAAGACCACCGAGTGGATGGAGAGCTTGAGGCCCCAACAGAACGAAATCGCCTCACTTCCCACGCCGGCCTCCGGCAGCATCTGGCCGGGCCGAGGCAGGGCGTCTGGCCACAGAGAGGAACAAGCCTCCGGAAAAAGGTGTCAGCAGATCTGCACTTTCCAAAAACAGAGTGTTTTCAGGTCACGGAACAGAAAGACGCGGCCAGAAAACGCTGTGGGCTTCATTTCCAGAGTGGGAAGGCGGCGGAATCACTCCGCCCTGGCTGGGCTGGTCTCACCTGGCCCAGCCGGGGGGGGGGGGGGGGCAGGATGACAGGTGGCCTGGGGCAACACAGCGGGTTCCAGGGCAGCATCTGCCCCCCTCCTTTGCCCACTCCTGCATGGGCGACACCCTGGGGCCTGGGCCAGAGGGGAAGTCAGGGCGTCCTCGGGAGAGGCTGTCTGCAGATGGGCTGGTGCCCATGGCCTCCCGGTGCCCGATAAGCACCGTTTTGAAGCCACAGACCTTCTGGAGCCCACAGTCCAGGAAGCTGAGACATTTATTTGCAATTGGGAGACATTTGTCCTGTGACAACATTCCATTCTGATGGCCTTTCTATTACCGCCAATGATTAATGATATAAATTCCGTCACTTGGGATGACGGATGCGGGGCAGCTGAGGGGCCTTTGCATAGATTACCCCAGCCCAGCTTCCCACTGGCTCTCGGGACCACCGTGGGCGGTGCTTCAGCCTAGCATGAAGGGAAGTTCTTTCAGATGAAGCAGCTTCTCCTTCAGGACCTTCAGGAGCAGCGGCCAGGGCTGGGTGGGAGGAGCCTGCTGCCCGGACACGTCCCCTCCCCGCAGGGCTGCCACGTGCCTCCCTTTAAGAATAACTGCAGAGCGCATCGCAAACAGGAGCTGGAAGGCCTCACGCTGCCGCCACAGCAGGAAGTCAGGCAGGCGAGCCAGGCCCAGGGCTGGGTGTCTGGGGCCTCCTCAGTGCTGGGCCTGACACGGCCCCATGAGCCTGGGGCCGAGCAGCCACCTCCCTCCCGCTGGCCTCAGTCACGCTGCTGCAGTGCCCAGGTCCCCCTGTGAGGACACACAGATGTCCCCCTTAACGCAGACACTTCCTGACACTGCGTGGGGGTTCTGTCTGGGTTCCCTTAAATGCTGGGTCTTTGGGGCTCTCTGTGCCCCCACCACACACACGCACGCACGCACACGCACGCACACACTTTATGTTTTGTTTTTAAGGGAGGCCAGACATCAACAATGGCGTTTGGGCAGCTGCCTCAGGAAGCTGCACTTTTTGTTTCTTTCCCAGCAGGGTTTGCTTATTTATTTATTATTTTCATCCTCACCCAAGGATATTTTTCTATTGATTTTGAGAGAGTAGAAGGGCAGGCAGAGACGGAGAGAGACAAACACACGTACTGGTAGAGGCACAGGTATGTGCCCTTGACCGGAATCAAACCTGAGACCCTTCCATCCACAGGCCGATGCTCTATCCACTGAGCAGAACTGGCCTGGGCTCCCCTGGGCAGTTTCTATCTACTCCCAAACCTGTGCTTCCCGGGCCTCCCCTTCCCTTAGTTTTCCGCTCACAGACCCTTCTGCCCAGTACCCTGGCCTCCCCGCCGTCCCCCTGCTCCCTGCCCGGTGCCCCTGGCCTCCCCCTGCCATCCCCGTGCTCCCTGCCCGGTGCCCCTGGCCTCCCCCTGCCATCCCCGTGCTCCCTGCCCAGTGCCCCTGGCCTCCCCCTGCTGTCCCCGTGCTCCCTGCCCGGTGCCCCTGGCCTCCCCCTGCCATCCCCGTGTTCCCTGCCTGGTGCCCCTGGCCTCCCCGCCGTCCTCGTGCTCCCACGGTCCCGTCACAGGGAGTGGCATCGCCTCCAGCCGCTGCCACGACAGAAAGCCTGCGCTGCCCTGGACTCTGCTCAGGCCTCACACTCCCTGTCCATCACACTCCCTGTCCAACGGACGGCCAGGCCCTGCAGACCCCTTCCCTCACTCTCCTGAACCTGTCACCTCTCTCCAGAGCCAGCGCCACGCTCGGATCTGAGTGGCACCTAGACTAGTGGCAGCAAGTCCGTGGTCTCCAAGCAGCTCTGGCATAGCCTGGCACCCTGGCCTTCCCACACCAGCCACCCCTCTCCGGGCCCTGGTGCCTTCCTGGGCACGTGGTGTGAACGCCCCGCAGCGGCCTGGGCCCCGCGCCACCAGTACCCGCAGCCACTCCAGCCCATCCGGGGCCGGCAGCGGCTTCAGCCGCACACTTTCTGGACTTCCTGCTGTTCCTCAGACTCACGACGCGCTCTCCAGACACCACACCTTCACGGGGCAACTCCCCTGCCTGGAACAATCGCCCGCTCCCCAGTCCCCGCCTCCCCCCCGCAACTCCAGGTCACAGCTCAGAGACATGTCCCTGACCCGCCCACCGGACAGCACGGCTTTGCTGTGGGCCCGGCATGGCCTGCGATTCTGCCTCCCTCCCTCTTGACACACCTCTGCCCTCCCACCAGGTGCACAGGCCCGCCCTGGCCTCGGTGGTGCGCGGCCCAGCACCGCACACAGCGCACAGCGGGGCGTGGAGCCTGTCCGCTCTCCAGCGGGCCACCCCTCCCCATAAAGCAAACTCCCTGGAGCCCACGCGGCATGGCGTTCGCCGCTGGCCCTGGAGCCTGCCACCGGCTCCAACAGAGCTCGCGGATGGAGAACCGGGGAGGAGCCTCCTGGCAACGCTCAGGGCCCTAGAACCCACGGTCTGGACAAAGGCTTCGGAGTCAGGAGGAGCGGGGACGGGGGTGAGGGTGAGGGTGAGGGTGAGGGTGAGGGTGAGGGTGAGGGTGAGGGTGCGCGCACACGGGCCATAAATCAAGCTGCTGTGAAGCTCAGGTCTCCCCGTTCCCCGCAGAAGCAGGGAGGCAGCTGTGACGCAGGGGCGGGCCTTACAGGAACCCGCTGCCCGCGGGCCGGCTTCCTGGCACTGCTAACTCGATTTGGCCTCTCGCGCGGCAGCCTTTCTTGGAAAACGGATGAGCCTTCTACTCTGGTGCCTGGGAAAGGCCGCCCTGTGCTGACAGGTGGGAGCGGATCGGGCCAGCGGGGACCGGAGAGCGTGCCCGGGGAGTCCCACCAGGGGCAGGAGGAGGCAGAGAAGCACGAAGACCGGGGGCCCGGCTCCCTCACCAGCCCCCCCAGGCGGCGCTGCCTCCGAGACCACTGGGCCTGAGGTGGCCTTCACAGAGCGCACCCGGGGGACCCTGGGGCTCCCATGCCCGGTGTGAGGCCCCACCGGGGAACACCCGACACATCCAGACTCCAAATGCACGGCCCCAGGGTGGGGGTCAGCCTGGATGGGGGTCAGCCCGGAGTGGGGGTCAGTCCAGGGGGGTGTCAGTCCGGGTGGGGGTCAGTCCGGTTGGGGGTCAGCCCGGGTGGGGGTCAGCCTGGGGTGGGGATCAGCCTGGGTGGGGGTCAGCCAGGGTGGGGGTCAGCCAGGGTGGGGGTCAGTCCCGAACCCAAGACTGGGAGAGGCTGAGGGTGGGATCAGACTCTGGGTTGGAGGATGGGAGACCTAGAAGAGGTCCCTGCGGCAACCCCACCTCCGGGCCCCTGCCTGAGAGACAGGCCTGGTGAGCAAGAGGGCTGCCAGCCCCCTTTGCTAGTGACCGTGAGCGTCACGGACGCCATCACCGGCCACGGGCCACGGCAGCCGGAGCTGAAGGGCAGAGGCCAGTGCTGCCCTTACACAACCCGCCACGTTGGCCCCATGCCGCTCTGCCCTGCTCTCCACCAGGTCTCGGCCCCGCCCTCCCCTCCAGGCTGCTCTGGGCTCCCCCACTTCAAAAAGCAGTATTTACAGGGTCTTCCAAACTTCCTCCCACCGGCTGGCCCTTGTCCTTCCTGTAAAACTTCTCACACTGTAGCTTAACTGGCCGCCCCCGCCCCCCCACCCCCCGCAAAGTCGGGGGGTCACACAAGAGGAGAACGCAAGCCCGAGTCCCCCAGAGCTCAGGACAGAAGCGGGGTGCGGGATTGGGGGCCCCTAGAAATGGCTGTCTCGGCTGAGGGAACACGCACACCCCGTTGCGGAAATCATGTTCCAAGTCTGGCTTCTGGAAGAGAAAAACCTAATTTTTGAAAGCTTCCTAAGTAATGCACTTTTCCATATAAAACAACGTTAATGAATCCACTTCCGCCTGACAGGGTGGAGGCACCCTAAGCGCCTGGATTTTAAAAGCTTCCATTAAAGCAGCTTTTCTTTTTTCAAAAAACAACGAATCGGAAAGTAAGTGCGGCGCCTGGTGAGGCCCGAGGCCGGCAGGAGGCTCAGCGCGGCCGCGGCCCCTCCCGGGCGGGCGCAGAGGGGGTCCCGCTGTGGGCAGGCCGCTCAGTGTCCATGGGTGCCGCCCAGGCTCGTCAGTTACGGTAAAAAGCTGGCGAGACGGAGACAAGAATGTGCTCCTGAGGAGGGAGAGAACGCGGGACAGAGCCCCAAGTTTGTGGCCCCGACAGCCCCCAGCTAACGTGGGACCCCCAGCCCCTCAGACCTACTACACCCAAAGCCCTGCTTTTCCGAGCCAGGCCTCAGGGGGGCTGGCCTCTGTGAGGGACAGGTCTGTGATCCAGCCACGCGGGTGTGCACCCCCTTCCCAAGATCTGTCTGGGACCCGGCCCTGAGGAGGGGCAAGCAGTGGCCCACGCTGCCTACCCACTGGTCAGAGGCCACAGAAGCGGCCGCGGTGGCCGCCAGCCAGGACACCAGGTAGCGCTGCGCGTGAGCCTGCGTCGCCCTGCAAGTGCAGGCTCGTTCATTCAGGAGCTCACGCGGCACCCGTCACACACATCGGGCTGTCCTAACACCAGACACAGCGAGAAAGCCGGAGGGGGGCCCTGCTTCCTCGCAGCCCACATCAACAGAACCTCGGAACCAGTCCGCTGTGACTGTGCTCAGAGCCCCAAGGGCGGGATGAGCCCCAGGGGAGCCCTCATCCCGGCGCAGCGCTCTGCCCCCCAGGACGCTCTAGACAAAACGGACTATCCATTTGCCTCCACATCTGTCCTTCCCTGCCTGCCCCCATCCTCCCCTCAAGCATCCGATTCACCTTCCAACCCCAACTCCACGCCACCTGCTGAGCCAGCCTCTCCTGGTCCTCCCCCGCCACCTCTCCCACCTGCACATACTCGCGCAGCCTCCACCCTGGAGCCAAGGCCTGGCACCGCACAGGTGAGAGGGTCACAGCGACAGCTCACCCACAGGCAACCCGAGCGTGGAATTCGGGGCCAGAAACAGTTGGTGGTGGAAGCCTCCAGGGAGAAGCTGATCAGAGTCGACGCTGGAGGAAGGTAGGGGGTGGAAGGGGAGGGAGGAGCAGGTCCCGGGCCTGGCCAAAAGCTCCCAGGGGCCATGCAGGGAGGGCACCCCAATGAGGCTGGAGGAACAGGGACCCTGAGGCAAGCAGCTCTGGGCGGTCCCTGCAGGTTCCCTCAGCAGAGCCCTGAGCAACCTGCGGAAGCGGTGTCCAGCCGCAGGGGACTCACAGGGAGGACTTCCCCACATCCAGGCCGGGCTGCGGGCCCAGCAGAGGCAGCCAGGTGAAGGTGAGGGACGGCTCCAGAGCCCGGTGGGAGGAACTGGCCCCTGAAATCTAACCCTTGCCATCATGGCTTCTGTCCCCAAGAGTGAGCCCCCCACATGAGGAAGGACAGCGCCCGGGAACGGAAGCATGGATGCTGCTGCTCACTCGAGGTCGCACACAGCACGTGGAGGGCACAGGGAAGGTCAAGTCGTGGGGTGTGGAGGACACGGGAGGGGCTGGGAAGGCAGGCCCGCCGGGACCTCACATTCGTGGTGTGTGGGCTGGGTTCAAATCCTGCCCCTGGGACTTACCGGGGGTGTCAGGCCACATAACCATGGAGCCCAAGCTTCCTCCCTCCCAAGTGGGGACAGAAACGCCTGCCCCACTGCCGACCTGGGGAGGTGGGAGGGCTCTGTGACACGGGCATGGTGAGTGGCAGTGGGCAGGGCTCAGCCCAGAGCGGCTGTGACAGCATATCCTCTATGACCAGCCGCAGAGAGGGAGGCAGAGGTGGCCTAGGGCCCGGGAGAGGGCGTCAGCCTGGAGGACCAGCCAAAGCACCTCCCAGGTGCCACAGCCTGCTGAGGGTCAGGACCCACCAGCCAGACGCCCACAGTAAGCCACTGCCTTCCCCGAGGCAGTGCGGAGCAGCAAGGTCATTAGGACAGTCCTGAGAAATGGCCATTCCAGGCTCCTCGCGTAAAGAGGGAAGAGTGGCCCCAGGGCCCAGCGGGGAGACAGGCACGTGAATATTTCACTGGTGTCCCATGAGCCACACAACACGCATGTCCACACCTGGTGACTTCTTGGGAATAACATCTCATTCAGAAACAAGCGGAACCCCACTGCCTGGGAAGCACCCCAAAGCAGCCAGCGGGGAAGGACTTGACCTTTCAGGTCATGGCCAGCTAGGTCACTGAACTCAAAAGCTGCTCAAAAGGGACCCAGAGCCAAGCCACTGAGCTGAGGCACCGCCTTCTGCCTCGAGCCAGGCTCACCCTGCTCACCCCTCAGGCTCACCCTGCTCACCCCTCCAGGCTCACCCTGCTCACCCCTCCAGGCTCACCCTGCTCACCCCTCAGGCTCACCCTGCTTACCCCTCCAGGCCTGTCACAGTGGAGCGCCCACCCATTAGGGGACCCTATGATCTGAGCCCGCAAAGCTGCTCGCCCTGCAGGTACAGGCAGGGCAGGGGAGGGAGGGGCAGGGATTCAGAAAGACAAGGGGCGGGTGTCCTCAGCGATCACTGTGCAAATCACTGTCACATTCATTTGCTTGACAAACATGTACAGGCACCCAGTGTGTGCCAAGCACCCAGTGTGTGCCAGGAACGACCTGGACGCTGGGCACAGGGCAGGGAGCAAGCAGGCAGCAAAAGCCACGGAGAGAAATGATGCAATTTCACAGTACACACTCAGGCAGTCCCGCTGTTCCCATTCTCCAGATGAAAACGCTGGGGGGAACTCGGCCACAGACTCAGAAACGGCCCCCCCGCCACCCCACCGCCGCCCCCCCGCCCCGTTGCGGCTGAATGCAAGACATGGAGCGGGGAGGGTCGGGTGGGATTGGGCTCTAGACCTGCTCTGACCTCAGGTCACCTAGAGGTGACCACACACACGGGCGAGCTCACTGTGCAGGGCTGTTTCCTGGCTTTTAGACTGGTCACTGCCTCACTCAGCTCCTCCTCCTCAGTCCCCAGGAGGGCACGGGATCAAAGGCAGCGACAGCAGGCAGTGCCCTCTGCACAGCGGGCCTGGCTCCTAAGCTCCTCCAGGACCCTTACAGAGCCTGCCCACCCACCCACCTGTCTGAGCAAAAGTCATCACCCACCTCCAAGGGGCAGAGGGCACCTGTCCTCCAGGGACACCCCCCAATTCCCTCTCCTCCGGAAGCTGCCAGGTGTGGAGGGCACAGGGGTGGGAGAGGATTGCCTCCTCACTGGCAGGAGTAAGCATCCAGGATGACATCCCGGGGGGGACAGCAATGGGGACATAGGTCCCTCTGAGTCCCATGCCTCGTCACCACTTCGATGTCCTCACTGCTGACAATGCAAACAAAGCACCCCCAGCAGGTCGGGATCTGGAGCTGCTGGTGGCCCCGAGGCCAGGCCCAGAGCAACCACGGCTCCCACGGAGACGCTCGGTGACAGGGAGCACACGCATGCTCTGTAAACAGAGGCACAGGCGCACAGAGGGCATGGCGACCCCAATCGTGACAGCAGGAGCACACACCAGGTCACTCAGCACGTCCCTTCAAGAAACAAGGCCAGCAGTTCGCTAAGAAAGAAGTGCTTTTAGCTGACTTCGTCTTTTAGCCTCAAATGCAGCAGAAACATTTCTGGAGCGAGGGTTAGCCCTGTGAAGCATGTTGCAGCCAGGCCGGAATGAGACACCCAGGGTGCCCCCACAGCCCCCCCAAGAATGCCGTGCAGAAGCCGGAGGAAACTGAGTCGGAAGAAGGAAGCGCAGTGCCAGCTGCTGTCCCGAGACCACAGCTCCGCTTTCCCGCCCGCTGGTCAGCCAGGGGCAACCCCTGGCGGCTGTGCAGTCATCTGGGTGTGACCTTGAACTATGACCCAGCAGAAGGACGATCCAGTGCCCTCTGACGCTGAGCTGCTACCTGGGCCCTCCCCCAGGTAACACTGACTTAGGGTGTCTCAGCCAGGGGGCTGCTGGGACCCCAGGACCTGCTCTGTGTGCACACAGGTGAAGCCAGAAGCCAAGGGAAGGGTCCCGCAGACCTCAGGAGGGCGCCTGTGCAAAGGCCCGCGCTGTGGGGGGTAAGCAGGCCGGGCTGGGCCGCCCTCGGGACAGCGGCTGAGGCAGACGCAAGACACCTCCTTGGCTTAGGGGACCCCAAGAGGACCGTCCTTTCTCAGAGCAGAGCCTGAGGAACGGGACCTGGAGAGTCCAGTCAGGGGCGGTTCCCATGAGTCTGTGTACACGGATTAACTCCCTCCTGGGTCACACCAGGAGGGAGAGGTCGGCCCCCGGTGGCAGGTGACCTGACTCCCCCTGGGTTCCCCCCCACCTGTGGATCACCCCACCTGCTCCACTCATATCCACACTGCAACTGACAGGCTCCCAACCGCACCAGCTCCTTGGCCTAGATGTGCACCCGTCTCCCACACATCCAGGCCTCTGCGGGGGAGCCCACCCCTTCGCTGTGTCAGGTGGCCCGTGGGCCTGCTCTAGGCCCACTTCCGAGCGAAGACCCCTTCACCTGAGCACTGGCCCCGCGGCGCCAAGCTGGGCCTTCTCCGGCCCTGAGCCTCCAGGCGCTCCGGCTCCCAGTGCCCCAGAGGCCAGCACCTCTCACATGTGGTTGGGGCAGTGCTCAGGGTGATTCTCCTGGGAAGCAGGTCTGTCAGTTCCTTGCTCAGCGCCACGGGGTGGGGCGGGACACTGGCCTGGCCCTGCATCGTGACTAACCGGGACATACGCTACCCAAACGTGGGCTCTCGGCGACGGCTTCATGTGCCATTCCTGGAAACTACTACAAGCCCAGGCCCTCCGACGGCCCACTCAGGGGACCGGGCAGACAAAGTGCGTCTCCCCGAGGCCAGGAACGCCTTGTTTCCCAGAGAGGAGCCGTGGCCAGTTGGCCTGCTTAATCCTGCCTCCAATGAAGAAACGGAAAGGGATTATGATACGGAGGGACCGGGCTGCTTGCGGTTATTACTGTACTTGACCGTGTTATGCTTTGATTTGGTGCCCTTTAATTAAATTTCAATTGATCCAGCAGTTCCAGCAATGATTTCTCAATAGTCATGGGATTCTGAAGATGCCTGGATCTGGCGGAATTCATATGGCACAGTCACCTGTCAATAACAACGGCTGGGGAGAGCCGCACACGGGGCGCCACGCACGGCCTGACCCCCCGAGCGGTGCAGGGAGGCCAAGCAGGCCTTCAGGTGGCTCTGGGTGCGGTCTCACCTCCCCACACCCCAGGGCCCTGTGAATAGGACGTTGTCCAAGTTAATCAAAGTGTATTTTTATTTATTTACACAAATACTATTTCATATATATATATTTTATTGATTTCAGGGAGGGAGAGATAAAACATCAGCGATGAGAGAGACTCATGGACCGGCTGCCTCCTGCACGCCCCACACGGGGGATGGAGCCCACAACCCGGGCCTGTGCCCTGACCGGGAACTGAACTGTGACCTCCTGGGTCCGAGGTGACACTCAGACACTGAGCCACGGGCTCGAAGTGTATTTTTAAAAACGGCGTGTTTACTTTCCCAACTCTCCACCCCAAGAAAATAAAATGAGCTCGGACTCTGGTTCCAACTATCAGCTCCGGCTGCCAGGCCGGGAAGGGAGGCAGGGCCACCGTCCTGGGGCTACGATGGATGGGGCGCATCCGGAGGTGAGCAAGCTGCCAAGTCCTCGGCACAAAAACCTTTCCTGGGGAGAGCGCTCGGCCCTCACTTCCAACACCGAGCCCAGGTGAGCGTCTGCGGTGGCAGTGCCGGCTGCCTGTGCCAGGAAGCAGATGAGCTACGGCAGCACTGGGGAGACCGACACAGCGGCCTGGCACCAGCCTGCCCACACGGAGCCCTGGGCCCCACTGGACTCGGGGTGCCCTGCACGGGCCCCAGGCCGGGGCTGCGCTGGTGCCAGACAGTAAAGGCCCCTTCCTCTGACAGCCTCTGGGGACAGATGATCCACAGACAAGGAGACGACAGGACAGCAGGCAGCTGAAAGGCCTGGGAGAAACCCAGCAAGTGGAGGTGGAGTGCGCTGCAGGGAGGGCGGTGAGGAAGCAGGTGGGGGTGGAGGGGGGTTCTGAGCAGAACCGAGGGGACGTGACGCGGTGGGAACTGCCTGGGCCCCGGGCAGGCGGCACAGTAGGGCACAGGCATGGAGAACGGGGAAGCTGAGGCCTCGGGTCACAGAGGACTCGGGAGTGTACCCCAAGTGTGCGGGGTCTGAGCCAGATGCGAGGAGGCCCCTGCGGGCCCCTGGTCAGGGGCACAGCAGAAGGATCGCCAGGGGCGCTCTCTCAGAAGCCAGGGCCCCAGGGTCCAGCTGGATGGCTCCGGCCCAGGGGATGGCACCCATCATGCCCGTCGGGCTGGCCGGTACCTGCTGCTCATCTGTTCTCGATGTCTCACCGAGAGGGACTGTCATCGGGGGAACGGTGCACACTCGCCGTGGGAGGAGGCCTCCAGAGGCGCCCGCTTCTCAAGGTCACGGCGCGGCAGTTGGACGGGGCCCAGGCCGCCTCAGCTGCCACATTTGAAGCCTGCCCCGAGCATGCCTGGCTGGGAAGTGGCCCCGAGACAAACGGCAGCGCCTCACTGTCCTTTAAAGTCTCTGCCCCCCCAGACATGTGGGAGCTGGGGGGGCGGAGGGGCCGCCGGAGGGCACGGCTGAGGCTGCGACTCCCTCACTTCCTTGCAGCGTGAGCGCCTGGAGGGCAGGGCTGTGTCCCTGTGCCGTCGCAGAGCCCAGATGTCTGGCGACTCAGCAAACAGCGAGCGGTGACGATGCCGCCCGGCCCCAGGACACCCCCCACGCCTCCTGCCTCACCAAGTCAAGGGCAGTGGGAAGGAACCACACGCCGGATTTCCATAAGGCAAAGCAACCCAAAGCAGTTAGAACGGACAGATCCCAGCCATTTAAACACTGAGACCGAGCAGTGACGTCTGCAGTGGGGACAGACCCCCTTCCCTCCGAGGCCCGGGGACCCTCTGGCGACAGGGAGGCCGTCTCGGGGCTCCCGCTGGCCGCCGTGCGTGGCAGAGGCAGGAGGGTTAAACTTGGCTCTACTGCGTGCTCTGCTTTACTGCAGAAACCGGCCCTGGCCCCAGGCAGATAATAACTGTATGGAAACATTCACACAGCACCTTCCGCTCTCCCTTCAGGGAAAGACTGCGGCGCTCAGAAGCGAGGGGGAGGGAAAATTAAATAAAACGTACGTTTAAATAACAGCCACCACGCGGGGATGGGAGGCAGATTTCTGAGCCAACTTCCAAATCCGCGCCGCTGATGTGCCTTGGAAACAATCTCCCTCTGCCTTCTGTTGCTTAAACAGCAATTATTAAAGGCATCAATTAAACACGCCCAGCCTGCCGTTCCCACTGCCGGGTCCCTGGCTGTCCCCGGCCCTGCCTGCAGCCCCTGCCACCCTGCACTGCGTCGGGGGCAGGGCCGGTCAGAATCAGCCTCTTCTCTGCTCCACGTGCCATGTTGTCAGGCCCGAGTGGGTGGGCAGCTCCTGACATGAGGCTCTCCTGCCACCTCCAATTAGCATTCAGTCCAGACCCAGGCCCGATCGGCATCAAGCCGCCGCCTCTGTCAGCATGGCACCACCCCCCAGCCCTCCCCAGGAAGAGGACCGCCCTGGATCGGATCGCCAGGCCCATTTCCACATGACGTGAAAGAGGAAACCCCTCTTCGTAGCATCCGGATCACAGGAAGCTGGCTTGTCAGGAGGGGTCGAGAGCAATCAGGGGGGACTCCCATGGCCAGAGCGGAGACATTCGCTGGGCAAGGGGGGCACCAGCTCACATCCCTGGGCACCTGGAGGAGCAGGGCTGGCGCGTCTCCAGGGAGGGTTGGCTGGTGCTCTCCAGGCTGCACCAGCAGCCACTCTGCACCTCATAGCCCTTTACTGAGCATCGTCTGTGCTCAAGGCCCTGGGTCTGGCCCCAGAGCACATGAGAGATGCAGGCATCATCCCCAATATGTAACACACACACATCCACAGATTATTAATAAAGAAACATGCCACGTGCCAAATGACAACAATCCATTGTGTGGGGCGGCAGCGGGGGGGGGACGGGGGGGCCTGGAGGGGGCCGGCAAGGCTAAAACCCAGGGAAAACGGAACTGAAACCTACGGGGGTCCCCATTACCCGGGACTAGCGGAAGGGACAGGCAGTTCCACTGCCCCACTAAGGAGCGGAGGCTTTCTCCTGCCGAGCGGGGTCCCTGACCGCAGGGTGGGTTAAGCCAGGAATGACTTGGGGGTGGGGGGCGTCACGAGGGCCCACACTGGGGCAGTGAAGGGAGAGGTAGGGGGAGAGAGAGAGAAACATCGACGTGAGCGAGACATCGATTGGTTGCCTCCAACACACGCCCGGGGGATCGAACCTGCAACCCCTCAGTGTGCAGGCTGGTGCTCTAACCACTGAGCACATCACCCAGGGCTCAAAGCTGAGTTTTTGAGACACTTCTATTAAAGCGTAATTAGCATACAGTAGAAAGTACATACCTTAATGTTTGGAGAGTACTGACAGCTACATACACCCGCGTCATCACTACCCCAGAGGGGAGGCGGTCCATGTCCAGCGCCCAGGCACTTCTCTTCCCAGCCATTTCCCTCCCTGCCCTCGGGGGACCACTCTGGTCACCGCGGATTGGCTGCATGAGTACGTGCAGGTGACCTTGAACCCAGGCCTGAATTGTGCATGGCCACGTCCATGTGGACCTTCTAATAAATCCCTGAGCCGTTTGCGATGTGCAGAGGCAGGGCCGGCTGCAGGTGTCAATCGACAGGCCACTTCAGATAGGCGGCCTGGGCGTCCTCGGGGTTCGTACCCAAGGGCGTCCTGGACCCCACCCCTGCAGATACTGACAGACAACTAAGTTTTGTGGGAGTCAAATGCTGTTTGTAGATTTCTGACTGTGCGGGGGAAGGGGAGGCGCCTCTAACCCCTGTGTTGCTCTAGGGTCAATGCACTTCGTGTTCGAGATCCACTCGTTGGTTTGTATCAGCAGTTCATTCTTTTCATTGTTCCGTAGCATTCCGTTGGGATCGTTTACCCCGTTTTCAGGTGATGGAGAGCTGGGCCACTTCCAATCGGGGCCTCCATTAGAAACATTCTGTGCAAGTTCTTTTGTGAACGTACGTTTTTATTTCTCTAAGGCTGACACTTAAGAGTGGGCTTGCTGGACCAGGTCACAGACGTTCAACTTCACAAAAACGGCCAAACCAGTCTCCAAAGAAGTTATACCACTGAATGCGCCTACCAGTCGCCCGACAATCTCACCGGTATTTAGTGGTGGTGGTTTTCCAATGGACGGTATCTCCAGTGGTTGTAACTGTACTTCCCTGATGAGTGATGTCGAGCATCCTTCCACGTTTACTGGCCACTCACAGATCTTCCTTTGTGAAGTACGTCTTAAAAGTGTCTACACATTTTAACAAAGACATAGAGTTGTGTACTCACAACAATAATCAAAGTATAGAACGTTCCTATCACCCCAGGAAGTCCCCTTGTGCCCTCGTAGCGTTAACTCACCTCCGCCTTCCACCCTCCAGCACCCTCTGCCCTCTGTTTTGCTTTCCCGGAGCGCCACATAAACGTGACCAGGCAGAGGCGGCCTTGGAGCCGTGGATCCTTTTCACTGAGCGTAACGCACTGAGAGATGCAGTCACACCGTTTCTTCGCTTTTACTGCTGAGTAGTGCTCCCATGGAGCTGTTGATTCCTTCACCAGCTGGGTGACATTGGGGTTTTCAGCTTTGGGAAATCATGAGTCAAGCCACTGCAGTCACCGACGCATGCGTTTCTGAATGACCACACCCCTCACACCTAGCAGCGGTTGCTGGGTCACACACACTATCGAACAGATCTGAGTTTCCTGAAGACTAGGTTTATAAGACACTGTCAAACTTCTTTCCAAAATGGATCCTGCGTCCCCACCAGCACAGAGGAGCTGGCGTTATCAGGGTTTTATTGGTCTTGTTGTGAAGACTTACTACTACAGGAGTGTCCTGGCATCTCCTTGTGGTTTCCACTGTCACTTCCCCGGTAACGAATGATGTTAAGCATCTCCGTGTGCTTAGTTGCCATCTGTACATCTTCAAGTGTCCATTCAAGATCTCTTGCCCATGTTTAAAGTGGGCTGCTTGTATGTTATTAAGTTTTAAGAGTACTTCATATATTCTGCATACAAGTCCTTTCTTAGATGTACATTTTGCAAATGTTTCCTCCCACACTGTGGCTTGTCTGTTCGGTGTCTTAACAGTATCCTTGGAAGAAGAGAACTTTTATATTTTAATGGAGTCTGAAATCCTTCTCTCTTACGGATTGTGCTTTTGGTATCTAAGAAATCCTTGTTTATTCCAAGGTCATGAAAACGTTCTCCTGTGTTTTCTAGAAGCTTCCTAGTTTCGAATCTGAACTTTAGAGATCTGCATGATCCATTCCGAGTGGTTTTTTGTATACGGTGCAGGGTATGGGTTGAGGTGCATGGGTTCTTGCATCTGATACTCAATTGTTCTTGCTACCCAACTATTCCACTAGGAGACTGCCCTTTCTCCAATGAACCGCCTTGGCACCTTTGCCAAAATTCACTGCCCATCCACAGGTGGGTCTCTTTCTGGACTCCCTATTCTGACCCCTTGATCTGTGTCCATCTTTTCATAATTCCACAGAGTCTTGATGATTGTAGCTTTAGAGGAAGCCTTCAAAATCAGACAATGCCATCGTCTGTATAGCTTTGCTTTTTCAAAACTGATTTGGTTTGGTTCAGTGGACAGAGTGTCAGCCTGCAGCCCAAAGGATCCCGGGTTCGATTCCAATCAAGGGCACGTACCTAGGTTGCAGGCTCCTCCCCGGCCTAGGCACTGGTCAGGGCACATGCAGGAGGCAACCAATCGATGTGTTTCTCTCACATCCATCTTTCTTTCTGTCCTTCCCTCTCTTCCACTCCCTAAAAATCAATGGGAAAATATCCTCAGGTGGGGATTGCCAAACAAAAAAGATTGATCTGGTTTTTCTAGGCCCTTTGCATGTCCGTGTAAAGTTCACAATCAGCTTGACCACGTTCTGACTAGGCTAGCACCAAATCAGTAAATCAGATGAGGAAGACAAACATCTGAACAGCACTGACTGTCTGGAGGTTGGCTTTCATTTCTAGCAGCAGTGTGCCGTACTTCCCAGTGTCTGAGTCTGGCACCGATTTACTCCGTTTCATCCGAAGGCAGCTGATGTCTTTGAAGCTCCTGCAAACGGCACTGACGTTTTAATGTCATCGTTTTTTTGACTCCTTGGTAGAAAGACAACTGACCGTGCATCTCGGAGCCTGGCGGAAGCCACTGGTTCAGGTCGCCCGTGTGCACAAATCCCCCGAAGACTTTCCCTAATCACATGGTTTGCAAATAACAGTGAGTTCGATTCTGAGTTTCCTTTGTCTGAGACTCCAAAGGCTAGTGCTCTGCAATGACCGGCAAGGGTCAGAAATTTCAGGAAGGAAACAACACGGAGAGAATCCCTTTGACTGCGCAAGTGGGCACAGTGACATCTTGAGCTCGGAGGTGTAGACCCTCTTCCTGTTGCGTGAACACTGTGCTCCAGGGGTGACGGGAGGCTGGCCGACTGCGTGGCAATGGTGCCATCGTCGGGGACGCTGGTGGCTGTGACAACTTAGACAGTTTCTCAGTCCTCCTCCACGGCAGCTCCTTCTCCTAAGCGCACGCAGCAGGCGGTTCTGGGTGTCTTTAGCCTCTAATATCCGGGTGTGTGCCGTAAGCTTCCGGCAATAGGATCTCTCTTGGCCTGCTAAACAGACTTGGGGTCTCAAATGTACTTTCCAAATAGCTCTCGATCTCATCCGTGGGGCTGTGCAAAGGTCTCCGTTCTAGGCACTGACAATCCAACAATGATACACACACAGCAGTGTGTGGCATGTAAAAACCAAAGACCCTGTTTAACAGGGAGTCCGCGCCACGTTTGCGGCTCAGTCAGTGAACGCACAGAACCAGGGAGCAGACTGACAGATGACTTGACAAGGGCTGAGACTTCACGTGTATCTCTGCCGCCCTCTGCCTCGCTCCCACCCTGCCACCCTCTGGAATGTGACCCCGGTCCTCAGTCACATCGATGGTATCACCCAGGATCTGTGGGAGTTAATTACTGCCTCCATCACTAAAGGCAAGTAATTACTTAGCACGCCAGTGTGTCCTGCCCAGTGGCTTCAGGCGTGACCTTTTTTGGAAGAAGGTAGTAAAACCATGCGGGGTTGGGCAAAAGTAGGGGTGAGTACGTGCACACAGTTTATCCTCCTATTATTAATTACTGTACCATTCTCCACACAGCTGTAACCCTCCTGGCCCCACACCTGTGTGCCTTTGTGTGGTTGTCTGTGTAATTTTTTAACGGAAAAACAGCTCCAGAGCCCCCCCACTGCCGTTCGATCAAATGCAAGGCAAGTGATTGCTGAGTTTCCCGTTACGCTCGCCCTTAAATCATGCTGTTTGGTCTGGTTGTATATCCAGCCCTACGGGGAGCTGTGCGAAGGCATATATTTGGCAAGCTTTCAAACCGCGGCTACAAAACATGTGCTGAAGAAAATGATTCAAAATATTAAGAAAGCAGTCATTTATTTCAGGACGCCTGTTCACGTGAGACAATAAGCTGCTTCCCAGAATAGGCGCCATCCATCAGGACACCACCACACGCCGGCGTGCGCTGGCGGGGCCTGCCTCTCAGCCGTCACCCGCAGTGACGGCCATTCATCACCCGCAGGGCGCCCGGGGGACAGCAGCAGCCTGGCACACCTGCAGGAGGGCGCCCCCCCCCACCCAGAGGCACCCAGAGCCCGATGGGTCTTGCCCCACATCCGCACGAGCGTCCGCGGGGCACGGAGGGTTGAGGAGCACCTGGGGACTGGTCTGCAGCACCCACTTCTCGGTCCAAACAGAACCCACCAGGTACCAGATGGTTCGCTCTGTGAGGAGGGGTCCCGCCAGGAGCCAGGAGAGATGGGCCAGCGGAAGCAAAGGAGATTCGGTCCCTCCAGAGCGGCCCCTGGAAACCCTGTCCCCCCGAGGGCCACCACCGGCCAAGTCCACCCAGGACCATCCCCGACACTGGCCCTGGCTCTCACGTCCATGAGTTTCACCTCACCTGCCTGAAACCCGGGGGGAGCATCTCCTTCCACCCTGAGGAGGGGCACAGGGGACTTGTCAAGTTCATTCACAGCCGGTTTCCCCCACAGCAGGACGCCCCGACGTTCAGCATTTCTCCGCCACCTTTAAGAAAAACCGCACGAGCCAACCGCACGGATGGACCGTCAGCACAGGGCGCGGGCGCGCTAGTGGCCTCACCCTCGTTCGCTTTAACAGGCTGCCCTGCCCCCGCACAGGGCGGGAGCCCGCAGACAGGGGTCCACGCAGGGAAGTGGGGGTGTCCAGGCCGAGCCCCGAGGGGAGACCTTGCGCCTGGGATGCAGAAGGCAGAATCCAGGCTCTTCTGAGCTTCGGGCTTGAAACGCAACCCTCGTCCTCGCAAATACTCTTCCATGCTGTGCCTGCCAACCCCGAACACCAAGCCTCACCTTCTACCAGCAGGGAACGGCGCCCTCAAACGGAAAGGCTGGTCTCGGGCCTCGCACCTGATGGGGCTTCGGAAGGGAAGGGTGTCTCCTGGCTCTAAGCGGCCCGAGCTACGCCCCGCCTCCCGGGACCCCCGTCCCCACGGAAAGGCCCTCGGTACCAAGCAGCTGCTCACGGGCCATTTCCAGCTTCGTTACCAGGCTGTTTTAACCGGTATTTCTCTGCCCTGAGTGTGCCGCCATTTAAAATGTTTGCTAGTTAGCCGTAATTATGGAAATGCAGCAGCCGTTTCTATTTTTAAGAGGGAACCCCATTTAGCCTTCTTACATCCTGCAAGGTTTAAAATAGCTAGTCCGGTGATGTTTTCACTTAATTCAAACTGTCGGTGTGTCTTTAAATACAGGTTCAGCAGAAAGCAAAGCAAGTCAAACATTTACTTTCTATTAAACATCTAAACCGGAAGATTAAACCTACTTTACATTTAACAGAAGCAGCCGGCGCACCTCCCGGAGCAGGGCTGATGTTTAAGAGGCAATCAATTTAGGAAGACAGCGATGGATTGCTTTAAACTCTTCAGAAAAGGAAAAATACTTTTGAGCCGATCTTTTCATTATAGTACCTTCCAAAGAGCCCCCGGAGCCTTTATTCCCTCCAAACCTAAGGCGTTTTAAAGGCAACTCTTGCCCCTACTTCCACATGAAATATTCAGCACAGCATAATTAAATTGCAGCCCGTGCTATTCTTGCTGGCTTTCATTAGGTTCACGGAAACAGAGGGTGGCATCACGTCTGCAACAAACTTCCCAGCAACTTCGCATTCACCGTGAGGACTTGGTTCGCAAACTGAACTGGAAATGCGAAACCTACTCGGAAGGCCCCTTTCGAGCCAGGACAGACGGGAGGCCTTAGAGAGCGGCTCGCCCCTGCGTCACGCCACACCCAGCCTGCGAGGACACACCTGCCCGTGCCCTGCGTCCGTGGCGGTGCTGGCCCCGGCACGCGTGCAGATACCGGGCCTGCTTCACTTCTCGATGCGAGTCAGTCTGGGGCGCACATAAAGCGGAAAGGGAAGAGGCAGGCACGTCAGCCCCAGCCGTGGCCGAAAGGAATGTGCACGCGGGACACATATCTGGCTGCTGGGCCATTTCATTCGCAGGCAGTGGGCTTGATGTGTTCGGTCTGGATTGTCAATTACACAACCCCGATCTTCACGTTTCCCAGCCGGTGTCAGCCAGCTACCAATGAACACCGCCCTCCCGGAGAGGCGACCCGGGTCATGGGACTCCAACGTTCAAGGACGGGGAGGGGTGAGAACCGCTCAGGGACCCCCAGCCAAGCCCACCAGCCAACGCCAGCCCGGAGCCCCAGCTCATCTCACTTCCTCAGGAGGAGTCCCAGGGGATCCCAGAGGGTCGCATCCAGCACCACATGCGACTCCCCCGGAACGCGCACGCGACGCTGGCGCCTCCGTCTGGAGTTCGCACCCACCGACAGGGCGCTCTCCGAGCGACGCTCACCCAGCTCCTCGGCCAGCCGGCCGCCTGCTGTGCAACCTCCTCCCAGCACCCCACCTGACGAGGGACCCACGACAACAGAGCTCTCGCACAGAACGGCCGAAGGGAGCCGCAGCCCGGCCCTGCTCGAGGCCCGGGCCGCCACCGGGCCGCCCCGAATCCGCAGGCACCAGGCTAGAGTCCGGCAGGCACCTGGATGCTCTGTCAGCTTAAAAAACAGAAAAGATGGCTCTTTAATGAGACTGTTAGAACTTCTAAAGGTTGAAAATACCTTACTTCTCACACTTGACTTTGGCTTTGTAGATTCGCCTAAGCTATTGATTAAAAAAAACAAAAAAAAAAACCACCAAACGCAGCCAAAGTGGCCAGTGCGACGTAAGCGTCTAAGAGCTGCCACTCTGGTTTCAGAAAGGACCAGGGAGGCTGCCAGACCTGCAGGCAGACCCGAAACAAAGCCAACGCGGCCACCTCCAACGCCTCCGCCACGGGAGTAGCTGTTAGACTTAGAGGGGGGCACCCCCCGCCCCCCGCCGCCTCCCCAGCCCTGCCATCCTCGCAAACATTTTATAACGCTCACTTCTACTTCTGACGGATCCAAATGTTTAAATAAGACGCGCTGCTCCCTTTCAAGAACCGGGCCCATTTATCACTCTTTCAAACTCCATCATCTCCTCAGCCAAGTGTCTTCGTGGCTCTTGTAAAAAAGACACCGCCCGTGTCTCAAATGTCAGGGTTTCACTGCAGCACAACGTGTGGCCCCAAGTTCACCAAGAGGACGTGGCCTCCGAGAGGCGGCAGTTGTGCCGGGGCCCGTGGACGCACAGGGCAGCACAGACCACGATGCCCTGAGGCACAGCACTCTCAGTGAGGTTGTTACATCAGCCTAGCGATGCTGACCTCAGGATATTCAATAGGATCTGGCTGAACACCATATGTAAGTTGGCAATCAGATATCAAAGCACTGCTATGCCTATTAAAAGCATGGGTGTGATCACTGGGGCAGGACGTGGCCAGTTTAAAAGGGGTAAGCAACGTTTTCAAAGCCGCATCATGGCAGGAGGTGCTGGGAGGCAAGGCCTGGGCTCAGCCTATTGGCAGAACAGCTCCGTGAACTTGGGCTCTGAGTCTCCAATGTGGCCTCCCTCACCTCCCCCTGACACGTGCAGGGAGTGACACAGCTCTCCCTGCCTAGATGCCTGGTTTTATTTAGTTACTAGAGGCCCGGTGCACGAAATTCATGTACGGGGCAGTGGGGAAGGTGTCCCTCAAGCTCGGCCTGCACCATCTCACAATCCGGGACCACTGGTTCCTAACTGCTCGTCTGCCTGCCTGCCTGATCGCCCCTAACCACTCTCCTGCCTGCGTGATTGCCCCTAACCACTCTCCTGCCTGCCTGATCGCCCCTAACCACTCTCCTGCCTGCGTGATTGCCCCTAACCACTCTCCTGCCTGCCTGATCGCCCCTAACCACTCTCCTGCCTGCGTGATTGCCCCTAACCGCCTCTGCCTCGGCCCCTGCACACGGGACCCAGGCTTTCCTCCTCTGGCCGGCCACAGGCAACCGGGACCCGGGCTTCCCTCCCTCTGACTGGCCGCAGGCACCCAGGACCTGGCTTCCCTCCCTCCAGCCAGCCGCAGGCACCAAGGACCCCGGGCGGCTTCGCCCGGGCCCCAGCTTTGTCAGGAGGGACGTCTGGAATGACATCCTATCTATCTGGTCTAATTAGCATATTACCCTTTTATTAGTATAGATTTCTTTTAAAATCTTTATTGTTGCAAGTATTATATATGTCCCTTTTCCCCCACTAACCCCTTCTAGCCTGCCCCCTCCCCTGTCATGGTTTTCAAATAAACCAAATGAGATACTGCCTGGGAAATCACTTTCTTAAACTGGAGGAGTACACAAAATGAGAGCTGCTATTATTTTTTGTTTCTATAACAACAATTTATAGATCCTCTATGTATTAAAACTAGCCAGTGGACTTTTCACTGGGAAGCCCAGTTCGCTTCTTTTTCATTTCTGAGTATAAGGAATGGTGTGGGATCCTGGGGCAGGGGGACGCATGTGCTCTGCCTTGACTTAGGTCGCGAGGCACAAGGAGTGGCCATGAGACTGCAGACATGCCCGGCTGAGACCTGGCACGAGCTGCCCACCGGCCTTTCCTTCGGTCCCACGGCTCATTAGCTGCATAAACAGGGCAAGTGTTTTAGGTGTTAAGATCCTAGAAAATCAAAAGGTTATTCTAATGTCAAATGGGCACAGCCATGCACCAAGGTAAAGAGAGAGGATGGTTGGGAGCCAGTGCCACATCCAGGCAGAACTGAGGCACGCAAGGCAGCCGTCTCAGCCGCAGCACAGCCAAGTGCTCGCCTGGCACTGGGAGCCAATCTGATGCCAGTTCACGGGATTATGTAAGAAAAGTCATCAGGAAAACAACCGCTCAGCGATGCTCGCAGACGCTGGGGGAGGGGGCTTGGGATCTCTGTACCGTCTTTGCAACTTTGCTGGAAATATGAAATCATTCCAAAATAAATTACTTTTAAATGCGAAGGTGGAGGAGCTTCTAGGAAGAGAAGGAAATCAGCACGTATTTAACAGCACCCGCAGGTCACTGTGTTAAGACTTTTTCCCGTGTCAGCTCCTTCCGACCTCACACCGTCTCCTGACGGGCCAGAAGCAGCAGCTCAAGAAGCTCACGAGAGGCAGAGGCTCTCCCAGGGCCCGTCCTTCCAGACAGGCGGGTGGACCCAGTGCCTGGGCGGCCTGGCCCCACAGCCGAGGGACCCACGCGGGAAAGGCCAATGGCCTTCCGACAGCAAGTGCACCTGAAAACGCTCGCACCACAAGTTCCCACGGGGCGGGGGGGGGGGGGCGCTCGCTGCAGCTCCAGGAAGGCCGGGGAGCTCCGGGGCCAGGGCTGAACAGGGAGCGGGAAACTGAGAAACAGAGCATTCTAGACGGGCACACACTAGCCACCCCGGGGCTTTCCGACCCCGCCAGAACCAGAGCTCCCAGGAAGGACCCATGACGGGGCTGAGGTCCCCCCCCCCCGCCTGCTGTCCTGAGTGCCATCAGAGGGCACTAACCCACGTCATCACTCTTGAAAAGCTTACGTCACACATTTTAAGCTGCAGGAATGTTGAATAGATTCCAAATCAATGAAGGGCTATGTGATCAAACAGAGGCTTACGCATCTGTTGGTCATACCTGTCCACTGAACCCCATAAAAGCTGTAAGTCACACATGCAGCACCAGGGGTGGGAGGATTTGGGGGGGGGGTCCCAAAAACAGTAATTTAACCAAACGTCCAGATTTTGAAAAGAAAACGAAGCTACCCATTTGCTCCTGCACCTTTTGCCGTCACGTAGCGAAACCCTGGCATCTCTCCACGAACACACAGAAGAGCACCGAGAAAAACGCCTCCGCTGCTGCTTCGCTTTAAAGAGCCCCCCCCCCCCCCCGCAGTGAACCAAAGGGGACACCCCCCGTAATACCACCACAGCAGTTTATTCCGCGTGACTGGGACGTGACCGAACCTTTCGTACGGCCATCCTTGGAAGAGTAAGTGGCAAACGCTTACTGGGGTTCACGCCGCCGTGGCTGCCCCTCTGAGCACATCGCACTTCACACTCCCAACGCCCCTCTGAGAGGTTGGAAATGCCGTTTTGGTAAAAAGTTCCACCTTGCATTTCTGGGATGCAATCAAGAGTTTTGTTTTACAGCTGTACCCTCCTGATGATTTATTTGTCCACAAACTGCAAATGCCGATCTGTGAGTTCTGCCTCATTAACCACCTTCTGGAGCTTTAGTTCTTCACCCCAGAATGCCCACTTCCGACCCTCTCATGGCGGGGACGAGCATGATCACAACAGGTCGGCATAAGTTTAATGAAAAATGCATTATGCCCTGAAAGGCGTTTTGCTTTTGTTTCGCTTCGTGGTGCATAAAAACCCGGTCTCTGCTTCTCACACTTTATTTACCGAAACTGAAACATCACTGGGTTCGCCAGAAGCATCTCTTCCCCCTGGAAAGACACCCCGGGGCGGCTGGGCCCGTTTCCTCTGGTTTGCGGGAACGCCCTCGGTGTGCACTACATGGCCCAAGTCCGCGCTGAAATGGACAAAAGCGGACAAATCACACACGCCACACCTGAGAACGGTGTGCGCAGCTCATCACAAGCTCGCACCACAGATAAACTCACCTTGGGGCACCAGCCTCCGTCCCGGATGTTGTCTCCTTGGTTTGGGTTTGCTCTTTATATTTAAAAAAAAAGGAAAAGCCCTCCTCAGAGGTTTCCAAGAACAGCACTGGTACCCGGCCTAGCCCCCAAAGACTGCCGGCGGGCTGACTGTGACGTCCTGAAGGTAACCTGGGGCCAAAGGCACGTCGGTGTTATCTAGACTGCCTCCAACCTAGGCCTGCTAGTGGCCATTTTGGTCTCGGGTCTATTTGGGTTATTTTTTAACTGATGCCTAATTTATTACTGTGAACGATTAAATGTTAAGAAATCGTTGCAACGCCTGCCCACCTCCTACCTCCCTGTCTTTATTTCTCGATGTTTCTTACCGACTAGATGGCTTGAGAGTCAAGTCATCCAGAGACATGCTCGTGTTCTTCTCCGTTTCCCCCACCTCGGCAGGAGGCAGGGGCGCTGTCACCCAGAGGGCAGCTGCCACTCAGTCCCAGGGCCCCGCTGTGCCCGGCGGCTCCCAGGTACCCTGTGCAGGGCCGCCAGTCATTGCTATCCCAACCCAGTGTTCACATTTGCCCCACTGCCGTAAATCTCGCTGCCTTGTCATTTTTAAAGTCACCTGTAAACGGCAAATGGAAAGAAAACCATTCAGAGAGGAGGCACTGCTGGCTGACCCTCCACCACCCACCCACAGCATACTCGGACTTGACGCCGGCCGGGCACCGTCCTCCTGCTGGATACAAGGGTGACCAGACAGAGGCCCTGCTCCGTGGAGCTTCCATTCTCGTGGGTGACACGTGTAACCAGCATGTAAACACATCATCGCTCGGGCGGTGAGCGCTCTTAAGAGCTGAGAAGCTTGCCGAAGGGCCGGGGAGTAGCACCTGGGCATGGAGGCCTCGTGAGCAGGTGGCATGTGGACAGAGACCTGCTCTCCCAGAGCCAGGCCAGGCCGTGGGATCTCCGTCACAATAACTCTGGAGGAAGCCAGAGCGGGTCACTTCAAGCTATTCATTCTTCGTAACATTCAGTTCACATTAATTTCGGGTTTTGAGTACAATTAATTCACTAATAGAATCGCCTCGGAGCCAGGATGAGTTGGCAGGATGGCAGAGCTCCCCCTACGAGTCCGCCAGCTTCTCTCCAGCGCCAGCCCTCCCAGCTCCGGCTCTGTGGACCCTCCTCTTGCTGCGCCCATGAACAAGTGTGTGCTGAGAGCCTGAAATAAACAAGTGTAAAATGGGTCAAGACCATCGCTTCTGTTTCTGTTTTTAACTAAAGAAAATGTGCCCCATTTCCAGAGGCAGAGAGAAGAGAAATCTGGACAAAGGCAAACGGAAGTACACACTGAACATATGTACATGCACTTACATACCCCACACGCGACGACACATCTACCCACATATCTGACTTCTTCCTGCAAGAACTCAAAATGGGACCTTTTCTAATCGGCTTTTTTGCTCATTACAAAGTTATTGGAGCATCATTTTATTGGGTTGTACGTTTATCTTTATAAGGCCACAAAACTTTTTAAAGGATCAAATTAAAAATTAAAGATGATCGAGAGGAAGGTTCAATGAACGCTAATTTTATAGTAATTTTTACTGACTTACTCAGCAAACTACGTTTTGGTTTGGTTTGTCTAACAGCGTCCCCGGGGAGCGTGTACAGGGGTGACACGGATGAGCGTGTGCCAGCACACTGCTGTGCCACAGCAGCGCCTCCAGAGCGCCCCCTGCTGAAGGCTGTGCGGCACACAGGACTCGGGTGGGCAGCTCCCATCTCGTCCCCAGCACGTCCAGTCGTTACTTCCTAGGCCAGTTTCACAGTATTTAAAGGGATACTGCACGAGGAAAGGGACTAGCATTCGCCAATTATCTGTGACGCTGGCACGCTACAGGTGACTCCACAGCAGCGATACCTTAATGCATGCTGGGAGGGGGCCTGAGAAGACCGGCCCTTCCTAACCCACCTCTCGGTACCTGCCCCGCTGAGGCACTCATGGAGGAAGAGCCACAAAAGGAATGGTTTGGGGCAAAACACTGAACACTGTGCTGACGAGTCTTACAGGGCACATTGAGAGCATGCTGGGAGGGATGCCCAGTTTGGGACTGATTTCTACCCTCAAAATGGCTAAGCCTCAGCATCACCACTGAATTCCAGTGGATCAATTCAGTGACAGAACCATCGTCCTCAGTGCCAGTCAACCCCCGCCCCCCCCCATGAGCTTTAGAAGATGGCACTAAAGGACGCACTGGAGGAAGAGCGGGGCTACTCACAAGGCAAGTCCCTCATGACATTGGTGACCTACTTCCCTAGGGGCTAGTCAACGAATGAGGTCGTTAACTAAGACACCAGAACAACAAACTGAAGGTTTCAAGGCGATCAAACGTAAATTCCAATGTTTACATAAAATGCGATCATCTCTGCGGAATCGGCAGCTTCTGACTGGTTTTCCATTACTCTCTGCACATTTGCTCTCTGCCACCAAAATTTTAAGACCTGTATAAACAAAAACAATATTCATTCTCTTCCCCAAAAACAGTTATTATGCGTACGTTTTTGGCTGGAAGGTACATTAGCCTTCCCTCATTCGTGCCACTTCCCCCATTCACCCGCCCCATCCAGGCCCCAGAGCCACAGACAGACACTGGGCTGGGCTCCAGGGAAACAGAAATAGGTGAGGCCCCGCACCTGCTCCCAGGAGCCCCCGGCTGAGTGGATTAAAGAGCCCCAGAAAGAGGTGAGCTACAGTGTGCAAGGCAAGGGCCTCACCGGTAAGGAAAGCAGTGCCGTGTGAGAGTGAGCCGGCAGGACAGGCCGAGCAGAGTGGCGGCGGAAGAGCAGGCGGAGAGGACAGAGTGTGCGCAAGGTTAGAACTGAGAGCCTGCTGGGGGGGAGGGGGGAGGGGGGAGGGGGGAGGGGACGGGCAGGTGAGGCTGGTGGTTGTGTCTGACCATGACGGTCTTGGGGTTTGGTGTTTCTCCGCCTTCACCTACATCTACATCCAGGGATGGAGCTCCGGGCTGAGGAATACTAATCCACAGATACTTGGTAAAGGAAAATCCTGCCGGCAGCACAGAACCACGCAGAGAGCAGGCGAGCACCCAGTTCTGTGTCCCCGGGGGACGGGGCCAGGGCTGGCCTGCTGTAGTCACACACCTGTCTTGGCGAAGGTTATCTGGCTATGCCGGTTCAAGTTGCAGTTTCAGCAGGAAATTTCTGAAGGAATAAAGTACAAGCTTAAATGTTGTAAAAGCCAAAATGTTTGGCTTTTTTGAGGCAAAAACGACAAGGAAAAGATGCTAGTGACCCAGGTCTCAATAAAAGACACGGAGCAAATGTCACCGCGCTCACTGCCCTGGTCTCCGGGCCACACCGACCTTCCCTTCCACAGGAGCTGGGGCTGTGCAGGCACCAAATGAAGTGATTATGTCCACAATGCTTTTGAAAAGCTAATGCTTTGGCTCTTTTACATAATGTCTTATAATTTACAAGTGGCAACATAAAATAGCTCTTCTTGTGCTGGGACACATTATGATGCCGTAAAGATTTATGTGAGGAGGAGGGACTTTATAAGCAAAACACCGCTCGGCGGGGAGGAAACCCTCAAAGCAAACTGCAATGAAGCCATTAATGCTCTTTTAATTTCTGGCTTAATTTCCAGTTTGGTAGTCATCCTCTTCCCCCTCAGATGGAAACACTTTAATTAGAACAAAGAGAGTTTGGGAAAACTCGTGTCATCAGGGAACGTGCACTATTACTAAATGGTGTTTACCGAGTCTCTTGCAGGTGGATGCAAGGGTGCGAGAAGGACATTCTATTTAAACGTGCACAGCCAGTGAGCTCCCAGGGGAGACCAGTCTGGACGCTGACCACACAGACTGTCCAGGTCTCACGCCTGTGACATTGGCTCATTACTCCTCCAACGCGGAAGTCATCCAAGAACATGAGGGTCATAAACACGCGGCTCTGAGTGGGCTCTTCCTAAATACGGGGGCGGGCAGGATTTGGGACAATTTCTGGGTTCATCTTAACACAACAGGAAGCAAACGGCAGGGAACCTAAAGTCGTTGGAACTGGATAAAGGTGCTCATGGGTGCAGGGTCCTTCTACCTTCCCCGGGGTGCTGGGAGCACGGCAGGGGAGCAGCGCGTGCTGCCCGGGGCTCTGTTCCCCCTTCCAAAGCGGCTCCTCCTCCTGATGACTAGCTTTTTAAAAAACAGAGTTCTGACCCCAGCTTCGACGTTCATTAACCTTTAAAGACACGATGTGGATCAAAACAGATAGACTTTCTCTGCCTGGTACAGGGTGACCATGCCAGCCTCTCAACCCTGTGCGGTGTGTGTCTGACAGCCTCAGAGCTACCGCACGCGGCCTCTGCCGGGACTCACACACGCAGGACTGCTGAGCCGCGTACAACTCCGAGAGGGTGAGGCTTATGCCAAAATAAAGGCAGCGATCTAAGACGCCACAGATAACGACAGGCATCTGAAGGGCGCTTTCTCCTGAGGGAACGCAGCGCTGCGGTGAGTTGCTCACACCGAGTTGGTGTTTTCATCGGTGATTCAATGAACAGACTCTGGTCTGGATACAAGTGAAACCCCAAGTGGGAAGGTGCCATTTTTGGAAGATCCTGTCAAAACTAGGGCCTCGTGTCCTGAAATCTTACTCTGACTCAGAAATCTTGCCCCAAAGCCATGATTCCAAGGAGGTGCCACTCTAATGAGGCAAGACCCTGGCAGATGCTTGGAGAAGCGGGGACAGGGTCAGGGTCGGGAAGTCCTGCTTGGTGGGCAGAAGGTCACAGCAGTGCCCCTGAGGCACCGGCCCCTCTAAGAGCCACGGGCTCCCCTCCTGCCTCTCCATCCCTGTCCCTCTCACCAGGAGTCACCAGTGCTTTCAGATCCACATAGGAAAGCTTCATAAACCTTGGCCTCTCTGACCCTTGACCCTCTCCCCTCCGACGACCTTGGACTCACCTCCACCGTCATCCCCAAAGCCCGCGGGCCACACGGCCACTGGGCATTGGAAATGTGTCTTGTGTGAAGTAAGTAAGATGTGTGGAAGTGTAAGACCCATACTGGAGCTCAAGGCTTTGTACAAAAAAAATGTAAAATACCTCAATAATTTTATATTGATTACATGTCTACATGCTTTAGATATGCTGGGTCAGATAAAATATGTTAAAATTAACTTGGTTTGTGTCTTTGTGCCTTCTTGAAGCATGGCTACTAGGACGTTAAAAATGGCACCTGTGGCCTGGACTGTAACTCTATTGGCCAGCACTGCCCTAGCCTCGACGTGAACCAGTCGAATGGGCTCTTCATCAGAACAAACTCAAGCGCCCCCTCTGCCTCTAGAAAGCAGCGCCCCACGCACCACGCGCCTTCCTGTCCTCCTGCCGCGTGAACCGGCGGGAAGCGGGCTCACCCATGTCACGGATGACCTCCGGGCTGCCAGATCCGTGGTCAGTTCTCAGCCGGGCTCTTAGTGACCTTGAGCCGCATCTGACACCCACCCTCCAGGCGCCCCTCCTTGCTGTCCCTTTCGTCCTCTTTTGCTTCCTTCTCCTGCCTCTTCCCACTGGGCAGCCCTGGTCTGTGGGAGCGTCTCTCCCACCCACTCACACCCTGCAGGACTCCACCTCGGAGAGCTCAAGAGCGAGCGTGCTACACGCTGAAAACCGAACAGTCCAGCTCAGGTCTAGGCCCCCCTCTCCACGTCAGACTCAGGCGGCGTGGCCGCCATGTCAACACGTCCACACACAACCCCGGCTCTGTCCTCTGCCTTTCCCCCGCCTGCGGCGCCCTCGGGGTCCCAGCCTCAGTCAGGGTGGGGTGCTCCCCTCCCTCCAGGCGCCAGTGCGTTTGCACGGGGCCTATCCGCTGGCTCCCGAGGCACATCCAGCTCTGACCGCTCCCTCCGCCGGTCCCAGCACCCTCCGCCCTTGCAACATGTCTGCTAGCTGGCCCCCCTGCTTCCATCCCTATCCCTACGCCAGGGAGCAGCAAACTCCTCTGAAAGGGCCAGGCAGGGAATAGCTGGGGCTCTGCGGGCCAGATGGTCTCTGTCCTAACTACTCAACTTGGCTTCCAGCTCAAAAGCAGCTCAGACGATAGGTGAGTGAAGAGCGTGGCCCCGTTCCATGAAACAGGAACTGAAATGGACACTGTTTAATGCCAGATCACTTCCATGTGCCACAAAATGTTATTATTCATCTTCTTTTTCAACAGCTGGCAAACGGAAAAAGCAGCTTAGCTTGCTGGCCGCACAAAAGCAGGCCCCAGGCTGACTTTGGCCCCGAGGCCAGAGTTGCAGCCCCTGCCCGGGACTACTCCCCGCACCGCGCGCACAGCGACCCTCTGAATCACGCTGTTTCCTGCTCAGGTCTCAGATGGCTTCCCTTCTCGTTCAGCGACATCGAAGACCTTCCCATGACCTCGGGGCCCACTACCTCGTCTCCTCCTCCCACCGCCCACACTCAAAGCAGCCCCACTGGCCCCGCCCAGCTCTCCTCGCCTCACTTTTGCTATTGCCACACACGGGGGGGGGGGGGGGGGGGGTTGGGGGGGGCGGGCCTTGCTGTTCCCTCTGCTGGGAACACTCTTTCCTCAGATACCCACAGTGCCATGTCCTCCAAATCACCGAGTGAGACCCTGTTCAAGTCCCTCTCTAAACAGACACTGAAACAGCTACAGCCCTTTACGCAGTTCACCTGGCTTTGTGGCTCGGCCATGTTTACTGCCATCTGGCATCTTTCCCTTCGTCTACTTAGAGCTCAACAGACGAGGCCGCTTTTGAACAGAAACAAAACAGCCTGGTGTTTAGGGGCATGAAACGGGGAGGCGCATGGCTGGCCGGCCTGCCCCAGCACCGCTCGATGGCGGGGTGACCCTGAGCACCCCCGTCCTCACCTGTGCGGCCGGGAGAAGACGCCCGCCTGCCCAGAGCCCTGGGGGAACACGTGACCAAGCTCACTGGGGCAGAGAATGACTCCACTGCTACTGCGTGACTTCTGTTCTCGACCTCCCGCCCCCCTCTTGGAGGGGCAGTGCCTCGTTCTGTCCGACTTAGGTCCTGGGACCCAGGACAGGCTGTGCTCGCGTCCAGTCGCTACGTACTGGACAGAGGCAGAGGGGTTTGAGCTGAGTCACTGTGAGGTGGGAGAATCCTCACCACCCCGCCCATCATCCCAGACAGCAGGGAAGTCAAGCTTCCCGAAGACCCGCTAGAGCTAGAGAGAGAGCAAGCCCCCTCCCTCCTCCCCCCTCCCCCGCCCCCGGGCGGCCCACTGCTGGTGTTCACGTGCTGCCCTGAGGAGGGGCATGGCCGCCAACTGGGTCACCTCACAAGAAACCCCCCACGACCTACCACTGTGCTGTGGGCTCCAAGGCTACCCGTCCAGGGCTCTGACCTAATGAGAGGCACCGATGGATGTGGGGCAGGTTCAAGTTCACCTGTGGAAGGCCAGCCCCTCTCCAGGCCAGCCCGGCAGAGCCTGGCAGTGCTTCCTGGGGCTGCGGGAGACTGCTTCCTCAGAGGAGCTGGTACTTAACTGACTTCTGAAAGCAAAGACCACCTCGCCCCGAGCAGGAGGTGTAAGAACGTAAGAACGTTCCGTCCGCCCCAGGAGCGGCAGGACATCTGAGCTGACTCACAGGGTGTTAAGGCGGTGACTGCACTCCCCGGCTCTGCAGTCTAGGGACAAGGTCTCCCTGCGAAGAGAACTTCCGTGTGTCCAGTGTAACAAGGTCTCTTCGCAGGGAGAGGCCTACCTCCTTTCAAATACTGCCGACGGGGACACCGGTCTCTCCCTCCTGACTCTCACCCGAGCCGTTTCCCAGTGAAGCCAACAGAAACACCTTCAGTGCAGGTTCCACCACAGGGAACACCCAGGAGTGAGTGCGGGGGAGCGCACGAGGGCAGCTGCTATGGAATTCCGCTGCGTGACTGCCCACCTGCTCTGGACACCACACCTCGTGGGCTGAGCGGGGCTGAGTCAAGGCCCCTGAGGGTAAGAAGGGGCCGAGGGGCCCCCAGGAGGTGAGCAGCAGCCCTCCCCCCCTCCGCACCCCGGAGCTGTGGCTCCCGGAGGAAGGGCCTAGGAGGTGATGAGGTGTCTCTCCCTTATCCTGTGCTTGTCTGTTAAACTCTGCACTTGGCTGGTGATTAAGGTCACAGTGACACAGACAGCGCGGAGGACCTGCGTAGCCGGCTGGCCCGTCCCTCTCAGCACCACACTGCTGTTTGGTGGGAAACCTGGGAGCGCAGGCTGGGCCCTAAGTGAGCCCTGCATTAGCCGAGGAGCCTAAATAACACGCTGTCAGCGCTTGTGATGGAGCAAACCACACGCCTTGTGATATCCCAGCTGGCCGGGCAGTGCCCTTGACTGGAGGCTTAAGAGCTTCGCTGGGGCAGAACGGTGATGTATCGCCTTTCAAACTGCAGCGATCCCCCCTGGATTTGGCCTCGCACAGAGTGCTCCCAAAATTAGATTATGGCTAGTTCATGGAGCCCCCCTCCCCGCGGGAGCACCCCCAGAATGCCACTGCTCGCTGCTTTGCTGGTTTGCAGGAGGGACAAGCCGTGGCTGTTTGGTTTACAAGATGCGGGGATAAAAACCATCTGCCTGGTCTGGTGTTTCTTTAATTAAAACTTTAATTACAGGTATGTCTCTGCGCAGATCCGAGCAGCCTATCGGCTCCTGTTCTTAATTACCTGTGCTAAGGAGCACGGGAGGCAGAGGAAACGCTGGCTGAGTGTCTACTATGTGCGAGCACTGGCAGGGAGAGACACCCAGAGCAACGGCCTCGCCAGAACGCGGCCTTCCCGCCAGTCCTCGGGGTGGCAGATGCCGACGGAGGGGACCGGTCCCAGGCTTCCGTTTGGGAGACTGAGGGCTGGGAGGAGTAAAGCCCTCAGAGAGGTCAGCGCAGGAGAGCGAGGGTGGCTGGGTGATGGAGCCTGGAGGTCACCACTGGGGGCAGGCTGATGCGTTCCCTGCCACCCCGCGGCTGCTTCAGAGCGGGCCTGCGGAGGGTGTGCAAGTCCGGCTCCGGCCGGGATTCTGAGGCGAGTCACACAGCAGCTCGGTGACCACCAGCACCGTTTCCAGGGGCACCGCGGCACCAACAAGAACAAAGGGGACGTCCCCCACGGCTGCCAGGCCGACCTGACAGAGCAGGGCCTCTGCTCGCTCGGGAATCTGGAACTTGCTCACGGGAGGGCCAGGAGAGGGAGCCGTGCTGGATGGTGACCCTATTTCCCTGTCACCTCTCGGGGGAAGGGCCTTGAGGAAGGGCTCTCCCCTCGGGAGCGGGTTCCTCATCACCAAGAGGTGGGGTCCGACCCATGACCTTGGACCTTCCAGCTCTCGGGGCTGTGCCGCAGGTGCACTGAGAGGGTGCCTCGGGAACAGGCCAGTCCGTCCCTTCCCCAACACTGTCCTATTCAGGGCTGGAGACTGGCATTTCTCAAACCATCTCAATCCGTCATGCTAAATCATCTACCCGCGGTGCTGACTATGCGGCCTGAATCACTAACCCTGCCCACAGAGGCCCGTGTCCGGGTGCAAGGTCGCTAACTAAGAAGGAACAGCACTGGCCCACGTTCTGGAAGCACGGGTCTTGTTTATAACATGCACTTCCTGTCTTCCTGTCCTATCCGTCAGTGATCTTGGCCGAGACTGGATGGGGCCAGTGCTCTGCAGTTCAAGGCTGTACGTGCGACCCTGGATGTGCGGCCACAACTAAGGGAGCCGCTAGTGTGGGGTCCCTGCAGGTGCCACACGAACGCCAGCTTCCTGGAGGTGGCGCTGGGGGCAGGCTGCTGCAGGCCTCACGAAGCCAGCGTGTTGAGGGCGGGACGGTATGAGACAGCCGAGGCCCCTGTGCCCACACGCAGAACCACTGTTGCTGGGTGCAGCAGGGCTGCCAGGTGCCAGGTGTCAGGTGCCGGGAGAAAGGCGGCCGGATTTCAGGCCCAGACTGCACTTCACTAGGACGTGACCCGCGAGAGCTGACTTAACCACCGGCACGTCAGTGTCCTCGGGAGCAAACAGGGTTAACACACCACCTACCGCCCAGGGACACTTGGGTAATTAAAATAATGAAGCACTTGGAAGGACATGTGATCTAGCAGGAGGAAGCGCTGAGGCCTCTGGGTAAAAATCTTTAATCAGGTCAAGGCTTTCTGACGCCTTGAAAGCTAGGGAGACAGCTTACTGAGGCAAAAGGGACGAGCAGTGGCGACTCGGGGTCTCCCGCGGGTCCCTTTTCCGAGTCTGCACAGCCCAGCACAGCCAACACAAGAGCCCCTAGCAGCACTGGGTTAAGGAAGTCTTGATCATCTAAACTTTCCTTCCCAAAGGTTAGGAGCCCAGATCTACCTCTCTGCACCTGAACTTGGCCTCTCTTAGAGGCGCGTCATCACCATAAACCATGCAGCTCCTCTCTATAGAAGACACCATCGCCAAGACAACGGCAGAGCCTAACCGGGAAGTCTTTCAAGGTTAACCGCCTGTTCCCCCAGAACGCCATTCCCAGCGAGCCCTTCCTGCTGGGCTTCTGGTGAGAGGGCCTGGCCGGGAGGCCGCTCGGAGTGCTTTGCCCGCCTCAGCTCACCTCCACCGCCCCTCGGCCCTCAGAGCAAGCACTGTTATCATCCCCGTTTTAAAGAGGGGGAAACTGAGGCACCAGGAGGGGAGGGAGTCTGCCTGAGTCAGACCTCTGCGAGGGCCCCGCCGTGCTCCTGGCCCTTCCCCACAGGCTCGCCCCACTGCCGCTCAGCAGGACTGCAGCTGCCGTCGGCACAGCCACAGGGCGCCCTGAAGTTCAAAAGCACCTCTGCTGGGCTCCCAGGCTCCGCCATCCGTGTTTCCTTCGTCCCGCCCACAGGCCTACAAAGCAAGTAGGAGGCACACTGTCCACACCGCACAGAGGCTGCCCCTCACGCAGAACCGATGGGATGTTTAACAAATCCCGCACAGGAAGCCAAACAACCAAGTCCCCGTCTTCCATACCAACGTGCAGGTCTGTGAAGCCCCTCAGCCTGGGTGTTTAGCTCAGCGTGGCGGCCTGAAAAGACCCCGAGGGACCAGGGTTTTCTCCTTGGGTCACGCTTACGAAAGCCACACCCACGTGCCTAACCTGCTAGAATCCCTAAATACTAACCAAGTAAGCACTGATCACTGAAATAAGTAGCGTGTCTATACACAGGGTCTCCTAGAAAATCAGATTAATTTACAATGTATCGAGCAGAAAACAGTAAAAGAAAATCTGACCTAACTGCAAACTAAAACAACAAAATAAATAAAAAAAATTCTCTTCTGTACCTCCAGCTCCTACTGGCCGGACCTCTGAATAAAGTATCAGACACTCTCTCGGGGACACGGGAGCCCACGGGGGAGGTGTGAGGAGGCCCGGATTCTGTCAACAGGGAGCTGTGACTCTGGGGACCACAGCCAGCTCACCCTCGGGCGGGGCGGCTGCAGAGCTGCTTAAGCGAGAGGAGCGGAGCCTCCAGCCGGCGGGTCTGTTTCACAGGCTCCGAGCTGACAGCACTCCTGGGCTGGAAGCGTATGGCACGGGAGGCACGAGTCAGGGATGGGATGGGGACACGTGCCACTCAACTCTGAAAGCATTTTCATTAAAACACAAGGCTTGGTAATAAGTAGCTCCTAACTATTGGGACATGTACTCCGCGTACTTTCTGGCTTTGTGATCATAGCATGCTTCACCTCTTTGCATTCCGCATCTCTAGCATCTGCGACTCTGTGGAAAGACACCCAACAGGCCCCAGGCAGCTTTCCAGGTGTGTATGTGTGCCCGACAACAACGAGCTGGTTCACGCGAGTTCCACTCTCCAGTGAACAGCTCACTCCAGCTACCTTTAATTTGTGGTTCTAATGAATGACATAAACTTTTATAGGTAACAACAACGCTCAGAGAGGACTTCCATCCATTTCCGTGCTCATTTAGCAGCTTCAGCTGTGTGCAATTAAAGCATCAGCATTAAATGTTAGAGAATAAAATAATGAGACACTTAAAAATAATCTGTGCTCCAGTAGACCATGCTACGATAGCTCACACCATGTTTTTTAAGGACATGATTTCTCACAAATATCTTGCCAGTTCGAAGAATAAACTCAAGTCTGGCATTTGTTTTTAGATGCTGGCTTGTTTTGCTTAGGAATACAATTTTCTAAAAAGAAGAAAACAATAAAAAATGCATCGTCTGAAAACAGTCCCAAACTAGCATATGGCATCCAGCAATCTGGTGTTCGAGCATCTCAGCTGACTGACCAGCTTAAGTGAGACAAAAGGACACTTCAGATCGTGTTAATAAAATGTGCTTGTTCTTAACTCGGGCCGCAAATAAAGAAATAAAACATTAAAAGAGGAGAAAGGTGAATTTTGGAAATGAAACAACTTTCTTATCTTCCATACGTGGAATTAAAGAACTAAACTTTTTCTCCCAGTAATAACTGAAAATGCAAAATGTAATCTGAGGTGGTAAAATGTGGCAGCTAAGCGTAATAAATTCAAGTTGCCACTGTCTTTTGAAAGAAACCGGAATTAATCTGCAGAAATTAGGGGATGGGAGGGTGAGATGAGGGTGTGCATGTGGGAGGGGAGGGATTGTGGAGCCTGGTGTGTGTGTGTGTGTGTGTGTGTGTGTGTGTGTGTGTGTGTGTTTGTGTGTGTGTGCGTGCGTGTGTGTGCGTGTGTGTGCGTGTTTGTGTGTGTTTGTGTGTTTGTGTGTGTGTTTGTGTGTGTGTGTGCGTGTGTGTGTTTGTGTGTGTGTGTTTGTGTTTGTTTGTGTGTGTTTGTGTGTGTGTGTTTGTGTGTGTGTGTTTGTGTGTGTGTTTGTGTGTGTGTGTTTGTGTGTGTGTTTGTGTGTGTGTGTGTGCGTGTGTGTGTGCGTGTGTGTGTGTGTGTGTGCGTGTGTGTGTGAGAGAGAGAGACAGAGAGAGAGAGAGAGACAGAGAGAGAGAGAAAGAGAGAAAGAGAGAGTCGGTGTGAGAGAGAGAAATAGAGAGGTGTCAGAGAGAGAAAGAGGGAGGCAGAGGTGTCTTCGTGAACCACAAGTTAATTTAGCTATTGCAAAATATGAATAAAAGCGAAGATATACTGTATGGGGAAATGTACTCATTAAACTAAAACTTTAAAAGGATGAAAACACAGATTACACTTTATTTTAAAAACTGAAATGAATTTTAATACAGAAAACGAAGACAGCATTTTGCAAATTTATCGCTCAAAGGGATCTCTCTATTTGAGAAAATCAGCATGTTACACTTTGAGAGATGAAATGTTACAGCTTGCACACCAAAATTAAAAAATGAAATTAAATTAAAAAATGAAATGGTTACCAAGGTAATGCAGGTCAGGGGATCAAAGGTGAAGGGTCACACATTATTAAAAAGAAATCCAAAAGGGCGGCTGCGTCATGATCTCTGCAAAACAAAGGAGCTCCAGTCAGTGACACTGACATCCGGGAAATGACAGTTCAGTTCTTGAGCAGCAGACTCCCTGTGACTGACAGCCACGCCGCACTCCGGGGAGAGCCGCTTTGCTTTAGGTACAAAACCAAACTTTAATTACCTGTTACCAATACGGTTTCTGTACACAACTAACAATTCAATCGTATTAAAACCCATCATCAGCCCAATTGTGAGTGAGTAAAGTACTGACACTTCCACCGACCCCACAGCCTGTTTTCTGGGAACGACTGTATTTGACAAGTTGCCAACATATGAGAAATCTAATTTGGTCACAGCATGGTGAGGTTTTTTTTCCCTCTCCTCAAGGAATGAATTCCAAAATTGAGTTTTGCAAATTTGTTTCATTTGAAGTAGCTGCATAAAATTTCCATTATTGGAACATTTAATATAACAATGTTCTAGAAGATAGCAATAAAGTGATACATGATAAAATAAACTGTGTAACTATATCTATTAAGATCTGTTCTCACATCAACTCTCACTGCGCAGGGGGAAAAAGACATTTTAAGCAAAAGAATTTGCTAGTTCTCCTGGAATTAGACAGAACTAACAGCAGCTTGACATGCGGCCCATCTCACAAGGGAAAAGCAGCTGACAGGTTAGGCTTCAATTTCTTCAACACATGTTGTTACTTACCTTCCCGTTACCAAGCTAAAATAGTTTGTGTGAAAAGGAACAGAAAGAGCGGACATTCTGTTTTGCTGCACACGGCTACCACCTGCACCAAGCGTGTGAGACCTGCGGCCCGCTGGCCCCGAGTCTGCCACGCTTGACCTGAATCATGGCGAGCACAGCACGGCAGGTGGAACGGTAGTTACGGTGAGTCGCTTCCATGCCCGTTTCACTAGGAAATCAGACGGACGCAGCCGCGAGGGCCGTCGTCTTTAGCCTCCTTGCTGCAACTGACCTGGAGGCTGCAGTCCCTGAGCACCCGCTACGAGAGGAACGGGCACCGGAAGAGCTCTCCAAGTCCCTCCCCTTCCTCCAGCCTTCCAGTCCGCTTCATCCCACGAGGCCCAACATTTGCATTTACCTTGTTAGAATCAAATTCCAGAAATACTTCCAGACTAACTACTGACACGGGCCGGACGGGTTTGGTTAGAAGGAACAGGACACCCTTCTGGCAGCGTAGGGCAGCCACTAACTCCAGGCAGACCACTCTGCTGCGCTTCCCTTTACTGCGCTGCACAGACGTTGCACTTTTTTCTCTGTTTTTGTTTTTTTTACAAATTGAAGACAAGACCCTCCACCAGCAAAAAGATTGCGACTCACTGTATGGAGATACCAGACCCCAATCCGAAACCTCGCCGCAGTCTTGCCTGTCAATAAACGCCTTAAATACCAGCTTCCTGCTCCCGAGACCAGGTTTTGTTAAAAGTAACTGGCAGTTCCCCACACAAGTGTGGCAGTGCCTCGAGGCCTCGTTTCTAAAAACACGATTTTTTTCAAGTTCCACAGCCACTGAGAAGTAAGCCAGCATTTCATTTCTCTGGAACGCGCATCTCCATAAAGTCTGTCACATCTGTATTCGTTGCTGGGAGGCATGCAAGCAGTGTGCACACTGCAGAAGGAATCAATACCCCATCAAAAGCAGGCGTGCGTTGTTTTAGTAGCATTGTTATGCGGGCCATTTCAGCATCTTTGTAAGAGAAGGCAAGAAGCTGGCACTATAACATTAGTCACATTTTGTTTTACTCAAAAATTTCCTATTAGAAATGAGAAAAAGTCTAGTATTCAGATCAAGTATCTCTATGTAACTGCCCTTTTATTACCAAAACACACGTATTTATTAAGTAATTTCTTCTTGAAAACAAGAGTGTAAAGTACTCATGGAAGCTTTTCGAAAGTCATCTAAATCATTTCTAAAACTCACCCACTCACAGAAGTACGTTAGCCCAAATGTGAGGAAATTTTTAAGACTCTGTGAAGGGTTTTAGCCAACGTTTTTCAACTGAGTGTGCTCTCTGGGCTGGAGGCAGGGAAAGGCTTCCAGATTGACGGTGCGCCCACCTCCAGGACCTGGAAGCAGACACAGTCCATCAAGAGAGGCCGGGCGCCAGCGCTCACCTGGGCGCACCTGCCTGGCTGCAGCCCGGAGCCGCAGCCGTGCCCTCTGCGGAGCAGGTGCCTGGCGTGCACACATTTCCCACAGACGCTGCCTGGCAGCTGCCCACCTGACCTCGAATCTGTTGCAGCGACACTTTTGCTCCAAACTTCAGAGGCGGTGGGGCCTGAGGAGCTTTGTACTTTTTCCCAAGGACTGGCTAAGCTTTCTGACACAAGCATTCTCCTGGCCCCTTCGCGGGCCCCGCCAGAGTGTGCCTCCTGGACAAAAGGACCCACCTCTCTCTCCCGAGCCCCTTGTCTTCAGAAAAACTCGCGTGGCTGACTTGATGAATCCTGTGCGTGCAGACTGAGGGGCTACTTTAACCCAAACCAAATCCCGACCTGGTAGAACCGACATCTTTACGTCCAGGGGAAGAGCGGGCCACCACTGCAGGCGAGTCCCCAGGAGCTGCTCAGAAACCCTAACCCCAGGCCTAGCTGACGGGCACGACTGGCATCTCGCTCTCACAGTCGACCGCTGGAAGGCGGGACCGCCACACCGGGTTACGCTGCTGAAGAGAGAAACCCACCGAGCGTCACTTCACAGGACCATCAAGTCACCAGAGTCTGGCAAAGAGCCAGGAAACACACTGAGCTCTCCATGCCTGGACAGCTTGTACACGGGTGTTTCCAACACACTCGATTTGTCCGCTGCGCTCATTCATTTCTGGCACCAAGGACCGGCCAGCATTTATAAGCACAGAGACCTGGTTCATTTCTCAACTATTAACAGACACAGAACAAGGAACAGCATTTCTAATAAGGTTAAATCCTGAGAGAAGCGCTGCCATTTTCACCTCCAGCCTATTAGTTCCCAAACAAAACACGTGAGAAAAGCAGAAAGAAGTGGAACGAAAGAGCCAGGAAAATTCAGAGAACCAAAGCAGCGAGGAGACAGGAAGAAACCCAGTGCCACTGAGCCCAGACAGCTTACTGATGCCTCACAAATGGCCGTTCGCTCAACGACACGCTTTCTGCAGCAGAAACAAGCCTGGGCGAGTGATTCAAAGATTAAAGAGAGGAATGTCCAGCCGAAGGCTTGTCCCAGGTGCGGACAAAAAGGGGCCACACACTAACCCTGACCAGCTCGGGGAGACCGCATGGTGGCCTTACACTCAGAGACCTCAAGTGCCACCAGGGATGTCTGAAATTAAAACTTCCTGACGAAAAGTGAGTCATGGTGCAGTCATGGCCAAGGCCCGTATCTTCCCTGACAAAGGTCAGTCTTTACTTTAACTGACCCTGTCTATTGTCTTCTGGGATCTACGATAACATACATACCTTTGGAAGGTCAAGGTAACTCCGATTTCCAGGCCTCAGAGCAGAGACCACAAAACCCTCATTGCTATTGCTGTAGTGTTAATTGGTAACAGCTAACTACCCTGCACCCACCTGTGTATCTCTTCTTTTTACATTTTATCTAATCCCAGACGTTTCCCCACTTTGCATTCTCCCCCCCTCCCTAATCCAGCACCAAGGCATTTCATGTAACCCCCCTAGTTAAGCATGTCAAACTCGTGGCCCGCGGGCTGCATGCCTCATTTATTTGGCCCGTGTTAGCCTTTGAGTTTGACATCTTGCCCTACACCTTCTTCTTTTATTCTAATGTATAAAGTAAGGTGCAGCACTGCCATTCTCAGGAGCATTTTCTCGATCCAATGAGATTTTGCTTCCCGGCAATTGTCAGTTTGGCTCAAATAAACTCATAAAAATTTTCTAAATGGTAATGGAGCAAAAAACTTTTAATCTATAAAAATAAATAAATCACCAATGTGGAGAGAAACCAAGATGGCGGCATAGGTAAACACCTGAACTTGCCGCCTCGCACAACAACTTCAAAACTACAACTAAAAGACAGAACGGACACCATCCAGAACCACAGGAAGACTGGCTGAGTGGAAATTCTACAACTCGAAGGAAAGAGAAAAGCACACTGAGACTCAGAGGAGGTGCAGAAGGCAGAGGTACGGAGGCGCACGCGGGGAGGGCTGGCAACTGAGTATGCAGCTGGCTTTTTCAACCAGGAGGGAGACACAAGCTCCCAGCTGCTTTGAACTCCAGTTCTGGGCGAGACTCTGGGGACCCAGACTCATACGGGGAGAAATTGGACTGTCTGGCAGCGGGCGGAACTCGAGGGCGGCTTTCTCTCAAAGGTGCTTGCATTGATTACCGTGGGACACTGAGACCCGGGGGCCTCTTAGGGCAGGGCTGACGGGAAGCCATTGCTATTTGCTCCGCCCTGAGACTCTGTGCCCATCCAAGCTGTGCGCAGAGGCTTCTGCATACGAATGGCCTGGTCCTTTGAAATCTAAACCTACCTAACAAACTGCAGCTGAGTCAGTGAGACCCAGAGCTTCAAAAGAAGGCCCAAGGCCCCACAGCAGCTTGCATTGCTTAACAGCTGGGCCTCATCTGGGCACCTCCAAAACCCAAACAAAGAAGAGGAATCTGCAGATCTCTCTGTAGCTCCTGCTGGGTGGCCTCAGGCAGAGGCTATATTAGCATCTTCGTGGAGATCCAAATGCCATTGTACCCAGTGGTCAGAGTGGGACCATCCAGATTACAACTCCTCAGATCCATAAGGGACACACTCAGGGGGCAGACTCAGTGAGCACCAAAGCCCCACTGAAGTAAGACTTGTCTCATAAGGGTGTCTCCAGCACAGAAGTTCTCCCAGCGTAGACACAGCTGATCCTCACAACCAATTGGCCTGGAGGTCAATTCCTCCCAGTGATACCAACAACAATCAAGGCTTAACTACAACAAGGCTGTACACACAGCCCACAAAGGGGTGCACCAAGAGTGTCCACCTCAGGTAACTGGGAGGCTGACCCACTGGGCCATATAGGAAACCTAGCACACAAAGCTACTCTATCAACTCAGGGAAGCAGCCAAAATGCGGAGACAAAGAAACAGGTCACAAATGAAAGAAATGGAGGAAAGCAAACGACTGGATATAGAGTTCAAAACCACAGTTATACCGTTTTTTCAAGAATTTTCTAGAAAAGGCCGATAAATTTAGTGAGACCCTCGAGGATATGAAAAAGGACCAACTAGAAATTAAGCATACACTGACGGAAATAAAAAATAATATACAGAGATCCAACAGCAGACTAGAGGATCACAAGAATCAAGTCAAAGATTTGAAATACAAAGAAGCAAAAAACACTGAACCGGAAAAGAAAAAAGAATCCAAAAATTTGAAGTTAGTGTAAGGAGCCTCTGGGACAACTTCAAGCATACCAACATCCGAATTATGGGGCTGCCAGAAGAAGAGAGAGAGCAAGATACTGAAAACCTATTTGAAGAAATAATGACCGAAAACTTCTCCCACCTGGTGAAAGAAACAGACTTACAAGTCCAGGAAGCACACAGAACCCCAAACAAAAGGAATCCAAAAAGGACCACACCAAGACACATCATAATTAAAATGCCAAGAGCAAAAGACAAAGAGAGAATATTAAAAGCAGCAAGAGAAAAACAGTTAGTTACCTACAAGGGAGCACCCATACGATTGTCAGCTGATTTCTCAACAGAAACTATGCAGATCACACAGGAGTGGCAAGGAATATTCAAAGTGATGAATAGCAAGAACCTACAACCAAGATTACTTACCCAGCAAAGCTATCATTCAGAATTGAAGGGCAGATAAAGAGCTTCACAGATAAGAAAAAGCTAAAGGAGTTCATCACCGCCAAACCAGTATTATATGAAATGCTGAAAGGTATTCTTTAAGAAGAGGAAGAGGAAGAAAAAGGTAAAGATAAAAATTATGAAGAACAAATATTTATCTATCAACACATGAATCTAAAAATCAAGTGAATAAAAAATCTGATGAACAGAATAAACTGGTGAATATAATAGAATCGGGGGCATAGAAAGGGAGTGGACTGACAATTCTAGGGGAAAGGGGTGTGGGGGTGTGGGAAGAGACTGGACAAAAATCGTACACCTATGGATGAGGACAGTGGCGGGGTGGGGGGGGCGGTAAGGGCATGGGGTAGGTAGGAACCGGGTGGAGGGGAGCTATGGTGCGGGGGAGAGGAACAACTGTAATACTCTGAACAATAAAGATTTAAAAAATAAATAAATAAATCACCAATGTGTCATTCAACTCACTGACCAATTCACTGGAAGAAAGCACCCCTGAGCACAGACCGCACAGACCACCCTTCAGTTAAGTGGGGCTGTGTTTCTCTCCTCCTTGCAGGTTGGCAGTGGTGGTAGCTGCTCAGCGCCATGGACATGCCATCCATGGAAACGCTAAGACAAGAGCACGGGGTTTTTCAAGTGTGCGTCCTGCGCGTGCAGTGGGAGGACCCCCTCCCTCCCCCCTCCCATCAGGAGCCATCCCACCGGTGCCAGCCTCTCTGAAAACAGACATCCTATGTCAGCTGCTCAAGGAGCGCCTGTTCTAAGATAGTTGTTTCTCAAGATGGCTATGAACTCAGCAACATAACGCGTTCTGTGAACGATACAGCCATCGATCCCTACAGTCATCGCACCGTTTCCACTGTGGTCCTCAAGAAGAAAACAAAAGCTAAAACTACAAGTCAAATACCTTGCCAGCTAATGCCTGATCCTCAACAAAGTAAGTTTTCCCCAAAAGCTTCAAAGCTCCTACAAAAGGACAAAGAGGGGAGGGGCGCAGCGCGCTCACTGTGGGGGAGGTGCCGGCCGTGTGGTGCATACATGTGCACACTTATCAACCATACACTTAAAGCCTGTGCACTTATGTGTCAATTGTACCTCCAAAGACTGAGAATGGGGAGGCAGGCACCAGGCGGGGCTCTGCCGCTCCCATGGCCCCAGGCAGAGACAGTGAGTGAGGCCTGGGGAGACAGCAGGAGCCCCCTTCCCGCACCCACTGGCCCTCTCTGGAACCACTGCCGCTGGTCTTGCTCAGTGACATGAAAGAATCCTCGTCGTTTGAAATAAACAAACATGCAAACACTAAACAGTTCAAACACTTTACACTGATCGCCTTCGCATTAGCCACAAACCTGAAATTATCACATTTTCTAAATCAAAAGCGGGCAATCTGACATAGTCTCCCTAATAAGAGACTATCCGAAATCAGCTTCTGACGTTCTCCTAGCTTTGCAAATGACATGTAAATTCACCAAATAGCCTTACTTTTTCCCCTCAGATTTGTCTGTATTATGTCAACTCTGTCAGAGCCAATACCCATTCCTTTCTGGACTATTCCACCAGGGAGAAGGAATAACAGAACAGATGCACGTTCCTCCGCATGCAAACTTGCCAGAAACAGAGCAGCAGGGAGGCCGCCCTCTTCCTGTGCTGGTGGTGTCCCAGCTCGCGAGGCCCCCCCAGCTTACGTTACTGCTCCGCCGCGTCCTGCGCTGGCCGGGGTCCGGAGAAGCCTCCCTCTCCCGTTTCCTCTGCTCTCTGACTCTCAAACTCGGATGGAACAAGAATGCCCTCGGGAAGCCCGGTCATTTGTAAAAGTCGTTTCCCAAGGCCTACCCCGCAGGAGCACAGTTCAGTGCGTCAAGAGGAGAGCGGAACAGGTCCCGTCGGCTTCACAGGGCAGTTTTCCCAAACATTCAAGGAAGAACTAACTCCTCCACCCCGCAACTTACCCCAAAAAACCCAAGTGGAAGAACACTTCCAAGCTCTTTTTATGAGGCCAGCATTAAGCCTAATTTCAAAACCAAAGACAACACAAAGAAAGAGGATTACAGGCCAATATCCCTGATGAACATAGATGCTAGAATCCTCAACAAAATATTAGCAAATCGGATCCAGCAATACATTTAAAACATCACACACCATGACCAAGTGAGATTTATTCCAGGGGTGCAAGGCTGTTACAATATTCGCAAACCAATAAATGTGGCACATCACATAAACAAACTGAAAGACAAAAATCACATGATCGTATCAAAAGACAGAGAAAAAGCATTCAACAAAATCCAACAACCATTTTTTGAAAATTTATTTTTATTGATTTCAGAGAAGAAGGGAGAGGGAGAGACAGCAACATCACTGATGAGAGAGAATCAATGATTGGCTGCCTCCTGCCCATCCCCTACTGGGGACCGAGCCCGCAACCCGGGCATGTGCCCCTTGACCGGAATCAGTCTGCAGGTCAATGTTCTATCCATTGAGCCAAACCAGCTAGGGCTCCAACACCCATTTCTGATAAAAATTCTCAGCAAAGAAGGAATAGAGGAATCATACGTCAACATAATAAAGGCCATATGTGACAACCTACAGCCAATATCATAATCAATGGGCAAAATCTAAAAGCATTTCCCCTAAGAACAGGAGCAGGACAGGGATGTCTGCTTTCACCACTCTTATTCAACACTAGAGGCCCGGTGCATGGATTCATGCACTGGTAGGGTCCCTTGGCCTGACCTGCGGGGAATGGGCCAAAACTGGCTCTCCAACATCCCCCGGGGGTCCCGGATTGCGAGAGGGTGCAGGCCAGGCCGAAGGACCGTGGGAGGGCTCCAGGGCATGTCTGGCCTGTCTTGCCCAGTCCCAATCGGCTGGACCCCAGCAGCAAGCTAACCTACCAATCGGAACATCTGCCCTCTGCTGGTCAGTGCGCATCATAGCGAATGGTCGAATGGTCAGACACTTACCATGTTAGGCTGTTATTATATAGGATAGTACTGGAAGTCCTAGCCACAACCATCATACAAGAAGAAAACATAAAAGGTATTCAAATTGTAAAGGAGGAAGTAAAACTTCCATTATATGCAGATGATATGATATTATACATAGAAAACCCTAACAACTCTATCAAAAAACTACTAGATTTAATAAAGGAATTCAGAAACATAGCAGGCTACAAAATTAACTCCCAGAAACCCATAGCATTTTTATACACCAATAGTGAACTCTCAGAAAGAGAACCTAAGAAAACAATCCCATTTACCATTGAAACAAAAAACATTAAGATGTTTAGGAATAAGCTTAACCAAGGAGTAAAAGACCTGTACTCCAAAAACTACAGGACATTGAGAAAAGAGATAGAAGAAGATATAAACAAGTGGAAGAATACCATGTTCATGGATTGGTACAATCAACATCATTAAAATGTCCATATTACCCAAAGGAATCTACAGATTCAATGCAATTCCTATTAAAATACCAATGGCATATTTCACAAATCTAGAACAAATGCTCCAAAAATTTATATGGAACCAAAAAAGACCCCAAATAGCTGCAACAATCTTGAGAAAGAAGAACAAAGTTGGAGGAATCACAATACCAGATATCAAGTTATACTACAAAGCCGCTATGCTCAAAACAGCCTGCTACTGGCACAAGAACGTGCATCTAGAGCAATACAACAGAACAGAGAACCCAGAAAGCAACCCAAGCCACTATGCTCAATATTTGACAAAGGAGGCAAGAGCATACTTTGGAGCAGAGACCGTCTCTACAATAAATGGTGCTGGGAAAATTGGACAGATGCATGCCAAAAACTGAAACTAGACCACCAACTTACACCACACACAAAAACAAACTCAAAATGGATAAAAGACTTAACTGTAAGATGTGAAATCATGAAAGTCCCAGAAGAAACCATAGGCACTAAGATCCCAGGCATCTCTCACAGCAATATGTTTACCAATGCATCTCCTAGAACAATGGAAACTAAGGAGAAAATAAACAAATGAGGTAACAGTAGAATAAAAAGCTTCTGCACAGCAAAAGAAACCATCAACAAAACAACAAGAAAGCCCACTGCATATCTGCCAATGATACATCTGAGAAGGGGTTAATCTCCAAAATATATAGGGAACTCATACAACTTAACAAAAGGAAGACTAACTATCCAATTTAAAAAATAGGCAAAGGACCTAAATAGACACTTCTCCAAAGTGAACATGCAGGTGGCCAAGAGACGTATGAAAACATGCTCGAAGTCACTGATCATCAGAGAGATGCAAGTTAAAACAACAATGAGGGATCACCTCACACTATCAGAATGGCTACCATCAACAAATCAACAAACGATAAGTGCTGGCAAGGATGTGGAGAAAAGGGAACCCTAGTACACTGCTTGTGGGCATGCAGACTGCTACAGCTATTATGGAAAAAAGTATGGAGTTTCCTAAAAAAATTAAATATGGATCTGCCATTTGACCGAGTGATCCCACTTCTAGAAATATATCCTAAGAAATCCAAAACACCAATCAAAAGAATGTATGCACCCCTATGTTCACAGCAGTGCAATTTACAATAGCTAGGATCCAAAACACCAATCAAAAGAATGTATGCACCCCTATGTTCACAGCAGTGCAATTTACAATAGCTAGGATCTGGAAACAGCCCAAGTGCCCATCAGCAGATGAGTGGATAAAAAAGCTGCGGTCCATTTCACCATGGAGTACTGTGCAGCAGTGAAAAAGGATCTCTCACCCTTGGAGACAGCATGGAGGGACCTGGAAAATATTATGCTAAACGAAATAAGCCAGTCAGAGAAAGACAAGTATCACATGATCTCACTCATATGTGGAATCTAATGAACAAAATAAACTGATGAACAAAATAGATCCAGAGACATGGAAGCACAGAACAGACTGTCAAATCTCAGAGGGAAGGCAGGGGTGGGTGGGTGAGTGGGAAGAGATCAACAAAAGAACTTGTATGCATAACCCATGGACACAGACAATAGGGTGGTGAAGGCCTGGGGTGGGGAGTGGGGATGGACTAGAAGGGGTCAATGAGGGTGGGGGACATATGTAATATTTTCAACAATAAAGATTTGAGAGAGAGAGAGAGAGGAGCTGAACAATATGCACTTTCAGTAAACCCCCAGAAGAGTCCACAATTCTCACTTTAAGAACACCTGTGACGGTAGGTCCCACCCCATCCCCTGGTCCCCACACACACCCGCCTCCTTCGGGCACCAATCACAGCTGGCAGCTGCGAAGGTGTAAAGTAAGAAACAAATTCCAGCTGGAAACAGCGGTCAGTGGACCTCCCTCCCAAGACTATTCAGTTTTTTTAAATGCCAGTACATGCCTAAAAAGTATTTAAAACCCAAAACAATAAAGCTAGTGACAGGGCAGGGTGGCTAGACAAGGGATACGGAGTCCTTCCTGGGCTTCTAACGTCACACCAAGCGATTCTGGGGTCCAGTATTAGCTCTCCCACTTCCAAGTCCATGACACTGGACAAATTACTTCATTTTTTAACTGAGTCTCACTGTCTTTGTTTATCACATGAAGGTAATAACATCCCCAGCTCATGGGGATGCTGAGAGAATTAGTGAAATGATGGGAACTGCCTGGCATGGTGCTGAGGACCTGGAAAGCCATAACCATCGGCGCTGGCTGCAATGACTGTGATGATGACCACCCAGCATTCTCTTTCCTACCTGATTCTTCCCAAGGTTTACAAGAGGGATACTGCTATCCCCATGTTTGCAGATGGGCAAAGGTTAAGTTCACGACACACATCTTAAAAAGCGCCGAGCTAGAATTCAAGCTAGTTCTGTTCAGAGCTGCCAGCCTCAGGCCTGAAGGGAGTGGAAGACATTCCACCGGCGGGCAGTCTGTCTTCCCCACTCCGGACAGGGCCTGCCCACGGAGCTCCCAGCAAGCGCTGGGGGGAGGGGGAGCAGGTAGGTCCTCAAGGATGACTCACACTTCTAGACCCACTGCTGCACCTATTACAGCACCGACACGATATATTTAAGAGGATACATGTGGGGTTTAAATCAGTGAAATAACAGAAATAGTCAAGGACTTATTTGCATATTTGTATGCAAAAAAGGAAGAAGAATTGTTTTCCATTCTGCAGTTCTACTCACTAAATTCATTCATCAACAAGCATTTACTGAGCACTGGACTCTGGACAGACTCTGGACCGGGTGCCAGGCTGCTCGTGTGTCTGAGCCACGGAGGCAAGAATTCAGACACGGGCAGGTCAGTCAGGCCCACAAACCCCGTGAAGGAGAAGCGCGATACTATGGAAACTCACGAAATTGCCCCAGGAAATACCCGTTAGCTGAGATGTGGGGGTGACCACCTTCTAAGAGGAGAAATGGCAGGTAAAGGCAGCGTGGCGGTGTGGACCTGAGCACGCAGAACCAGGGAGACACCAGCGGCTGGAACAGAGCCCCAGGGGAGAGGGGCTTGGCAGGAGGCTGTGGGATGGGCATGATTTCAAGCACAACAGGAAATCCTTCCAAGGTCCGGGGAAAAGGGTACCAAAATCCAACTGGCATCTTTATAAGACCACTCTGGCATCTTGTGGAGACAGGGCTGGGAGGGGACAAGGGCCGAGCAGGGACAGGGATAGGTGGAAGTTATTTGGGAATACAACCTACAGGTTTGGGTGCAGTGTGGAGTAAAAGAAGGGGGTCCAAAATGACGCTAAGGGGGGGAATTAGCAACTCTGCGGCAGGACCTGACCGCCAGCAGCCAGGGCTTCACGGTAACGGCGAGGGGATGTCTGCTGATGCGAAGGGAGGAGAAAGGCGCTGTGCCCCGGGGTCTTCCTTCCCCGAACGCGGGCCTCCAGCCTAATCACCAGGGAAGCAGCACAAACCCAGATTGCAGGGCATCGTACGAAACAACTCATCGGTCACGGTCAACAAAAGCAAGGCCAGTCTGCGGCAGTGCCTCAGCCCGGAGCAGGCTAAGGCGCAGCGGGACCGAGTGGCTGTGACATCCTGGAAGGGGTCCTGGAACAGAAAAGGACCGGGGGGACACTAAGGAAACCCAGCGTGCGTTTAGTTTATGACGCCGCGTCAATACTGGCTGACGAGGCGCCACAGCAATGTCTGGGTGAAGGGGACACAAGAACTCTCTGTGACATTCTAGCAACTTCCTTGTGAATCCAAAAGTGTTGTAAGTGTCAAGTTTATTTTAACACGAACCGCCAGGCCTGACTTGCGCACCTGGGAGGTGCCCTCTATGGAGACGGGGAGACAGAGGAAGACGGTGATTCCACTCCAGGCCCGCTGAGGGGGCAGCCTGTCAGGCCCAGCAGGCAGCTCTGGGCCTGAGTCTGGCAGAGAGCTCAGCTCCAAACACGAATTTAGAAGCCTCAGCAGGCAGTTTCTAGAGAAAGAATGGGTAGCAGGAAGTGCAGCGCCGCAGTCTGATTCCTGAGAAATGTCCACAGAGCAGTCAGACATGGAAGGAGGTCTCGTCTCGGGCTCTGATGAAATTCTACCTTGAGGTGCAGGGAGAGGAGAGCAAGAAGCAGCATACAGCGCTGGGAGAAAGACTGGGCCGGGCCAGGGGGAAAGGCATGGTCCACTTGCTTAAATATGGTTGAAAAAGCGAGTAAAATAAACACTGAAAAATTCTCCTTATGTTTAGCAACTCTGAGATCCCTGACGAGCCAACAAAGAAGTTTCACAGACTAATGGGAGCTGAGTTTGGAGTGGAGTGTTTGAGTAAGAGATGAGGAACCGGGGGGGCGGAATAACTCTTACAAGAAATCTGGCTCTCGGATTTGTGCAACCATCTTCGCAGCGACGTTACTCAGAGCCAAGGTAGAAGCAGCCCAGCGTCCATCGCCGATGACGGCTGAGCGAAGGGTAGCACGTACCTGATGAAACACGATCCCGCCTTTCAACGGAAGGGGATCCTAACCGCTACAATGTGGATGAGCCTTGAGGACGTCACGCACATGACGTAAGTCAGTCCTATTAGGGTAAATACCAACATGGTGCTGCTTATATGACGTGCTCAGCAGTAAAGTGCATAGGAACAGAAAGCAGAATGCAGGTTGCCTGTACCGGGGGGGAGCGGATGAGGTGTGAGTGTTTAACGAGGACAGAGTGTCCCTTTAGCAAGATGAGAAGAGCACAGGATGTCAACAATATGAATTTATTTAATATCAAAGAACTGTATACCTAAAATGGTTCAAGTGGTAAATTTATGCTATGTGTATTTTACCACAATTATAAAATTTAGAAGAAAAAAGAACTCTAGCTCCCAAAATGTGACCGCCATGCCCAGCGCTGATGCCCTACAACGGAAAGAGCAGGCTGAGCGCCGCCACCAGCCCAGCGCTCCCCAATGCTGGGTGGCACACACGTGTCACAGGTGGGCCAGGCCGCCCTGGCCGCCACCAGTGCTCTCTGACCACAAGGGCACTCACCCATTAGCCCTGTGTGCACTGTAAATACTTTTATGTCTCATGTGTCCTGAGACATGAGAAAGGCAGGGAAGCGATGACTACAGAAAGGACGACTGGAGATTACGTCAATTTGATTGTCAAGTGTAAGAAAGGTTGCTTTCATTAGGTTTCTTCATCAACCCACGACTTCCGCTGCCAAAAGAAAAAAAGTGTGATCTCAACTGATAGAAACTAGTAACGGATCACTTACTAGCAGAGAAACAAATGAAGCTCTACTACACCCCGTTTCTAATAGATCTTTAGGAACAGAATAAGAACAACAATTTTTCTTCACAATACATTAGATTGACAAAAATAAAATCAGTGCATGAGGAGAGAGAAAACAGCGTTACTGATGCAGGCCAAGAGTAAACAGACCCACGAAGAGAGGACATCCAGATAAACCACGAGGTACAGGCAACGTTTCCAATCAGCAGAAGAGAATGAATGAGTCGTAATAAGCATCTGGGAAGAGGGGGGTCAGAGCTTTACCTCACCCTGCCCATACATAAAAATGTTCATCTGTACTGAGCATCTAAGGATAAAAATTCAAAACAAAAGAGAATGGAGCCCAACCAGTGTGACTCAGTAGCTGAGCGTCAGATCACGGTTGGATTCCCAGTCAGGGCACATGCTCGGGTTACGGGCTCGATCCCCAGTAGAGGGAGTGCAGGAGGCAGCCGATCAATGATTCTCTTATCATTGATGATTCTCTCTCTCTCTCTCCCTCCCTCTCCCTTCCTCTCTGAAATCAATAAAAATATATTTTTCTAAAAAAGAAAAGAAAATGTAGGGAGAATACTTAACAAATAGGTGGAAACTTTCTTGGGTATGCTATCAAGGCCAGAATAATTCCAAGTTTGACTGCAGGACTCATAAATCAGAAAGAAAAAGGATGAAGAACTTACTAGAAAAAGAGCAAAAATAATGAACAGACAATTCAATACAGTAACGCAAGTGGCCCAAACATGCTAAAATCTCAGGAGCATACAAAAAATGCAAATTACAGGAGACATACTTTTTTCGTCTAATGGGTTAAGACTTAAAAAACTGGTACTACCTAGTGTCAGTTAGGGTTTGGGGATGGACACTCCTATTCAAATACTGAGAGTACAAGCTAGAGCACCTCCCTAGCGGGCATGTGACAAATGTTTATACGCTGATGAGCACCTAGGGTGTACAATTTTAAGAAAAAGTTTTCCATTTTAATCTCTATATTCCTGTCTTATTAGCATTTTTCCAATGACCATTCATTACTTTTATAACTAAATATATGTTTATACACCTTTCTACAAAAAACATAATAAAGCAATTTCTATGGGAGAGAGTAGTTTACCTATGGCAAACGGACGTAGATGATTTTGAATGCTCCCCTTTTCCTCGTTAATAGGTAAAGTTCTTCATATATAAGCCAACTTCCAGGTATGACTGTATGGTCTTACAACATCCCGTATGAAATTAGTTTCAAGAAAGGAAAGGCCCTAACTTAGCATCATAAAATGTTAGATCTTGAGCTATGACGAAGTCTTATATGGCCCTGGAGACCCAGCAAAGAGAAGACAATCTTCTTCATGCAGACCTTCAAGAGAAGCAGTTCTATGATTTCAAGCAAGCAGGATCTTCATGAGGCTAAACTCAGCAAGGGCCACATGAAACACTGTAAGATCAGCCCAATTAGCAGAAGAGTAACTGCAAGGACTATAACTTTAAGCTTAATACACAAATACTGCAGCTGAACTCTAGCTCCACTGGTTTAACTGCCATAAAACCACCACCCCTCCTCCTCCACCACCAGCACCACCACCAGCACCTCCACCTCCACCTCCACCAGCACCTCCACCACCATCTCCACCTCCTCCATCACGTTCAGACAGTATAGCGTTTAAAGCAAGATAGGCTTTAAACAGTAAAGAACTTCAGCATACATAATTCCAATTCAATTTTAAAATTACTAAAAACAGTCCCCTCCCAGTTGGGCAATGCCCTGAAGGATAAGCAGATCTGTAAATTATACTAATACAGCTGAGAAATACACAGTGGACAAAACTAATGCCATGAAACTAAGCTAACTCAAAGAATTCAAAATACAATTGAATAGTTAAATCCTTTAAAAACAAATATAATTAAACTCTGAATGGGGATATCGGTACTAATATCCCCACAATATGCAGACCCTCCCTACAGTATGTCTTCATCCATGACGGATGCTGTTTTGGTTCCTCGGTGTGAGATCATAGAAAGTACATACTGGTCGCCAGCACAGGTCCCTGTCAGAGAGCTCCTGAAACCCTTTAATTTCCCAAATGGAAAGAGCATCTTCCTCTTTCTTATTTTTTAAATAACACGTTATTTTTTGTTATTAACTCACTGTTATTTTTTAATGTATCTTTACTGATCTCAGAGAGAGGAAGGGAGAGGGAAAGAGATAGAAACATCAATGATGAGAGAGAATCCTTGATCAGCTGCCTCCTGCACGGCCCCTACTGAGGATCGAGCCCACAACCCAGGCATGCGCCCTGATCAGGAGGAATCAAACCGTGACCTCCTGGTTCATAGGTCAATGCTCCACCACTGAGCCACACCGGCCGAGCAATAGCATCTTTTGTTAAAATGTTTGGTCTCTGACCCCTGTCCCTGACACAGAGCTCCTAAAACCCTTGTGAATTCCTGAGCGCTAAGAGTTCCGGTAGCATCTTCTGTTCTAATGAGGTGACTAGTGCGCTCCTTGATGGCAGCTGGTTACTGGACAGACCGAGCTCGGATGTGAACACTGGAATTTTCAGCCCCGCCGCCCATTTGCGGAGAGGGGAGATGGGCTAGTAAGGAGTGTCACTGATCGTGAGGAAGCCGCCACAAAATCCCAAGAGTACAGGTTCGGGGAACTTCCGGGTTGGTGGACACATCCACACAGGGAAGGTGGTGACACACCTCAACACCATGGAGCAGAAGTGCCTGCGCTGGGAACCCTACCATACCTCACCCTGTGTGTCCTCACCGGATCCTGTATAATAAAAAAAATCCCTTTAATAAACTGGTAGCGTAAGTGTTCCTCTGATCCTGTGAGCACTCTAAAAACAGTAACCCACCCAAGGAGGGGTTGTGGGAACCTCAGATTTACAGTCCATGGGTCAGAAGCACAGGTGACCAGCTGGACTTGCGACTGGCCTCTACGAGGGGAGAGGCGGTGCGGTTGTGGTCCCGTGGGACTGAGGCAGATGGTGTCAGAAGTGAGTTCAGATGTAGGACCCCCAGCTGGTGTCGCAGAGAAATCCTTGGTGGGGAAAAGGACTCACATCTGGTACCTGAAGTGTGAGTGTGGGGGCGGTGTGAGAGGAGGCAGCACACAGGAGAACGGAGTTTTCCCAGCACACCTGGCATTCCACAACTCCCAGCCCTGGGACCCTGAACCACTAATTCACCCACACACCAGTGATTTACTGCACCTTCTATCGCCAGGCATCCCCAGACTCCGGGGCTGTAGCAGAGAATAAAACAAAACTGCGCCTGCTCTATGTCAGATTCTAGTGGCAGCAATACACCACCGCTTCCACTGCACCCCACCATCCCGCTGCGCCGCCTCAGCTCCTGTCCCTCCCCTTTAACGGGCTCTGTTTTCTTGTTCACGCACACTCAGCGCCTTACTTCCTTTCTTTTCCGTCCCCCCTTTAGAACACACGCCCCGTCGACAGGGATGCTCCCGTGTCTTCCGTATTCCAAAAGCTTCGACAACTCCCACAGGAACACGCAAATACCTGCCTTCCCTCTGCGGTCTGCCCTCCCGCCAGAGCCGCTCATACGGTCCCCGTCTGTGAAGCCGAACATAAGGCTTCCAGCCCCGTCCCGCGCCCAGCCCCCCACCCCTCCCAGGAAGCCGCGGAAATGCTGGAGTGGGCACTTGTGCCTCCACCTCCCGCTGCCCTCACTGCTCAGAGGCAGCAAGCTGCTCTCCACTGACAAGCCTTCCCACAGGCGTCCTCTGCCCAGAACACTTTTCTCGCTGATGACTGATCTCATCAAGCTCACTCCGCATCCCTCATGTCATAAAAATGTCATTCCTAAGAGAAACGTTCTTCCACAAAGTAGGCCCATTTGCTTCCGTCCATGTCACCGGGGTCCAATCAGGGACTGAGAGAATGCATCTGCAGCTGCACCCGGAGAGGCCACTGGTCCAGGAGACAGGCCTTCAGGACCTCTACCCGGAGCTGAAGAAGCTTCCCACGGTCCCTCCTCCCCGACCTACACCAGACTCCACTTGCTGTCCTCTACCGTCCAGTCCGTGGAGCCCATCACCATCTCTGTCCGGCTGCCCAGCCTCTCATTTGCCTGCCTCTTCTTGAAGCAGCAGACCTGCAAAGCCGGTCTCACATCTCTGAGCTTCCCTGCTCCCCCAGATCTTGGCCCCACACTGCTGTGCTAGCTCTCACCTACCTGCACAGAACGGTTCAAATTGCGTCCAGCTCTTCTACTTGCGGGAAAGAGGGCCCGACCGCTTAGTCTACCAAAGTTTTCGCCACTCCAATATTTTCTATTTTTATAGGTTCATACCTTTGGACTCCTTTTGTTATTTTATAAAAGTGTTGGAAGTGGAGAAAAATACATCTTCCGTGAGTAACTGCTTACCCAGCTAGTCATCATCGCTTAACCAGAGATGTCCAGTGACTCACTTTTATTGACAGACCACCTTCTGCATATTAAGGATATTAAACGTTTGTCTGTCAAACATGTGGCAAATACTTCTCCCAGTATGTCATTTACATTTTATGGTATTTTTATCACAAAGAAATGGTAAACTTATGTACAGTTCAATTTCCCAGCCTTTTCCTTTCTAATGTTGGTGTCACGATAAAAACACTGAGCACCTTGCAAACACGGACTCGTATTCCTTCTAGTATTATATTTCTTTTTACACTTAATGTTTAGATTTTTTTATATATATGAAGTAGGAGACAGTGACCTAAGCTTCTTTTTTTGATTGGTAAGCCAATTGTCCCAAATCCCTTTAAGCCAATAACCCTCCATTTCCTGCTAGTTCCTTAATCACACAGCAACTGAAGCTGTTTTCTTAGTGTTTGTTCGTTTCATTTGCGACCTAGCACTGCTGATCCCTGTGCCTGGTCTCCTTCTGACGGGGTCCTCTCTAGCTTTCTGTAACCCACCGCCCCGTTCTGTTTCTCGCCAACTACTCCGAGTCTCCTTCCTGCTCCATTCCCTTCTGATTCTCATCCTCCCTCATTTTCCAAACGGTTTGTTTCTAGAAGCTCTCCTGCTTCTCATTCTCCCTGCTCTCCTTGGGAAATTTCACCGGCACTGCAGCCTCTTCGAGCTCTCTCTGGAGCTCCCAGATCTGCCCCCAACTGCCTCTGGGATCCCTAGCTGGATGCTCCACTGGCGCCCCACCTCAGCCAGACAAATGGGATTCGGCGTCTCCTGAAGCCGCTCTTCTTCCTGTATGTTCTTATCCACAGCACCACCATCATTCAGCCAGAATGGTAACTCCTCCTCTCCTGCGCCAGCACATCTCCGAGGCCACGATAAATCCTACTGATCCAGATCCCTGCCCAGCTTCTTCTCTGCCAGCAGTGCCTAAAAACGGGTCTTTATTACAATCTCTGGCTCGCATTCCACCAGATTTCCAGTTTCCCTCCAACCATTCTCTGAACTGCCCACAGAGTGACTGTGAGAATGAAAACCTGGTCATTTCGCTTTTCTGATTAAAATCTTTCAATTGATCCTCATGGCTTCGGAGGTAACAATGTAAACCCAGCATAGCATGTACGGCTCTGTGCCCTGGCTGCTTGCTGTCTCTCTCTCCAACGTTAACTCATCCATCTCTGCCCTTGAGCCCTGAGCCAGCCACACCTAAGTACCTGGGCGAGTCAAATGTCTGCCTTCTACCCTTCGGCACAGCAGTCCCTTCAGCCAGGGAAGTTTCCTTACTGACTCTCATGCCTAGCAAATGCCCAGCCATCTTCAAAATGCAGCTTCAGTGTCATGGTTTAGAACGCATCCACCACTCACATGCCAGAAGTTTGTCTTGTACACACGTGCTCCGTAAGGCCACTGCATCCCTTGTAGAAGCACACTGCAATTATGCTAGGTCTGTCTTCCCTGCATCACGGCGGCCCCCTTTTATTTACTGCCCGTGGCCAGGCCTCACTCAGGGCTTGGGGCACACAGTAGGCATTCAAAACGGTTACTGAACAAAAAGATTAGCAGACACAATGCTTAGTTAACAACTGGTTTATAAAATTATCAAAAAATGCATTTCTTAATGGAAAACTATAAAGAGTGACATCTGACTCAATCGTAAAACCCTCAGAGCTGTATTCTGTAACAGATGTATCTCTGAAGTTTTGTAGGTCAGAGGCACTGTAAGTAATTCTAATGAGGCTTTAGATTATAAATCTAACCCATGTGGAAATAGGATTTGGGGGCTCCTGTTAGTTAAGTAAATCACCTCACTCAAAAAACATGCTATTTAAGTTCTACACCAAAAGAAGCTAACAGTCCACAGAACTACAGGGAGAGTATTCCCAGTCTCCGCAGACATCTGGTACAAGATGCTCTGTTTCTCACTTCTGTAAAAGCCTCCGCATCCTTTCCCTAGCCATGGCACAGCCACAGCCCCGGGCAGGAGCTGCTTCGCTTTATTTGGACAATTGTGTCCTCGTTACAAAGAGAATATGAAGAGCCATAAGCAACGTTCCCATGAAAAGTGGCTCCGGGTCAATGGAAGCAGATGCAGGCATCTTCTAGTAAGCTTTAGATGACGAGAATGTTTTGATTGCTCAGATTATCAAAACAGATTTGATATGAAAGTGTTAATGCATCTGTAAAGTCTACTTTTAGGTACAAAGAAGTCTTGGTTCGAATTTTGAAATCAAATATATACAGGGAAGCCCCAGCCAGGTGGCTCAGTTGGTCCGAGTGTCTTCCCGTCCACCAAAGGTTGCAGGTTCAAACCCCAGTTAGGGCGCATACAGGAGGCAACTGATCAAGGTTCCTCTCTCACATCAGTATTTCTCTCTCCCTCTCCCCACTCCCCGCCATCCTCTCTCCCTCTCTCTCTAAAAATCAACAAAAACATATCCTCGGGTGAGGATTAAACACACACACATACACACACACACACACACACACACACACACACCCCATATATACAATAAAAAGTGATAAAAATATTCCATTAACTGATTTTCAAAACGTCCTCCCAGATGTGCCAGGAGACGTGGAGACCTTGTTAACAAACAGATCACTGCCCTCTAGCTTCCCTAACAGCAGTTCAAAGTTACACAGGCACAAACTCTAAGAAACAATGCCACCCCACTTCTAGATCCCAAGGAAGAGCATTTAAATCGCCCAGGCTAACATCTAATCTTTACGCCAGAAGCTGTGCCCGTACTCCATAAACCGCGCTGATGCCACTGCCTCCCTCGCTGAGCTGGGAGGCCTCTCCCTGTGCACGGCAGTCCGCAGCTACAGCAGCCCGCGCGTGCGCGATAGGCAAGGCGCTGGTGGAACCCCAAGCCACAATAAGGAGAATGTCTTCTCACCCCAAAACTCCTTTTCACAACTCCTGACTTGTGTACTAAGTGTTCCCTTGCTTCTCTTTAGAGTTTTCAACTGGAGGCTGCTTTTGTTTAAGTAACGGCTTTACTGAGCTATCTTTCAGATCCAGAGAGCGCTTAGGGCGCTGAGTTACAGGCACCGCTGTGGCAGCTTCACCCCTGGGTTTTGGTCAGTGGCATTTCCCAGGGATCTCCTGGTCTGCCCAAGGTTTACACGGGAGCCTGTGGGAGCGGCACTGACCACCAGGGGTCAGCTCCTGCGCTGAGCATCTGCCCCCCGGTGGTCATTGCGCATCATAGCGACCGGTCATTCTGCCAGTAGTTGCGCTGTTCGGCCGATTTGCATATTAGGGTTTTATTATATAGGGTTATGTTAGGTGGTGTGCCTGTTAACACACTGAACCCTCCAAGCCATCCTTTAAAAGAATGCCTATCCCAAAGGCACGGAGTGCGGGGGTGCACTGAACACACCCTTTGAGTCAGTGCTGCCCACTAAGCCGTGCCCACTAGTGGGAGCAACACTCCCACCAAGAGTGCCCTGATAGCCACATCCAGTCCTCACCCCATGCACAGAACACACACACTTACAGATACTTACATGCATCATTTACCCACATGCAGAGAACACACATGTATACACAGACACATGTAACATTTCCAGTCCATTTCAAAACCTGAAGAAGCCAACATGACTAAAAAGTAAGTTGCATTTCCAATGCACTCTCACAAAAGAATGAAAAGAGAGAGGGCTCAACCATTACGATGGCATCGATTTGCACAAAATCCTAAGAAGATAATTCAGTGGTACAAGATCAATAATGCAAAAAAAGTAAACAGTAGGAAAACCGAAAGCTAATGAATGGGCTTGAAGGAAAACAACTATTTTGGTAAAAGATAGAAAGCAAAGTGAAAATTAATCTTCACTCTGTATTTGTGAAATATGTTAAATCCAACTAAATCTGTGGACATTGAGATTTTGTCAGCGTCACATAGAACTAGTGCATTGAAAGAAACTTGGAAATTTACAATGAAGGTGGCTATAATTACTCTCATACTGACCATCCTCAAAGGAAAACTTATAAGAAAACATTAGTAGAGCAAGACCTAAGATGGCAGCGTAGGCAAATGCCTGTACTCGCCCCCTCCCACAACCACATCAAAATTACAACTAAAATACAGAACAACCATCATCCAGAACCTCGGGAAAGCTGGCTGAATAAAAGTCCTACAACTAGAGAAGTAAAGAAGACAGCACACTGAGACTGGTAGGAGGTGCAGAGGCGTGGAACTGGCTGGTCCGGCACCCAGGTGTGCCGCTTTTCTAATCGGGAGTGAGATCGCCTCTATGGAGGCTGCCTGGAGGAGCAAGGGGTCCCAGGCCCATACCAGACGCCCAGCCCAGGGTCCCAGAGCTGGGAAAAGCAGTACCTATGGGCAGTAAGAACTGCGGGCTATAAAAACCAGTGGGGATTGGGGCTCAGTGACACAGAGCCTGCTGGAGGTGCAGCTGCTCCACTTAAAATGCTGGCACCATGAACTAAACTTACAAGCTCCCACTTCCTCTCAGCTCCAGTGCCAGGCGAGGCTCTGGTGGGGGGGGGGGGTCCCAGCCATATACTAGGAGAAACTGGGGGGGGAGAGGGGGGGCGGCTTTCTTCCAGATGGAGGTGCTCTCAGCAATCATTGTTCCTAGGCTGGGACCTCCCAGGTTGCAGGACTGACTGGCAGCCATTTCTGTTTGCTCTGCCCTGGTGATTTCCCTGAGAACCTGCCCCACCCAATTTACAACCCCACCCAAAATGCCTGCAGAGGCTTTTGCATATGAATGGCCTGTCCTTTCTCAGGCTAAAACCTGTCAAACAAGTTGCGGGTGGGTCAGGGAGCCCCAAACCTATCAATAAAAGGCCCAAGACTGGCACCAGCACCAGCCTGTCTTGCTTCACAGCTGGGCCTCATCTGGGCACTTCCAAACCCAATACAAGAGGAAGAACCTGCAGATCTCTCTGTATCTCCTGCCAGGTGGCCCCAAGCAGTGGCTGACTGTGCACCTTTCTGGAGACCCAAGAGCCAGTGTACCTAGTGGTCAGTGTCAGACTACAACTCTTCACATCCACAAGCTACACACTCCAGGAGCACCAAAGCCCACTGAAGCAAGTCCTGTTCCATAAGGTGTCTCCTGCACAGCAGCTCCCCACTGTAGTCGCAGCTGGTCCCCATAGCCAACTGGCCTGGAGGTCAATTCCTCCCAGTGACACCAACAGCAATCAATGCTCAACTACAACAAGACTGTGCACACAGCCCACAAAGGAGTGCACCTAGAGTGTCCACCTCAGGTGATTGGGGAGGCTGAGCCACTGGGCCCTATAGGACACCTAATACACAAGGCCACTCTATCAATTCAAGGAGATTTAGTAGCTCTACCCAATACATAGAAACAAACACAGGGAAGCAGCCAAAATGCAGAGACAAAGAAACATGTCACAAATGAAACAAATGGGAGAAAGCAAACTACTCGATATAGAGTTCAAAATCACAGTTATATAAGGTTACTCAGGAATCTTCTAGAAGCCTCCAAGGGACTTAGTGAGACTTTCAAGGATCTTAGTGAGAATGCCAAAAAAATGGAAAAGAACCAGTCAGAAATTAAGCATACACTGACTGAAATAAAGAATATACAGGGATTCAACAGTAGACTGAACGATCCCAAGAATCAAATCAATAATTTGAAATATGAGGAAGCAAAGAACACCCAACCAAAAGATCAAAAAGAAAAAAGAACCCAAAAATATGAAGATAGTGTAAGGAGACTCTGGAACAACTTCAAGCGTACCAACATCAGAATTATGGGGGTACCAGAAGAAGAGAGAGAGAAAGATACTGAAATCCTATTTGAAGAAATAATGACAGAAAACTTCCCCTACCTGGTGAAAGAAATAGTTCCAAGTCCAGTAAGCTCAGAGAGTCCCAAACAAGAGGAACCCAAAGAGGACCACACCAAGACACATCATAATTAAAATGCCAAGGGCAAAAGACAAAGAGAGAATCTTCAAAGTAGCAAGAGAAAAGCAGTTAGTTACCTACAAGGAAGTGCCCATACAACTGTCAGCTGATTTCTCAATAGAAACTATGCAGGCCAGAAGGGAGTGGCAAGAAATATTCAAAGTGAGGAATAGCAAGAACCTACAACCAAGATTACTCTACCCAGCAAAGCTATCATTTAGAATTAAAGGGCAGATAAAGAACTTCACAGACAAGAAAAAGCTAAGGGAGTTCATCACCACCAAACCAGTATTGTATGAAAGCTCAAGGGTATTTCTTGTGAAGAAGAAGATAAAGATAAAAAATGTGAACAAAGTGGCAACAAATACCTATCTATCAATAATTGAATCTAAAAATCAAACGAATAAAAAATCTGATGACCAGAATAAACAGGTAAATGGAATAGAATCAGGGGCATGGAAATGCAATAGACTGACAATTCTCAGAGGGCAGGGGGTATGGGGGAGCGGGAAAAGATTAGGCAAAGATCTTACATGCACGTATGCATTACCTATGGACATAGACAATAGGGTGGTTAGGGCCTGGGGTGGGGTGGGAACTGGGTGGAGGGGAGCTATGGGGGAGAAAAAGAGGGACATCTGTAATAACCTCAACAATAAAAATTAAAAAATAATTTTTAAAAAAAGAATGTAAAAGAGCAAAATAAGCCAGTCGGAGAAAGATAAACATCACGTGATCTCACTCATTTGTGGAATATAATGAACAACATAAACTGATGAACAAAAATAGATCCAGAGACAGGGAAGCATCGAACAGACTGTCAAACCTCAGAGGGAAGGCAGGAGAGGGGAAGGGGCGGGGGGGCGCGGGGGGAGAGATCAACCAAAGGACTTATATGCATGCAAATAATCATAACCAATGAACACAGACATCGGGGGTTGAGGGCATGGGCCAGGGGGTGGGAGTGACCGGGAGAAGTCAATGGGGAGGGGGGAGATAATATAATAATATAATAATATTTTAATTAATAAAGAACTTTTAAAAGAAACAAATTATATGTACCTTATATTAAAATATAATAAAATTTGTGAAAAAAAGAGAAATCATTCGTAGCTAATACCTACTCTGAGGACTCCCTACATGTGGTTTGAGCTAACCTCTTGCTCATCTTTCCAGAATTCTGCCTGACTACACCAACAACAGAAAGTTTTCTAATACCTGAAGTTTCTCAGAAACTGATCATCCTGCAAAATAGTTTTTCTGAACTGCATGACCGCTTACTTTATCAGGAGAGCTCACTGGCCCGGTGCTTTGGGGTTGGGTGGGAAATGTAACACATCAAAGAACCTTACGTTATGGCAGAAGAGAGTAGCTAATTGATGGAGGTGAACTACGGACAGGAGAAAAACGAATGTGTCACCAATAGGTGTTTCATCATATTGAGCAGAAATATTCAGAAGGAAAAAAGGATGAAGAAGGCTGCAGGAAAACAAATGGGCAATCTCTGCTCTGACTGACACCAGACTGAGTGTTACCCAGGGCTGAAGAGACTTAAGCCAAAGTCAGAAGTCAGGGGGTTCCACCAACCTTGTGTTCTAATAACGTAATTGTGCATTTAATGAGGCCGATTTCCTCTGACAGCGGTCAGCAGCAGATTGAAGGTGGTGATCCTAAATCCTAGCTGCACTTCGGAATCTCCTAGGGAGCTTTGTAAATCCCCACCTGGCCACCCCCCGGAGTGTTAAAAAGCCGATTCTAGTAAGGGCCGAGGATGGGAGCCATAGCCGGAAAGAGCACCAGGCTGGAGCAGGGCTGCTCCTCCGAGCTGCTCCGGGAGGGCCTTTTCACCGCTTCGTACCGAAGAACACGCACACACTCACTATGACACCCACCAAGTCCTCCCACTTTCTTCTTAGCACCCTGTAAAGGGTCAGCAGCAGCCCTTGGAGAGCCGGCCCTGAGAATGGCGGCTCTGGTCTGCACTGACCTGCACTCACTCACTCCAAACTGCCTCCTGCACCCTGTTTCTCACCCCCGCACTGGGCACGTGGAAGGAACTTTGTAAATGACGAATGAATGAGAGAAAGAAAAGGTGGAACAAGAAGAAATATTTCTCCCTCTGTTTCAACCGCCACATGGGAAACTCCTGATCCCCGTCTTTGACTCCCCGTTTTTAAGAGGCACACTCAGCTCCTACATGTCCACAGGGCAGTCTGCCTGAGGCATTTCTCTGGAAATGCATGTGGAAATTCTTTCTTCTTTCAAGGACCCGTGCAAGTATAGATGTGTGCAGTGGAGGGTGGGGTGGGATGGGGTTCCAGTATAAACCCCTCCTGAGTGGGGACAGGACTTGAGTTGATTCTAAACCATTGGAACAGCCAAGTGATGCAGCTGGTGGTTCCGAGTGACTCCACTGCATGAGACTGGAGCATCCTTCTTGCTAGAAGGCCCTCTCCTTTGCTGGCTTTAAGCCAGTAGCCATGTGGGGAGACACAAGTAACCAGAAGCTAACAGCCGTCTTCAGCTGACAACCAGTGAGAAACTGAGGCCCACAGTCCAACGCTCACCAGGAATACTGCCAACAACCCCATCAACCAGGAAGAGGGTCCTTCCACAATCAAGCCGTCAGATGAGACTCCAGCCCTGGCCGATAGACACCCTGGCCACAGCCTGGGGAATCCTTAAAGCCCACCTCCGAGTGCAGACACCAGACCCACAAAGCTGTGCAACAGCAAATGCCTGGTGTTTAAAGGCACTAAGGAAATGCAGGGTGTTTAAAGTCACTAAGGTTATATAGTAACACAGTCGTGCAGCAATAAATAGACTCCTGTGTGCAGCAGGATGGAAGCAGCACATGTCAAGGTGCTCTGGTGCGGAGAACAAAGCACAACTGGGATGACAGCATGGCTAGAGCTCCCAAGCACGGGGATGAGGCGCGCGATGAGGCCAGAGAAGTGGGCGGGCCAGACTGGGGTGGGATTTGATGGCCATCTTTACATGTTTAAATTTAGGTCCAGAAAACAGTGGAAAGCAATTCAAGAGTGTAAAGCTGGGGGGAAACGTGATTTGATTCGCCTCTTCCTATTTTAAAGATAACTGGCTGCTGAGGGGAGAATGACCTAGAGGAGGTCCAGAGTAGAGGCAAGGAGGCCCCAGAGGAGGCTGCTGCAGTGTCCAGGCGAGTGGTGGGACAGGAGTGATGGGGAAGAGGAAGAATTACAGTGACGATAGGACAGGGTCCATGAACTTGGATGAGAAAAGAACTACATCTTTATTTCATTGACCTCCAAATGAAATGTAGTATTTTTTAATTGATTTTTTAGAGAGAAAGGGAGATGGGGGAGGGGGGAGGGAAGAGGGAGGGAGAGGGAGAGGGAAAAGCCTCGATAAGAGAAAGATCAATCGGCTGCCCTCCTGCATGCCCCCTACTGGGGATCAAGCCACGACCTGGGAATAGAACACGCAAGGTGTCGGTGTACAGGATGATATTCAACCACCTGAGCCTCATCGACCAAACCTGTAGTATAGGCAACAAAACTCAGCAAGATAGGCATTACCTGTAACTTTTTAATCTCATATTTTTTAATCCCAATTACCAATATCATAATATGAAGTGTCATTTACGTATCATTTCTTCATTTTATAGTAGTTTCAGAGCCACCACTAGATCTGTAGTGTGTACACTGTCACATCACAAACCTGTTTTATTCCTGTTTGGATAACACAACTGGCCTCCTCTGTAACCCCACGTGAGTCTGGGATGGCACCCACAGGCGCCTCACTCCACTGGGAAGGACCGAGCCATGCGTGACAGAGACAGGCAGAGGGAGACTCTGTGGTGGGACAGAGAGAAATGAGGCAAGTGCAGGGCAGCAGATGTGGGAGCAGCGCCGGAGTCCCGTTTGTACATCACCTGCGTGACTGTCTGAGGAAGTCAGGCTGAGTCGAGAACGCAGAGCTGGTGTCTGGGCCATGTGGAGCGATGAGGTTACGTAAAGAGTGTGCACTGTGTGAAGAGATGCTGTGGGGCAGGAGCCCTGAGAAAGTTCACCCTTGAAAGGTGCAGGGATGGAAAAAAGGCCTATTTTTTTCCTTGCCGTGGCCTTCCACCATGTATGAGACGCACCTGGTAATTAAACCCCAAGACTGTTAGCTCTCTGATTTGAAGAGGCGCTCTGTTCAAACTACAAGGCGAGTTACTCTTAAGGCTACATTCTTGCATACATACCCCTCCTCCCTGGAGTTACTCTTAAGGCTACATTCTTGCATACATACCCCTCCGCCCTGCTGGTTTTACAACTCGGGGATAATAAGGAGAAAGCTGCCTTCCCCCCTCCTCTGTAAGCAAGCCTCTTTTGAACTCTTCATAATTTTTACTCCAAGCATGTTTTATAGGCTCGGGGAAATATTGATAAGGCACGTCCCTAGGGCATCTGCCCGGACTGTCTCCTGAAAAATAAACCAACTTTTCAAAGCCAAGTCTGATGGCTGCTCAACTCCAGCCCAAAAATCCCTCTCCCTTCCTTGTCACCTAGCAACAGCTGCCAAGACTTTAAAAGAGGGAGCTTTCTTTGCCCTTGTATTGATTAGCAATGCACTGGCCCTTTCCCTTCGGATAAAGTAAATAAACTTTCTCTCTGCATCCATCTCTTCTTTTAGCTGTGGATTATTTCACAGCCCGTGTCACTGTCCAAAAACCCTAACAAAAGGCTGGACTGAGAAGGCAGGCCTGATTGGGGGGTTCAGGGCGGGGGAGGGGAGGCAGAAGCCAATGTCATAACCAAGAAGAGCGTCTCGGGAAGGAGGACGAGCAGCCACGGCGGAAGCGGTTAAGAGGGTCCAGAATGTGCCTGGGTTTGGTGATGTGTACGGTGCTGGCAGAGATGAAAGGGAGAGCTGCAGTGTAACTGGGACATGCAAAGGCAGGGGAAGCGTGCGGACTACTTGCTAGGAAAGTTTCGAGGTCGAAGCTTAGAACACTGGGGCTTCTGATGGAGAGGGAGGTTACTGCTTTTTGGTGCGAGACGGGCACTTCAGAGGACCTGCATGCCGTCTGAATGCCCTGGTACAAGTGGAGGAATCAGGATACAGAGGTGACCCCGGGCTGAAGTCCTGCAGAGGAGGGCAGGGTTGGGGTCCAGAGCTCATGTGAACAGCCTGGCCTTAGAAGACCCTTTCACATTCAGTGGTAGGAAGGCCTGGAGTTCCCTTCGCTTCTGTTTCTACATGTGAAGTGAGTTCAGCCGCTGAGAGGCGGGGTGGTGGCGAGGGCAAGGCGGTGGGTGGTCAATGTGAAGGGTGCAGAGAGGACCTAGAGGTCCCGGAGAGTCCGAGCACACGGGGTTGGCGAGAACCCTAGAGAACTGTGGGTCGTGCGAACACACCACTTGAGGCTGGTGGTGAAGAATTGACAGGTTCAAGTCTGGTTCATGGCCTTGCTCTCCTCCAGCAACACTGCGCCGGGATCTGCTCGGGCAGAGGAGCCAGTCTCGTTCAGGACTGGGACTGTTCGGCGGGGCTGGCAGGAGGAGAGAGGGCAGGGACAGGCAGGGAAGTTTAAGGCAGTGACCATGGACTGAGGACCCTGGGTAAGAAAAAAAGAAAGGAAGAGAGGGGTTCCTGTAGCTCGAGGTTCAGAAGAGCTGTCTAAGGAAGGGCAGGAGGAGTAACCAGGGAATCGGCTAGGGGCGAGGGTAGTTGTAGGTGAGGAGCAGCAGCTCTGCCAGCAGCCAGAAACACCCGGCGCTCCAGCAGGTGGCCAAACAGTGAGGTAAGCAGAAGGTCCAAGAGGACCCGGGCGCCCCAGAAGAGAGTGAACCTCCAGGAGGTAACGGCTCGGATGCCTGTTCGTTATGAGGTGGGTCCTCTAGAACGCCAGCACCACCGAGCAGGGACCTGTTCGGTTCACCCTGTTTTGCCCAGAGCCTAATGGTTCATAAAGGCATCTGAGTCTGAATGTCACTGAACGTAATGAAGTAAGAAACTGAGGCAGGAGAGGACAGCAGTTCTCAGCTGCATGTAGGATGCACTCCACCATGGCACTGAGTTGTGGCCAGACCACAGCTGCCACAGAAATAGAAGGCCGAAGTTCTACGCTGACGTCAGCCAACCGCCCATGGGATGATGGGTGCCGCATCCGGCAAGGGCGGGGTGGGGCCAGTAGTGGCTGCTGACCGTGGTCTGGCCACTGACCAGAGGCAACCAGAAGAGTCATCGGTGCGCACTGCTTATTTCAGAACAGCCGTGTTCATCCTTCCTTCGGCTGCCTCCATCTCTAGAAACCATTTCTTGGTTTCCCTCTGGGTTCCTCATTCGGGTCACCTGTTCCGACAGACAGACACCAGCCTCATGCACCCCCTTGGAAGCTTCCCCGAACCTCTGGGCTCCACAGGGCTCCCACCTCCCTCGCAGAGCTGTGCTCTGCGCTTCCGCTTGGTCATCTGTGCCTCTCCTACTTTCCGTCCGGAATCTGTGATACTTGTGGTCCCCACATCCTCACCTTTGCCTCTTCAGCCCTCCAATGGGCCTAGGCACGCAACACTGCGCACACCACTCAACAGAGCCGCTGGCTAAGAGCCTGCAGGCCCCAACCCCACGGTGGCTTCTCCCCCCGCACGGTACTCGGCTCCTCAGTGTCCTCTGACTAGTCCTCTGTGGCAGAAAGAACAGTGGGCCCCCAACAGTAGCCACATCCTAAGAGGGAGGTTGCATGTGCTTCCATCATCTCTAACGAGATCACCAATTAATGCACAGCCTCCTAACCCAGTGGTCGGCAAACCGCGGCTCGCGAGCCACATACGGCTCTTTGGCCCCTTGAGTGTGGCTCTTCCACAAAATACCACGGCCTGGGCGAGTCTCTTTTAAAGAAGTGGCGTTAGAAGAAGTTTAAGTTTAAAACATTTGGCTCTCAAAAGAAATTTCAATCGTTGTCCTGTTGATATCTGGCTCTGTGGACTAGTGAGTTTGCCGACCACTGGACTGGTCTCTCGGCCTTCCCTATGGGCCACAGAGCTTCATGTTTCCACATGGCAAGGGCTTCTCCCCAGCGGACACGCCTGGCTTCCTGCCTCCCCCACTCGCACCTGAGACAGGAGTGACTTCTCCGGCAGCTAGTTAGGGTAAAGAACTCCGTGCTCGCGCTCATCCTTCCTCCCACGGCTGGGGAACCTGCGTGCGTGCCGGGGATCCCATTCTGCCCTGCTCCTCCACATCGCAAGCTCGGTGGGGGTGGCTCCACAGATGCGTTTGGAGCTACCAATGCGCTTACTCAGCCAGGCTGTCTAGTTCAGAGACCCGTACTAGCGGCACCCTGAGGAGCAGGCCTACACCGGGGCTGTGCTCCAGTCCTCATGCGTCCATCCGTTCAGGGACAGGCACTGAGCACCCGCTATGTGCCAGGCACTGTTCTCAGCTCCCGGGACCCATCCGTAACCAGAGCCATGAGGATTCCTGTCCACCTACACCTTCCCGGCCAGCATGGCAACCAGACAGCTCACAACAAAAAGAACTGAATTACACAGTATATTAAATGATAATAAATGCTAATTCCCAAACACTTATGTCTCACTATCCTCATTTATGAAATAAAAAATACATAATCATCACGCAGCAGGTGCTCTGAATTGCTTGAGGAATGGATTGTTAAAAAATTACTGGAAAATGCTTAAATATAAAATTTTGATTAATAACAATTAAGGCATTTAACAAAAATTATTCTTAAAACAATTAGCGTTAGGGATTCTAAATTTTGTTCACAGTACAAATATTAAAATAAAACTTTACCAGACACATTAACAACTGTCTTCTGAGGCCAGGAAAGGAGAGACTTGCTACAGAGTTTAAAGACATGTCAGGAAAAATGGGAGATGAATATACTCTGACCTCAATTTTAAGGATCCTGCTTATTAGTTTTAAGCTATTTTAATGTATCTGTCCTCAGAAATGGGAAATGGAGGAAAGAATCCAAGATGGCGGCGTAAACACCTAAACTGCTGCCTCCCGCAACAATTTCAAAAATACAACTAAAAGAAAACAACGTCTATCACCCAGAACCACGGGAAAGCTGGCTGAGTGGAAGTTCTACAACTAGAAGGAAAGAGAAAAGAGCATTGAGACGTGCACGAGCGCTGAAAAGCTGAGGTACGGAGGCGCATGATCCGGACTGGCTGCGGGCCACTGGGTGAGTTGCTTTTTTCAACCCGAACGGAGACAAGCCCCCGATTACTCTGAAATACAGTTTCTGGGGAGACGCGGGGGACCCAAACTCCTACGGGGAGAAGCTGGACTGTCTGCCAGTGAGGGTGGCTTGCTTGCAGAGCTGCGCGCAGGAATAATTGTTTACTGCACTGGGGCACGGGACTGCCGACAGGGACTCAGAGCCGGCTAACTAGCAGCCATTGCTGTTTGCCACGCCCTAGCCTAGTGACGCCCTGAGACCCCGCCCTGCACAACCTACAAACCCACCCAAGCTCTAAGCAGCGGCTTTTGCATAAGAAAGCCCTGCCCTATCGCAGCTTAACCTAGCAAACTTGCAGCCTGGGTCAGACAGCTCCAAAACCTCCAAACCACAAGCAAAGAGGAGAAAACTGTAGCTCCTGCTGGGTGGCCTCAGACAGTAGCTGACCTGCACCCCATTGGAGATCCAGAAGCCAGTGTACCTAGTGGTCAGTGTGAGACACCAGATTTCAACTCCTCACATCCATAAGTGACACATTCAACAGGCAGACTCAGTGAGCACCAAAGCCCCACTGAAACAAGTCCTGCCCCATAAGCGTGTCTTCAGCGCAGCAGTTCTTCCATTATAGACACAGCGAGTGCTCACAGCTAATTGGCCTGGAGGTCAATTCCTCCCAGTATACCAACAGCAATTAAGGCTTAACTACACCAAGACTTTGCACTCAGCCCACAAAGGGGTGTACCAAGAGCATCCACCTCATGTAATTGAGGAGGCTGAGCTACTGCCCCCTATAGATCACCTACCACACAAAGCTACTCCATCAACACAGGGAAGCAGCCAAAATGTGGAGACAAAGAAACATGTCACGAATGAAAGAAACAGAGGAAAGCAAACTACTGGGTGACATAGAGTTCAGAACCACATGTATAAGGTTACTCAAGAATCTTCTTAAAACTGCTGAGAAACTTGATGAGACCTTCAAGGAGCTTAATGAGAATGCCAAAAAAATGGAAAAGGATCAGTCAGAAATGAAGCATACACTGTCTGAAATAAAGAATATACAGACACTCAACTGTAGATCAACGTACCCCAAGAATCAAACCAAAGGTCTGAAATATGTGGAAACAAAAAACATCCAACCAGAAAAACAAAAAGAAAAAAGAATCCAAAAATATGAAGATAGTGTAAGGAGCCTCTGGGACAACTTTAAGCGAACCAACATCCGAATTTCTGGGGTGCCGGAAGAAGGAAGAGAGCAAAATATTGAAAACCTATTAGAAGAAATAATGACAGAAAACTTTCCCTACATGGTGAAAGAAATAGACTTACAAGTTCAGGAAGCGCACAGAACCCCATACAAGAGGAATCCAAAGAGGACCACACCAAGACACATCATAATTAAAATGCCAAGGGCAAAAGACAAAGAGAGAATATTAAAAGCAGCAAGAGAAAAACAGTTAATTACCTACAAGGGAGTACCCATACGACTGTCAGCTGATTTCTCAACAGAAACTATGCAGGCCAGACGGGAGTGGCAAGAAATATTCAAAGTGATGAATAGCAAGAACCTACAACCAAGATTACTCTACCCAGCAAAGCTATCATTCAGAGTTGAAGGTCAGATAAAGAGCTTCACAGACAAGAGAAAGCTAAAGGAGTTCATCACCACCAAACCAGGATTACATGAAATGCTGAAGGGTATTCTTTAAGAAGAAGAAGAAGAAGAAAAAGGTAAAGATAAAAATTATGAACAACAAAATGACATCAAATACATACCTACCAACAAGTGAATCTAAAAATCAAGTGAATAAAAAGTCTGAAGAACAGAATGGACTGGTGAATATAACAGAATCAGGGACATAGAAAGGGAGTGGACTGACGATTCTCAGGGGAAGCAAGTGTGAGGGGTGCGGGAAGAGATTGGACAAAAATCTTACTCCTATGGATGAAGACAGTGGCGGGAGGTAAGGGCATGGGGTGGGGTGGGGAATCAGGTGGGGGAAAAAATAGAGGAACACCTGTAATAATCTGAACAATAAAGATTTATTTAAAAAATAAATAAATAAATAAATAAAAGAAATGGGAAATGAACGGCATCTTCCCTTTCTTCCAACTCTTTCTTCATTTTTAAATCGGTCAGTGTAGTTTAAGGGTTTTTTCCCTTCTTCTGAAAAAACAGAACAGAACAAAACAAAACGCGCCCCTTGCGGCCCTTCCTAAATAAGAGGGATAGTAGCCCTGCCTTGGCCAGCTTCTCTGAATAGCTCCCGTCCCCACAAGGACACCCCTGCCCTTGACCTCTGTGCCGGGACTTTCCCCCTTCCCTGCAGAGCTACCCACACTGACCTCTTTCAGAGGGAACCACTTCACACACACACAAAGATGGTCTCTCTTTTTTCAAATGGCTTGGCCTTCTGAAAAACTCCCGGAACTAATAAGCAATTACACGTGGTTAACATACCAGTCTATTGCTCTCCTATATACCAGTAATGAACAAGTGGAATTTGAATTTTAAAACAGAGTACTATTTACATTAGCAACCCCCCCAAATGAAATAGATATAAATATAACAAAATATATACACAAACTACAAGAGGAAAACTACAAAACTCTGATGCATAAAATCAAGAACTAAATAAATGGAGAGATATTGCATGTCCCTAAATAGGAAGACTCAATATTACCAAGATGTCCATTCTTCTCAACTTCATCTATAGGGTCAACACAACCCCACTGGGAGTCCCAGCAGGTTATTTTGTGGATAGCAACAAAGTGATCCTAAGCTTACACGAAGAGGCAGAAGACCCAAAACAGCCAACTCAACACTGAGTGACAAAGTCAGAGGAATGACACTACGTGACCTCAAGACCCACTAACAAGCGACAGTCATCAAGACCGGGTGGTCGTGGTGAAGGAGCAGACAGAGAGTGGAACACACAGCCCAGAAATATACCCACACAGACACAGCCAACGGGTCTCTGACAGAGGAGCACATGGAGCACAAAGAGACTCTCGGGCAAATGGTGCGGGGACACTGGAGAGCCACATGGAAAATAATAAATGCGGCCACAGACTTTATGCCCTTTCCCACAATCAACTCCAAATGGACCACAGACCTAGACGTAAGACACAAAGCGTGAAACTCCTGGAAGAGAACATCAGAGAAAGCCTGGATGACCTGGGGGTAGTGTTACACCACCAAAGGCAGGATCCGTGGAAAGAAGTCACTGATTAGCTGGACCTGATTAAAATTAAAAACGTCTGCCCTGTGAACGACAGCATCAGAGTAGGCCAAGCCACAGACGGAAAGGAGGTATTCACAGAAGACAGGTCTGATGAAGGCCGCCGCCCGGTCCTTTGGGTAGGTGGCATGAAAAGGAGGGGGCGGTGGGTAGACAGGTAGGTAGGTAAGCAGGTAGATATGCCATGCAGCTTTAGGGTTCTGCTGTTTGCAGCTATTTGGGCCAAATGCTGGTGGAAAGAAGGCAGTTGGAGGCTATACTTGAAGATGTTACCTCTTCAAAAAAAAAAATCACAAAAAACTGCACTATGCTTCCACATACCCCCACCACCACTGCCAACATACTTTAAAAGGGCTTCCCACACAGCAAGACATTAACAAATACCTTAGACACCAAAACATAATGCCGCATTCCCTGGCTTCTAGTCCATGAGCCGTGAGAAAAGACTCCAGAAAGCTCAGCTGTACTCTAGGCAGCCGAGACACCAAACTCTGTACGGTGGGCGGAGAGCTGAGATCACAGTCAAGTGAGGTAGTGAGAACATCCTTCTAGGGGCTGCGAGTCTTCGCCGACGTGGTTTCACTGGAATGTGGTGGCAATGCACATTCACAGGCCTCGCCCCAGACCTGCGGGAGCAGAAACTTGGGGGGGGGGGAGGGGCAGTGGTGTTTTAACAAGCCATCCAGGTGGCTCGGATGCCAGCTCAGCCTGAAAAACACTAAGCCAAAGAATGCCAGCCTTCCCACGAGTCTTCCCCTGTCCTCTCCCTTCCTCTCTGAAAGGAATAAAAATGTATTTAAAAATAATAAAAATACCCCTGGCGATGGGCAAGGAGACCCCTGATTGGTGGTGTTGCTCTTACATCAATCAGGGCAATGCAGATGTACAGTCCTAGTTCCTCCTAGCTTGACGCCTGTCGGTGGCCAGAGCTGTTTCATGCCTGAGGCACATAAAAATAACAGTAATAATAGACCCAGGCAAAAAGACACTGTTCAAATTTCAACTCCAGTGCCATCCCTGGCCAGTGTGGCTCGGTTGGTTGGAGCGTCGTTCCCAACACCAGAAGGTCGCAGGTTTGATTCCCGGTCCGGGAACGTAATAGGATGCGGACTCGATCCCTGGCTGGGCATACATGGGAGGCAGCCAATTGATGTTTCTCTCTGACATCGATGTTTCTCTCTCTCTCTCTCTTTCAAAAAAATCAATAAAAACAAAACCAAATATATTCAACTCCGGTGCTAGACAGGTATAGAAACTTGGAGAAGATACCAAGGAACCCAGAGCCCCTGAAAAGAGGCTGACTGTCCCCTGAGGGCGCCAACTCGGCCAAGTCAGAGGGACAGAAGACGCTTAGGGGCTGGGTGCTGAGAAGGCTGTGGAATTAGATGGCGGTGATGGTCACACAGCTTGGTGTATATACTCAAGGCCACTGGACTGTACGCTTTAAAAATAAAAATAACTCCCGAGCTGGACCAAAGCCGACCTGCACTCCCAACAACTCCGAAAGCCTCTCCTGCAGCACTGGGCTGACGGCAAATCTTGAGCGGTCTCTCAGCACAACCACCAAAGACCCGAAAAGGTGAGGCAGGCGTCCCACCCATCACTCAGCTGACCGATGGCAGAGCCAACACTGCCCCGTTTCTGCCAGCTCCGTATCTTTTCCGAGAGATCAGTGACCCTTGGCTTCACCAAGAAAGCCTGAATTTCACACCTTAATTTCATTGGTAATCTGGAAAAGTACAACCTACGACAAATAAGTCCCAACGCACAAAGTCCTGGCTCACGTTTGACTTGTGATGACCATCGCCAGGCACCGGGAGGGTCACTGGAGTTATCCTGGGCCAATGACAAGCACCAGAGTGAACTTAAGGCCAGATGATGTATTTGCGCCGAGGCCTAACGGCAGACGTACACAAATGCTTGCTGAGCACAAACGGTTTGGGGATGGCAAGGCACATGACAGCGCATGAGCCAAATTCCAAAGAACCCGCCTGAGAACAGGCGGCATGATGTTCATGTTGCAAGACACAATTCAGTCTTGGCGAGTCGTCATGCACCGATTTAATTAATGTCGTTCAGATAACGTGTATTAGGCTTGTGATTTCATGCCGTGTACATATCTACTGAGCTTTGTGATTACAGAAGTCCAATAATTTATATTAAGTTTTTGTGTTTTTTAGGGATTTCATCCATTCAACAAATATAGGTGTCCCCAAAAACTGGGCACACACACGCTTTGAATAATTATAAAGACGGTGCTTATTTAAGTACATTTCATTTTCAAACTGAGCTATCAGCTGTTAAAGCGTGCATACATTTTTTTGGGACACCCTGTATTTGCTGCACACTGACTATGGGCCAAGTAGTCCTCTAAGTGCTACAGTTTTGAAGTAATCTATAATAAGAAAAGTGTAATATGTTAATTAGACCGGACAGCCGAACGACCTTCCGGACGAAGCCGAGGTACGAGGGCCGAGCCCCTTGCTTGAGTGTCATGCATCGGGCCTCCGGTATTATAATAAAAAGTTAGGTTAAAATGAAGGTGGGTCCACAGGAACCTGCTCCTGTAAAGGAAGCATCATGTTCCAATTTCATGAACATGACTCTACTCTCTGCATTGAGATTTGCTTCCTTACTGTCCCTCGGTACTGACCCCTCCTCAGCTGGCAGCCTCGCCGATGCGTGTGAATACATCCAGTCTCCCTGGGCCACTGCCCTGCGGGACTGACACAGGCTGGGAAGTAGGCATGCACTCACTTGGATTTGGGGCTCCATCGCCTCACTTCATACCAAGCTAAACAGAGGAACTGTAGTTAACCCAATTGCTACAAGATGATGTTTAACCTGATGTCTGGTACCATATACTAGATTCAAACATCAATAGTGTCACTCTTACAACCTGGCTCTCTGTTCCTGTCTGCATTTTCCTCTGTGCAGTTTCACCCGAAAAGCACTGGACTCTGAGGGTAACCTGGAGCCATTCAAATGGCTGGCACTGCCAAACACTAAAACAAACGACGCTCTACATCAGGGTTAACTACTTTCCGAGTCATCAGGCAAAACAGCTCACTCGCCTTTCTCATCGGAGCACGTACGTGCTTGTCAGTTTGGCCCACATTTTGGAAGTTTGAAAAGTTCTAAATGATCCCCCCCAAAAAAAAAGTTTTTCCAAAAGATAATATATAAGTACACTAGCAAAACCAATCATTAAAAAAATTACATCCCTAAATCTGAGTTTATAAAACCTGAGTTTATAACTGATTTTATAAGTTATACCGAGAAAAAAATCAAAAATACAAGAATATATGCCTACACACACACAATAGTGATTAAGGGAACTTATTTTTTAAACCCTTGTTGTGGAAAGTATTACACAGGTCCTCTTTTTCCCATTAACCTCTTCCAGTCCGCTCCTCCTGTCCTGCCCCAGGAATTTTTAAGTAAAGTGGCTTCTTGTTGTTAAAATCACTTAAATGAGATATCATTTAATAATGCTCATGGTCTGAAAGTTCATTTTTCTTACCTGAATATAAAAAGTGGGGGAGGGGAGTAGTCATCACTGAAAAGGATAAACTTCCCCCATGAAAGGCCTTAGAACTCAGGGGTCCTTTGGGCTTCCGTGGTGTGCCTTCGAGTGCACCCGTCTCTGTGTGTGCTGCTCTCGACATAAACATCTTCACCACTGAAAATACTCCGTTACCAACTAATACAAAAATTTCTGAAGTTACCACCAAATAAAAACCTTTGATGAAACCTTCTTTAAGATCAGTACAAACTAGAATTCTACTTTGTTTGCTTACTCTGGAGAAACTTTGTATTCGAGGGAAAACAAGCAAAAGAAAGAGCATCACCAATAAACCCGGAGATGACCTGAGGGGTTCGGGAGCCCTTGTTCCTTAAGAAAGGGCTCCGGCCCGTTACTTAGCTGCCTGCGGAAGAAGCGACCTGGCGACTGTGGGGCCAGGAGTGCTATTTTCAGTCCAACAGCTAAGTAATGACTAAACCAAAGAGATTTCGGTCCCAACAACATTCACGGAGTACTAATATGTGTAATTATGAAGGAGTCACTTGTGCAATCAGAAAGTTGCATTAGCATAATTATTTCTGGCCCTGGGCCTTAAAAATATTAACTTACCACGAAAAAAACCTGGTAACAGTTCACCCATAAAGATGTGAATGCCAGACGGGTCATGAAGTAAGACTTGGCTCTCTGACAAATGCGCTCTGTGCTTAATACTCTCTCTCTCCTGCCCTGGATATAAACATCAAGCCTAACCCTCCAGCTACCTAGAGGCACAAAATTCCTACTGGTAATGCATATTCTTCATTACCCAGAGCCCCTATATTAATATTCATTAAGAATAAGAACGATTTCCACAAGAAATGAGTGTGCTACTTTAAAAAAAGCCTTCATGCAAAAATACATTACGTTTATGTATAATACTTCAAATGCAAATAAAGAAAGAAGCCAAGCAGGTCTCTAAACAGCTGCAAGATCTCGACACGTCCACAAGAAGTTACTGTCTGGGACAGACATGGAGCGAGTGCGGGCTTGGACTCGCATGTCCACCGCCTGATTTCCTCTTCTCTTACGTGAAGATGAGCACAGGACCTACTGCATAGGGTTCCTCAAGGGGTACGTGGGAGTACTCGCGCCCAGGCGCCCCTAGGGCCTGGCATACAGCAGATGTCCTATAAATGCTCGCTGCCGTAAGTGCTGTCATCAGCCTCATTTCCTTCATCGTCTTCGGAACCCGGGGGGAGGGTGTGTGTGGTGGGGAAGGTGTCATCTAGAACTGATTCGTTTTTAGAGGCAACGTTTGATTCGCAGTCGCAAACAGCACTCAAGAAAGGAAGGAGCTTTTCCCAGTGAGTCGGAAAGGTGAAGAGTCGCTTCCGTAGGCCCTAAGATCGCTTACCCTCTCACAGTCTTCCCTCACAGTGACTTTCAGCTCCACCAAATATCGGTAAATGGACCCACAATACGAACCCACTATTAACTCCTTTTAACCCAAAACTAAATCACAGAATGGCTTTGCTGAGTACACTGACGTTCAGAGCTACGGGTCTTTGATTAAAAGCCCAGACAACACACAACGGAACGAATGTTCCTGAGAATTCAAAGAAATGAAGGTCAGACCAAGGCACGCCCTACTGAGTGAGCTATCCTGACCAATACACTTTTCACCAGCAGTCCCTCATCTGTCCAAGGCAAGGTTACCACCTTGCGATACCGTCAGAAGGCTTAGGAAGGATCACATCCAGTACTCAGCCACTCGCAAAGAACAGGTCTCCATGAATGGCAGCACTTGAATGGGCACAATCTCCCTCTGCCCCTCAGCTAATATACACACGCAGTATAAAAGTTGGGCTTTCTCACCTAATCATGAACATTACCACACAGGTCGGACCTGAATAAAGGAATTTCTCCAAATCTCTACAGACTGCTCCCGGGAATTCAGCTGTGCACGCCCCGCAGAGAGGTGGGGAGAACACCGCGAGGAGAGAGGGCAGCGGACATCTCGCCCTGGCCTCAGGCCGCCAGTCCACGTGGCGAACTGCTGCGGGGAGGGGGAGGGGGAGGGGGAGGGGGAGGGGGAGGGGGAGGCACGTGGCGGCCGGGTTCCCACGCGCCTCTGCAGCGACAGCGCCCGGCCCGAGGAGATCGAAGGAAACGCACGTGTGTACACGCAGCTCCCGAGCACAAGCCGACCGCTTCAAGTGGCCCTCCACCAAAACAGCCATCTGCTCCAGCTCGGAGGACACGGCCCTCGGGAAGGGGAGAATGGCCACACTTGACCGGAGGAGCAATTCAAGGGACTTCCTGACTAGAGGGACCTGCCTTCCCAGGACCGCCGAGCCCAGTGAGACAAGCGCGTGCAGTGCGTGCCTCCAGGTCCCAGTGGCAGGCTGCAGGACGTGGGCAAACGACGCCACGCAGCTAGGACGAAGAAGTAGGCGCTTTGATGGGAATACTAACAGTCCACTCCTCCAATCACCCAAGCCAGTTAGAAACCATGAGTGGGAGGGGGTGGGGCTGGATAAAAAGGGGAGGGTAAGAAGCACAAACTGGCGGTTACCAATAGCCCCGGGATGTAAAGTGCAGCATGGGGAACACAGTCGACAACATGGTAATACATGCGTGGGGCCAAGTGAGCACCAGACATTGGGAAGATCACCTCGTGAGGAATATGAAGGTCTCATCACTACGCCGCGTACCTGAAACTAACAGGGTACTGAGTATCAACCGCCACTGAAAACAGGTTTTAGAGGGTTTTAATGCCAGGTCCATTGTCACAGAATTACACCTCCTGAGCCGAGCCTTCTGCTGTCACTCTAAGATTCCCCTATTTTTCCTGACGCCAAAAGGAACAGGGAAGAAAGGCCAGCGTCCTCTCCACAGAAGTGCGGGCCAGCCTTCCAGCTGGCCTCCACGCCCAGGCTTCTCAGTGCGGGGGGGCAAATCACAGAGAGAGCACGGGACAGGGAGGTGCTCCCCCCCTCGGGACCGCCCCCCACCGCAGCAGCAGTGAGTTGCGCACATAACCCACGTCTCTTGGATCCCAGCTTCACGTTTCGCCCGTCACAGACAGGGATGCAGTCCCTGTGTGAGTGTGAACGTTAGCACCATGGGACCTAAACCAGCCGGTGCCAGGAGCTATGTGAACGGGAGTGCTGGGACCAACACGGAACTTACTTTCCTTTTCATCTTCTCTCTAAAAGTGTTCTTTGGCGGGCATTTTATACGCATCTAAAGGTAAAGTAAAACATCTAGGTTATTTTAATTCTGTAAGTGAAAATGTGAACTCAGTTGAAGAGCTGTGCGCCAACACTCCAAAAAACCTGAAATCAATTATCTAAATAAACTACCACCTAAATTCCTGACACTGTTACCTCTAGCTTTATAAGATTCTTAAGGCCACTGACTTTAATTAAGCAATAGGTGATCTCAAATATAATTTCAAATCATAAGTAAAATAAATTGCCAACTTCACATAAAATTAAAAAATACATACCTATCATATGTTTTGCTACATTTATAAATAAACTGGAGCTAATATATAACAGTATGGAGTCAAATCCATGTTGCAGAAACATAATGAATTTTACAAAGACATATGCTGAATTTTAAATAGTTCATAACCTAGTTGTGACCTACTGAATGGCTCCCAAATTATACTATTTTGCTGATAGACTGATAACCTATGGTAAAGACTAATTTACAACATATCTACTTTATGTCTTAAATGTTTGAAACAGCTAATAAATGACCACATGAAACAATAGGCCTCAAAACTAGCTAATGTTAGTCAAAGCAAAAGTATTCTGTCTGAAGGAGAAATATAATTTATTTAAATAATCAAAATATACATACCTTAAAAGAAATTTAAAGTCAGCTGAGATATGGTAACAAAGCTATGGGATTCTATGGAGTATTTAACTCTGTAAACTGGGAAAAGTAAAGAAACTTTCATCCATATAACCTCTTACAACTCAAAACGAAAGCATTCTAAATTGAGGAGCTGGAGCAAAATAATCTTCAAAAAATAATGGTGAACAGACACACTGTTTTCTTCTTGTCTTAGTTAAATATAACACCCTAACAGGGTAGCACACACACATATATATATAAAAGCCTAAGCTAACCAGCCGGTAGCTATGACGCACACTGACCACCAGGGGGCAGGAGCTCAACACAGGTGCTGCCAAGTGACAGCAACTTTGCAGAGTGCCCTCTCACACTCAGGGACCCCTAGGGGGATGTTGGACTGCCGATTTCAGCCTGATCCCTGCAGGCCAGGCCGAGGGACCCCACCTGCCGGAGGGAGCCCACGCACTGGGCAGACGCCCTTCGAGCCCCAGCACCGCCCCAGGGGTGGCTGGCCAGGGAGGGACCGAGGGAGGCTGGCTCCAGGGCACATCCTGCCCGTCTTGCCCAGATCCACCCGCTGGCCAGCTCCTAATTAATTTACTTTCAATGTGCACGAAGCTGTGCACCGGGCCTCTCGTTGATTATAACCAACTCTGCGAAACCAGTAACCCAGCCACTTGAATTAAAGGACTAGAACTCCCCAAGTTATGGACACACACTCAACTCTTATCACCACACTAAGCGGGTATCACCCTAAATTCAAATGTTCAGATTCCAAACTAAGAACGAAGAGAAAGCAATCAAACCTTAGTGTTAAAAGTGTTCTAAGATTCCCAGATTAAGATTTACCAAAAAAAAGAGAAACATCACCCAAGAAGATAAACTTTAATTCATTCTAATTCATCAAATTTCTTTCTAACTGGATGCCAAATACACAGTGGGGCAAAAGTAGGCTTACAGTTGTGAGTCGGAGAAACAGAGTTTATTCTTGTATTATGTTTTATTTATTGTATTACTTCTATCCAAATCACTGTAAACCTACTTTTGCCCCGCCCTGTATCCAGTCTACTAAACATTCTTCATTCTTAATAAATTCCTATCGTTCCGGTAAACCAGCTGGCCTCCATGCAAACTGTCTTCATCGCAGGACTAAGAGCTGTTTTGCCAGCAGGAAGCCTGCGCGTCCCAACTCGACAGAAGCTTCACATCATCAAGACACCACCCGGTCTATGGGCGCTGGGCGTTCTCTTCACTAACTCGTGACAACAGAAGCACTGGTGTTCAGTGGAGATGCAGGCAGTTAACCACCAAACGCAAGACGCCAAAATGCAGGAGAACACAGATATAGGAACCCATGCTCCCTTAGTTAGTCAGTCAGCGTGCACAGTTTATATTGTTCAAAGCAAGCCAAGCAGAGCAAAGATCGTTCAAGAAACATGTTGGTTTCTGTCAAATCCAAATTAAGTAATCTTCTCGTTTACAATTTCCTCGTTCAATATTTCCAGGTAAAGCTAATAGAAAGTAATACTATGCAAAATGACCTAAGAAGTTTGCCCTTCAAGAAAGTATACCCCTAGAAAGAGAAAATTATCTACCTCATTCGTGTTCCAACGGTGCCTCTCTTTGGGTAAACTTGAACATTTCGGCAGACATTCAAGCAGCTTTTTCGGTAAAAAGATTTTTACATGACTACTATTGCTGTTCCCATGATCATCTATAAAGAAGAAGACAATAAATTCAGAGAAAGTAAGAGCAAATCTCCTTTCAAGTACACCGGCAAGGTCAGAAGCAGCCGCTCGGGTTAGTCACTAGGACCAAGAGTCACTGCTCTGAGTGAAACCCTCACTTGCACGCTCAGAGCAGAGCTTCTGCTCCCGGACAAGCCGTGGACAGGGACGACCCCAGCAGCTGCCCGTGACCAGGCGTTACTTTTAAAGGTTCTTGCCCACGTTTCCACCAAAATTGCACAATGATTTAAACTCACAACACAACCCCAAAATCCTCTATTTACCACTTGAAAAGGTTTACGTTTTTTTAGGAGAGAAGAATTCTAATAAAAGAGGACTATTTTATTCATAAACTGATACCACTTCATCCTCTAGAATATAAATGAGACTTATCCTTTCGAAAGCAAATTACACATCTTATAATATAAGGAGTTCAAGGCTGCAGTTAGCTAGCAATACAGAAGCTGGCCTGTCTAGTCTAAATGTAAAAATATACCATTTTAATTAACTCAATTTACATATACATATCTATATCATTAATGTAGTTCATCAAAATATAACTCTTCTAAATTAAGTGAACGAAAAATCTATTACTTTCAGACTAGATGGTATGTCTCACTACCTGATAATTGGTCTCCCTGATACTTTCTATAAGAGATCACTTCCTTTATGTATCATTTCATTCATTTATTTATTTGCACATCATTTCCTATTTCATTCCTGTAACAAAGTCCCCTTTGCCTGGCTTAAAATTTCTTGCCAGTTTTGGCACATTTAGTTCCACGTTTCAAATTACCCACTCCCGTTTTGTTTTGTTTTGGTGTTAAATAGAAGCCCCAGTATCCACAGGATGCAGAGCATAACCAGGTGCAAAGGAGCAATGCATTAAATACCAAACACTGAATTTGCTCCGGAAAGCACGGTTGAAATAACGTATTCTGATATTAACAAGATATAATAAAAACATTGAACTCCAAGTAAGAGCCCAGGCTTCAGTCCCAGTTCTGCTGCTTTCTAGTTGTGTGACCTTGGGTAAGTTACTTAATATCTTCAGTTTTCCTAAATCAAGGAGAATCAGACTACCTCTAAATCTCCTCCGTGAGCCCCTACCGAACTGACTGTAATTCAATGACTTTACATATCTGGCAATTAACCAGCCTTTTATAGGCACACTGGTATTAGTCAATAATGTTAAAAGTGAAATACAGCAACATATCTTTCTAATCATTTACTATAATGTTGCTTACTTAGCGTAGGTCTATTTTCTGAACATGTGAAAACCATAAAAGAATAAAAGTATTTTCTACGGCCACAATAAAATCCTCTCCAAGCATTTTTCATCTAATTTACACATTTCTCCTCCAGGAAAATATCTTAACAGGAAAATATTGGGCATAGAAATGAAGTCTAAAAAAAATTTACTGCATCATATGGAAATATTTTGTAGAAAGGAACTTAGAGAGTTTTAGCGTACTAAATCTTTTTTGGTCCATGAACTACATAGCCAATTGAATTATAATGCCCATCTTCCATTTCTATAAGCAGTGTAAAAACTTCAAAACTGACTGCTTTTAAGAATCCAAATTTTTAATTTCAGGGTGAAATTAAATTAAACTTTTTTAAATCTTGCTACATAACCAAGAATGTTAAACTAAGAGAATGTTCCTAGAAAGTTCTGTATTAACTGCACCCTACAAAACCCTTGTAATTTCACGTGCTGACTGTGCTCCCTGCCCCTCATGCCCCAAGGGGACCGAGGGCCCTCAGACTTCAGAGAGGGAAAACCAATCCCAGCAGCCTTCACCTCCCGTCCCTTCTCTCCGCCCCTAAAGTGGTTTTCTTCTTACTTCATGGAATTTCCCAGGTTGTATACAATTCTGAAAGTAGAGGAGGAGCCCTAAAATCTACACTTAATTCAGACATTTACAGGGTGCCTTTATGAAAACAGTGCTGTGCTGGGTGCTAAATAAAGAGCAGACCCTGAATTGTATGTATGTCTAGGCGTATCATACGCTGAGAAAACTACTTAAAAAGTACTTTGGACAATAATAACAGAATATTAAGCCTCAGCTTCTATTTCTATGTTTGTGATCACAACCTGATGTCAAGTGTCTGTCCTTCCAGCCTCTCTGAGGAACCAGCGGTCCCTGTGACATATTAAAGCGCATCTATGTACGGGGATGTCTGCACACTTGGGGGTGGGGGGGGGCAGAGAGCGAGAGCGCACTCTTCTCAGCAGCACAAGTAACTGCTATCAAAAGCCTCCGTCTTCCCTGACACGGACTCAGGCAGAGGTGAGTCGGCCGCGGGCTTTTAAAGAGGAGAAGGAGGAGGGCTGTGTAAGCACTGTCTCCATCAGGTTTCTAAAAATAGAGTGCTAGGGGGCTGCACAGCCAGGGCTTCCAAAGGAACGAAGTCTGACACGCCAGTGAGTTCCCCTTCATCAGTGTTGAAACTGCGCTATTTCCAGAATTTCAGGTTCATGCTGAATAGAAATTGGATGTTTTTAAGAAACGTAACAACGGGTAAGTTTTCCCACCAGGCATTATGAAGATGGCAATTTTAGTACTGGGGGAAAACAGGAACTCATATAGGCAAAATGTTAAGACCCTTATTTTCAAATTTCTGTTTCCCAGTTAAAAGTATCATAAAAAGTAACCTTGCTTTTTTCCCATTGGAAAAGAACTGCTTTTTGGTCTTTCTGGAATAACTTCACTGACATAATAATTAGATAAATACATGTGCCGGTTTGTAAATCCTGTCTCAGCACCTGAGAGTAACCTGAAGCATATACACTGCTTCCCAGTGCGTCTCAGGACTGGATGTAAATAGTTAAACTGGCACTGCGGAATGGAAGTGCCAGCCAATGCAGTGCAACACTTCATTACCATTATCTAGCATAATACTCGGGTCTGATAAACGACTTCAGAAAGTTATTTTCTAGCCTCCTTCACAATACAAATAATAGTGAAGCTCCTGAAATTGACAGATGATTTGCTTGGCTGACAACTATAACTCTAGAGAATGAACCATCTTTTCCAGTCAACCTGCAAATATTTTCCGAATAATAATTTCAGAGGCACAGTACAATTTAACTGAAACTTTCTAAAATATACAAAAATATGCAGTCACTTAATAAGGCAAGAAGTAGAGTTCTTGTTTTCATGTTTTATTGCTAAGAATTGAGATTCACATTGCCAAGTCCTTTATTTAAATCCAAACAAAGACATGTGACCTTTTCCTTGGAGCACCCTGTTGACTTCTGCAAGGTAAATTATAACTCTATCAGCTCTAACCTGAAAACGATGCACCCATTTTATTTTTGTTCATAATTAATAAAAATTAGATAATTTTGGTTCTGTTATTCAATCAAGTTGATTACAGCTAATCTCTCAACCTCTAGACCAAACTGCTCAAAATAAGTCGATATCACAGTGTATCAAACTGCTAGATCTTATCAGGAAATAACTGATCAACTTGGAGTGGTAAAATTCAAAGGCAGCTCTACAATTTTCTGTTTAGCTCTAATTATTATGTGCTTAGATTTAATTAGCAGGATAGGAACTGATTCAGGAAAACATAGCCACACATCGTTCTATTCAAGTCAGCACGGTGCTCACAGCAGCAAATACTGCCATTTCTAACGTCAGACTTTCAAATCATCATTCATCCAAAATACTATTAATTAAGCACCAACTATGTGCCAGCATTGGTAGGATTTCTCTTTATTCTTTCCCAAAGAGATTCTCCAAAATGAATGAAACTCCATTGTAATTATCCAAAAGATACTTAAAGGTTAAGAAAATACGTTTTTTAATAGAAAAACGTAACTGGTTTTGCTCTTTAACCACCCCTTTCCTCTTCTTACAGTGTGATCATCAAACCTGACCCTTCCTATTCTTAGGTGGCCCAGATTTATGCTTTCTTCAGTCGATCTTATTATTAAATCTCTGGCCCAGGTTTGGGTCAACTCATAACCCAGGTCCAATAAACTCCTATTTATCTGCACTTCCGTTTCCCTCTAAAATACGTGTGCGGGGGCAGCTCGAGTGGGGTTTGGGGCTTTGCAATTGACTACTTCAATCTGAGTTTGGGAGCACCTCCTCCTGCTTCATCCCATTCCATGTCCATGGAGCCCCACGTGACCGGGTAAGTTTATTTCTGCTACTTCTGAGGGAGTGAACATGTGTGGGACTCCACATCGGGCCCTCCAGGAGGACTTTACACAGCATGCTCTCATTTAATCCTCCCAAGAACCCATCAGGGCATAATCAGCCCATTTCACAGATGAAGAGCCAGAGGTTCAGGTTAATTGGCCCAAGATCCACCACTAGTAAGGGGCTCAGATGGGACTCAAACATGACCTGGGGCTTTTCCCACAGGACTCCTGCTCTGCGTCACCTGGAATTTGACACCGGAGTTACAGAATCATCCTTTCAATATGTAACATCGCAGAGTGCTCTGAATTTCCCACGTGGTTTAACCCTCGGCCTTTTCTAATCCTCACATAAAGGGTACAAGGGGAGTGTTATTTGCTGCCCCCAGAAGGATTAAGTAACTCATCTAAGATCACACAACAAGTTCAAGGCAGAACTCAGGTCTTCTAAGTCCTGATCACACGACAACGCCGGAAACACGCGCAATGCCAAGCCCACCCCTTCCTGTAAGTCAAAAGCTTTGCAAATCCTACCTTCTAGAGGTGGCACGGTGTTGAGAACACAGTAGGTGCTAGTTCCGCAGAATACACTTTGGGAAACGCTCTAAGGAAACAGAAAATAAAATGTAAAACTAATCTTTGCAAAAGATACACACTGGCTCTTCTGTGGTCGTCCTGCCAACGGTGCACAAAGTGGATCTAATCATGAGGAAACATCGACAAACCCCAAAGGAGGGACAGTCTACAGAATGACTGGCCGGTACTCTTCGATGAAGAACGTCGAGGCCATGAAAGCCAAAGCCTCAGAGGACTGCTGTGTCTGAGAGACAGAGGAGACGACCGGGTGCGGCCCAGCGGTTACCACTGGGCAACCGGCATAACGGGCAGAGCATCTGAGGGTGGGATGGTAGAAATACCTCGAGGTTAGTTTCCTGGGTGATCACTACGTTATGGTGATGGAGAAAATGCTCGGGTGTGCAGGGAATACAAAAGCATTTGGGGGGGGGGGGGGCAGTGGTGAAACATATTGGCAGCTTATTCTCACATAGTCCAAGGGGAAAGGAGCCCTTTGCACCACACCTACAATTACCCTGTAGACTTGAATGTTACGAAATTTAAAATCTGTGTGTGCGAAAAAAGACATATTCAAGGAATATGTATTACTTGTAAAGAAATTGTAAAGGAAGCATTAAGTGCTGTACGCGATCCATCTTTACTAAGAAGAACCAACGCCATATTCATTTGCAGTTCAGTCCATATTCAACAACGTTAGCCATTTCCCAGCAGTAAACCCAACACCCAACTCATTCAAGAGAACCTACGGAGTGCCAGCGAACAGAATGGCAGGTGCCACAGGTCAGGAAGTTGGAGAACAGGTCTCTGCTCCCAGGCTGCTTCATGTAGGCAAAATTTTAGTGTTCATACAAGAACCAGCACAATGGTAACTTTAAAAAAGAAAAACCATCTTCTGTGAGTCTGGCCAACCAATTATTTTCAGTCCTAGTATCCTTTACTTTTGGTTGCAGTATTAAATAAATGTTTAGATTATTCATCCTGCATTACAAACAACATATTTATATACCTAGAAAACCAAGGACTGTTTAGACTTTCAACAACCACTTCAACATTTTTCTTTACAATATAAATAGCTCAGTTCTCTCACTTACTTGCTGTCATTCTGAATGTAATTACCTCTGTATTACCTCATCAAAAAAGGGAGCAAGACCAGGCCAGCGTGGCTCAGTGGTTGAGCGACCTATGAACCAGGAGGTTACTGTTCAATTCCCAGTCAGGGCACATGCCTGGGTTGTAGGCTTGATCCCCAGTAGGAGGCAGCTGATCGACAATTAGCTCTCATCATTGATGTTTCTATCTCTCTCTCACTCTCCCTTCCTCTCTGAAATCAATAAAAATCCTATATAATAAAAGCCTAATATGCTAAGTGTCTGGTCATCCGGTAGGCCACTCAACCAATCAAAGCACAATATGCTAATGATATGCTAAGGCAGCTCAACTGTTCGCTATGACATGCACTGACCACCAGGGGGCAGACGCTCTGACTGGTAGGTTAGCTTGCTGCTGGGATCTGGCTGATAGGGAGAGCGAGACTGAGCAAGAGGGCGGGGACATGCCCTGAAGCCCTCCCGCGGTCCCTCCCCAGCTGGCCAACTTCCCGTGTCCCTCCCCGGCCCAACTGTGCACCAGAGGGGTCCCTCGGCTGGCCTGCACCCTGCACCCTGCACCCTCTCGCAATCCAGGACTCCTCGGGGGCTGTCGGAGAGCCAGTTAAGGCCCGATTCCACAGGCCAGGCAGAAGGACACCACTGGTGCATGAATTCATGCATCGGGCCTCTAGCGTGTGTGTGTGTGTGTGTGTGTGTGTGTGTGTGTGTGTGTACACACTAGTGACCCGGTGCACGAAATTCATGTACATTAAAGGGGGATTAATTAGGGGAAATAATTTAATATTGCTATTTGCCCTTTCTCTATAATAGAAGTGTCAGAGATGAAAGAAAATTAGTAAAATGTGTATGAAAACCTTCCTCCTGTCAAGAGTCTGGGGCACACCACGGGACCCAGAGTCAAGTCCCCGCCCACCCACATGCACCTCAAAATCGCATGAGACCCAGACCTGGCCGCCCTCCCCCACATTTGGCTAGATCCAGACCCGACCACTCCCACCCTTGTCAAGCCCTGCCAGGCAAGAGGCGTAGCCTCAGGTCCCCTAGCCCAGTGCCAGGATGGGGGGTGTGGCCTCAGGTCCCCCAACCCAGCACCGGGAGGGGGGCACAGCCTCAGGTCCCCCATCAAGCCCCGCTGGCAGGGGGCTCGGCCTGAGTTCACCCGACCCAGCACTGGGGGTGCACCTTGAGGTCCTCCATCAAGCCCCGCTGGATGGGGGGCACGGCCTGAGGTCCCCTGTCAAGCCCAGCCAGGCAGGGGGGCAGTGCCTCAGGTCCCATGGCCTGGTGCTGGGGTGGGGGGAGCAGCCTGAGGTCCCCTAGCCCAGCACCAGGACAGGAAGTGCACCTTGAGGTCCCTGTCAAGCCCCGCTGGGCGGGGCATGGCCTCAGGTCCCCTGGCCCAGCACTGGGGTGGGGGGTGCGGCCTGAGGTCCCCTGTCAAGCCCCACAGGGCGGGTGAGGGCGTAGCCTCAGGTCCCTGCTGATTGCTCGTTAAGGCTCCTGATGGGAACTTGGCTTCAGCTGTGGGTGCAGCCATCTTTGTGATGGAGTGTGATGGAGTGATGGTCAATTAGCATAGTCCCTCTTTATTAGATAGGATATATATATGTTGTTGTTTTTTTAAGGTAGCAAGGACACCCCTCTCTCTTAGATCACAGGGTTGTTGAGAGAACTGAATGGGATAAAGCATACAATAGTGCTTTCGATTCAAAAGTACCACACCAACATAAACTGTTATTAAGGTCAATAAGAATAATCTCCAACAATGTTAACGTTTTCTAAGAACTAAAATTTTGTGCCAAAAGGAGTTGAAATCTGACTAACGTTGACTTGCACAAATTTTTAATTTTCCTCCTTATATTCCTGGTCAAGTCCTTCACCATAAGTAAGTCCTTCTCCACAGTGTGACTCTTAGCTACCAGGATAAGCATCCGCTTCCTACTTACTTTCTGTTTCCAGAAAGTTCTGGTTGCAGGACTTTTACCAGCCTTCTATTTGATTTCATCGATAGTGGTAACTGCTGACTGGCAACCTGTGACAGCATCTTCAGTAACCACCCGCTACTAAACCAGCATCTGGGCCCGCGGACGTTCCCTATGAGCCACGGGCAAACCTCAGAATCCAAGTCCCTTTGGAAATTCTGCACGTTCTTCCCGGGACTGTGAGTGTGGAATTAGAGCACATTATGAAAAGTGGTTCGCATCAAGTCAGCAGTGCTCCGACTGCACGTAACGGGAGCAAGAGCCGCCAGCAACAGCCTTCTAACCGCATTACTGCACCATCTCATCTTAATGTGGCTTCAGAATTGAAACGAAATTTCATGATGTTAAAACGAATGTCTTACATTCAAGGCTTAACATTTCCTGGCTTCCTATTACCAAAAAAAGGCAGCATGAGCTTACCACTTATCAAGACATTTCAAGAACGGCCCTAACATCAAACGTTTTATAAATCACTAATGGATAGCGGAACACACTAATAAATGGCTTCCAAAAAAGGACTTGTACCCCTTACTTCAAAGTTTGATGACAGACAAATCAGTGGCAAAACATACCAAATCAGAAATCAGAAGAATTAAACACCAAAAATAACATGTAACAGAAATATCACGAACAACCAGCCATGAGCTCTCTACAGCACTGGCATAATAAAGTGTCTCTAATAGTTTAATTTAACCAGGACAGAAACTCACTCCCACAGGTGAGAGTGATACAAATGTCGTTCTATCCTCAAAATAACCAGGTTCTCAAGACAAGCCTAAAACACAAGGAAACCCACACCAGAAGGGGCCACACTCCGAGGGAGGTCCTCTCACTGGACCCCTTGAGATCTGATGATGCTGAGCGGAAGTGGCCCCCGATATGAGGGTCTGGAGAACTGGAGCCCCGCCCCCCAGTTCCACCACCCCAGCTGAGAAGTCTAGGCAAACCGCTGACCTCTCTGCCCACAGAGCAGCAGGGAGGGGGAGCACAAGCTCACTGTCAGGTGGGTTCAATCCTCCCGCTGCCCTCTCTGGCTGCCTCCGCATCCCAACTCGGATCTCGGACCCCGCAGGAGCCTTCCGCCCACTGACCGGCTTGGGCCCTGCTGGTGCCATCTGCGTAGCCTCTTCCCATTTGTTCTTCAAACATCAAAGCGTACCTCACTCGTGCCAGACACCACCCTAGGAGGTGGGGCCCAGGAATAAAAAGACAGACCAAGGTCCTACTGTTGTGGGTGCATGCCCAATGGGGGGTGGGGAGTGTAAGGCGACAGCGCTGTGAGGGAAAGGAAGGGGGGCGGCGTGCGGGGGGACACCAGGTAGGGAAGCATGTTTCTGACCGTACAGCCCGGCGGGGAGCATCAAGACACCCGGGTTCTCTCACTAGCCCGCTGGCGGCTGGCGGCTGGGCTGCACAGCAGTCATTCCAGGAGGCTGTTCGCACTGTGAGGCCCGAGGCCCGGGCTGCAATCCCCGTTAGGTCAGAATGCATGGGGGTGGGACCCCGGCATCAGGACTTTCCTTAAGGTTCCCAGTAAACCAAGATGGATCCCAGCTCGGCAGCCACTAAAATAAATAGTCGTGTGACTCCGGTAACTGTCCTTGTTTCCTCCCGAGTGAAATGGGAGTTGACCTTGAGCAGTGTGTCCATCTCCAAAGTGCATACAAGTCACCTGAGACCTAGCTAAGAGGCGGGCTCGGTTCACAGGTCTGAGCGGAGCCTGCGCGGTGCCTCTAACGCTGCCAGGTGAAGCCCATGCTACCCCTTGAGGACCAGCTACTAGATGATCTAAAACGTCAGGCATTCCATCTAAAAAGGACCCTTCCAGGCCCTTCTTTTGTCCCTGTAACTTTCCTTTATTTACTTGTTTTGAGTTAATCCTCACCAAGGATATTTTTTCCATTTATTTTTAGAGAGGGTAGAGGGGGAGGGGGAGAGAGAGAGAGAAATCGATGTGAGAGAGACACACCAGACCAGGGCCAGGGCTCGAACCTGCAACCCAAGTTTGGGGCCATGACCTGGAATTGAACTCAACGCTCTGACCACTGAGCACCATGGCAGCCCTGTAACTTTCTAAATAAACTTCCTCTTGTAAAAAAATATAAAATATATAAATATAAAAAGACCCTTTCAGTCCTAGCATTCTGCAACCGCTTAATTCCATGGAAGTCCTTCTATCTGTTAACACCAACTGTGATACAAAACTAAGCCAGAATATCCCAGCAAGATCGTTAAAAGTAACTAGATGGATGGCTGATTGTGATAATGTCCAGTGTCTCCAAGAAGTGGCCCAGAGGGGAAAGACAGCTGCTCTTTCAAAAAGTGCGCTATCCATTGGAGTGAAGAGCTCCAACGGTGGCTCAGTTGGTTGGCGTGTCTTCCCGTGCACCAAAAAGGCTGCAGGTTCAATTCCCAGTCAGGGCACATGCCTAGTTGGTGGGTTCGATTCCCAGTCAGGGTGCATACGGGAGGCCACCAACCAATGTTTATTTCTCTCTCTCTCCCCCTTCCTCTCTCTCTAAACAATCAATTTATAAAGAAACATACCCTTGGGTGAGAATTTTTAAAATGGAATGAAGAGATAACGTATGACTATTACAGGCTGACACGGGACAGAAACCAGGAGCCACCTGGGGACCGAGCACAACGCCCGCGGAGACATGGACCGTCGTCTTCATTCTGTTTCCATCCAGGACGTCACACGTAGCCACATGCCTGATGTACATAGTCTTTGGATGTTGCAATAAATGAGCAAAATGCTGTGTAATAAGGAGTGATTACAGGCTTGTGAACAGAGAAGTAGCATGATGAAAACTGTATTTACAATTCTTTGAAATAAGGACTGAGGATGGTGAAGTCTCCACAGAGTCCCTTTAAAGCTAACTGAGGACCCACAGAGCTTATTAATCAAAGACGGAGAGGCTACACTGAATGCAATAAACCACTGCTATCAATTAGAAGTGATGCACTGAAAAACTTGTTCATGTATTTTACCATGACGTCAACTGGTTCTTAAAACTCACTAGTCAGGACATATTACATGACACATAAATCATCAAAACTAAGCAGAGTCTCAAATCCTTAGCACCGTCACTAACCTCACCAGCTTTGCCCAGCATTCCAGGCATCATGCCTACATCAGTGAGGGAGGCTAACTCAGAACAAACTGTGTCATGGCTCAAATGCCATAAATATTTCCTTATTGCTCGTGTCAAGCCCCAACCAGGTGAGCCTGATGGGCAGCGAGCTCTCCTCCGAGCAGAGGCTCTGGCACCGACGCTGCCCCCATCCTGTGGCAGGAGCCCTCCGGGGCCCCGGGTGCTTCCGCACCAGCCAGCAGGGAGGGGCAGGGCACACACAGCTGTGCCTGGAGGGCTTTAGGGCCAGGCCTGGAAGTGGCCCACTTCTCTGCTCTCCCTGCTCCATTGGCTAGAATTTGGCCACAAAGCCACACCTAATTGCAAGGGCGGCTGGGAAACGCAGTCTGGCCCCATGCCCAGGAAGAGGAGATGGAGTCCGTGATGAGCAGGCAGCCTCTGCCATGCTGCCATTTGTAAGTGTGTGTGTGTGGGGGGGGGGGGGGGCGGGGGGAATTACAGAAGGGTCATTCCTCTCAGAAAGGTCTTCTGCTAAGCCCCCGCTCCCCCTTTGTCAGCCCTAACGCCCTCAGCATCTGAAACCGCCCCAGCAGTGTTCCTCTCTGGTAGGTGTTTTTCTAACATACTCAGAGTAAGTCTGTAACAAGGGCGTCCTTAAAGGGATGGGATGTCTGGCGTTTCATTCTATCTCCAGTGCTTAAGGGCTGGCTAATAATAGAAGCTCAAGCATTTCTTCAGTCCTGGATGAAGGCATTCCCAGAAGTGCGCGGAAGGGAGAAGAGTGGTCCCACCTCTTGCCCTGCTGATGGGGGGTTACTGAAGGCCACGGTCACCGTAGGAACCTCTCCCTCTCCTCCGGCCACCCTGAGTTGCCGCCCGTCCTCTGGTCTCCGAACAAGTAAGCAGTAAGACTATAAAATACTCACAGCGTTCACAGACACCAACAGAAGGAACACTGCCGTTTGCGGCCAGAGCACAGGGCTGCTAGACAAAAGGGCACGGGGTCTGGCACAGGCCATGCCCGGGAGACCCTCCACAGCACGGGGCTAAGGCCCGCGGAGATGGAAAAACCAACATGTTCTCCAAATACGGCTACTTTATCCTTTTCTGAGCCACAAAAGGGTAGTGGGGGGAGGGGGAGGGGAGCATATGCTACAGTACAAAAATATTTTCTACTCACATAGTACCTCTTTTCAAGAAGTTTAAAATACACGGTAAGTGCTACTATAATAACCTTCGCAAGATTCCTATGGGATAGAGACGAAATTAAAGTGTGTACCCCAGTTAAAGGGGAAAGTCTGGTAGGTGAATGACTTCACGCTACAAAGGCCGGCTAATAAGAAAGTGAAGAGTAACCTCTATGGTATTTGGGGCACAGACCATTTTAGGCTCTCAAATTGAGTTCAACGCCTAGAATTGAGTTCAAAAGCAAACAAGTAGCTAAAAAAGACCATAAAACTACTGAAGTTCTAAGAAGCTTACACAGAAATTAATACTACAATAGTTCAAGCCTGATTTATGACCTGAGAAATCACATTAATTGATTCACTATTACCAGATTCATGTAAAGCGTATTTAAAGTGATTTCAGAATGAAAAAATTATTCTTTCCAGATATGAATCACAGGATCACAGAACTTCCATAAATTTAATTTGGCTAGGAAGCCAGTATACTCAATATTCTGAAAATAATCAAAGAGCACTTACTAAGGGTCCACATTTGTACAAACACATTCCAGTAGAGCATATTCAGAAAAAAGCTACACAGAATTTAAAATGACATTGTCTTAGGCAGCACTGTCACTCCTGGTACCAATGAAAACAATTTTTTAAAGGCCTCAAAAGTAGAGTACTGTAAAATACCAACAAAATCCACCCGACAAAGCAGGCATTCTATTTGATATTATGGACGTATAACAAGCATTTTCTCATAGAAAATCCTGCTGTGGTCCCATGGGGAGCAGAGCAGACATCACGCCTACCCTAGAAACGGAGACGCCAAGGCACGGCACAGACGACTGCCAAGGGCTCCAGCCAGGGAGCAGCGGAGCGGGAATAGGAGCGGGAATAGGAGCGGGAATGGAAGCGGGAGCAGGAGCGGGAGCAGGAGCGGGAGCGGGAGCAGGAGCGGGAATAGGAGCGGGAATGGAAGCGGGAGCGGGAATAGGAGCGGGAATAGGAGCGGGAATAGGAGCGGGAATGGAAGCGGGAGCGGGAGCGGGAGCAGGAGCGGGAGCAGGAGCGGGAATAGGAGCGGGAATGGAAGCGGGAGCGGGAGCGGGAATAGGAGCGGGAATGGAAGCGGGAGCAGGAGCGGGAGCAGGAGCGGGAGCGGGAGCAGGAGCGGGAATAGGAGCGGGAATGGAAGCGGGGAGCGGGAATAGGAGCGGGAATAGGAGCGGGAATAGGAGCGGGAATGGAAGCGGGAGCGGGAGCGGGAGCGGGAGCAGGAGCGGGAATAGGAGCGGGAATGGAAGCGGGAGCGGGAGCGGGAATAGGGGCGGGAATAGGAGCGGGAATGGAAGCGGGAGCGGGAGCGGGAGCGGGAGCAGGAGCGGGAGCAGGAGCGGGAATAGGAGCGGGAATGGAAGCGGGAGCGGGAGCGGGAATAGGAGCGGGAATAGGAGCGGGAATGGAAGCGGGAGCGGAGCGGGAATGGAAGCGGGAGCGGGAGCGGGAATAGGAGCGGGAGCGGGAGCGGGAGCGGGAGCGGGAATAGGAGCGGGAATGGAAGCGGGAGCGGGAGCGGGAATAGGAGCGGGAATGGAAGCGGGAGTGGGAGCGGGAGCGGGAGCGGGAATAGGAGTGGGAATAGGAGCGGGAATGGAAGCGGGAGCGGGAGCGGGAGCGGGAGCGGGCCCCTGCACTGCCGCTGTGCTATCTGCGAAGAAGACAGGCCCTCACCCTAAGAAGGCACTAATGCTTCCCCCAAGGAACAATGCAAACTCCAGGCAAGTGGCAGGGACAGAAAAGCTCCAGCGCTGAGCAGACACAGAGGACCCTGCGGAACAGCAAAGCTTCCTGTACCGAAGCTGGGCTCGCCGTCTTAAAGACAGGTGCAGACACGTTTTGGCCCAAGAACTGCAGACCGCCTATCACTAGTTGCTACAGCCCAAAACACCAAAAGCTCATCAACGCCAAGGGAGAGAATGGCACCGATTGCCACTGCAGAGCGGGAAAATGGCAGCCCCGCTCCCGAATGGAACCCCACCTAATCCATGCGCAGCCAGAACCAGTGAGGAAGCCAAGGTGCACTCTAAGGCCAAGGAGAGCTTTACAAAGTCACCCACAAACGCTCAGTGCTTCCCCGTGAGAAGGCTTCCTGATCCGAATCCGCCCCCCCCCCCCGCCGCTCGATTACTACTCACCTCCTCACAGTTCCAATACCCAGGTTGCCACGCCCAGAGAAGATGAGAAGCCACACATGGGAGGGGAAAGGATAGCTAGAAAGTGACAGCGAGGGAGAAGCCAGAGAGTGACAAGGAATAGCAAGGACAGATTTAAAAACTAAATAAAAAATGAAAACTTAAGGGATGTGAAAGGTGTCGCAGCTTGGGGTCATCTATCATAAAAGCGAACAGTCTGGTCCAGCGGTTGGCAAACTGCGGTTTGCCACTCTGTTGACTAATGAGTTTGCCAACCACTGGTCTGGTCAAAAGGCCCTAAAAATACCACAGCGCTAAACAAAGGCCAGTTCAGTAACTCAGCACAACAGTGACCCCGAGTCAACGGGCCTGGACGCAGAACGCGGGAAGCAGTCCAGAGGACGCCGCCGGCTGCGCGCCCCTTTCCCCCTGTAAGAGGCTCCGGGTGTGGCGCCGCACGTGCTCCTCACCGACACCTAAGGCAAGCAGCACAGCCCGCCCCTGGCCAGGAACCTGCTGGTAAAGAGTCCCACCTCAGCCGGACCACGCGTTTACCAATGGCAATTACTACACAGTCTGTTAACTCAGAGGAGGGGCACCTACCCCCGCCCTTTGGCAGAAGAGAGGGCAGGGAAGGCTTCCTGAGAGGGTCACCCACACCCACGGGCTGGATGTGAACGTGCCACCTGCAACTCCCCCTCCCCGGCTTCCCTCTCCAAAGCTCCCACCCTGACCGCTGCATCATTAGAAGAACCGTTCTGTCTAATGCGTCTAGGGCCAGGCCCTCCCTGCTTGTAGAAAAACTTCATGGGGGGCTCCCGTGCTCCCCAGCTCCTGTTTAAACACACTTTGTAAGCCCCTCCCCTGGGCGAGCGCCGGGCCTAGTGGCTTGCTCTAACCACAGACTGCGGCACGGGTGCTGCCATCACGGCTGTGATGGGGCGCGGAGGTGGTGCCTCCTGCCCTGCTGGCGGCATCTTTTCTGACTCGCCGGCTCTGATGGAGCACGCTGCCACGGCGGAGAGGCCCACATGGCGAGGCAGTGAGGGGGACCTCTGGCCAACAGCCCACAAGACGGAATCCTTCAAACCACCGTGCGTGTTTGGGGGGCGGGGGCCTTTCCCAATGGAGCCTTTGAATAGGAGCCCAGCCCAACACCTAGATGCAGCCCGTGAGGCCCTGAAGCAGCGGACCTAGCCTGAACTCCTGACCCCAGGATCAGGTGATAAATGTGTCTAAGTCACTAAGTGTGGCGATTCGTTACTGCAGCAATAGGTAACTAACACCCCCATAGTCCATCAGGTCCCAGGGATTTCTTTTCTCACCTTGGACTCAATCACTTCACTACCATTTTTACCAGCACTCTGCATTTACCACAAGATCCTCGAAAGAATTATCTATTCTCCTGCTACCTCTTTCTCATTCTCTCACCTCACTCCCTGACAAAATCATTACCTTTTCTTAGTCTGCATTCTAGTCAAACTCTGCAGCATTACAACTGAGAACCTCCTCACAATCTCGGCACTTAGCATCCCTGACTTGATGTTCTTGTTCTGTTACCTCTCTGACCACTTTCTCAGGCCCCACTGGTGCTCGCCCCTCCGGTGACACTTAAATGGAAGCATTCACCGCATTTCTGCCCTCAAGTCCCTTCCTTTTCCCATAACAACTTCACTCATACTGTGACGTCTCCTAATTTGTTGAACTGATTCAGTCACTCTTTTAACCAACAGGCACTGTTCTGGCAGAGGTGTACCAATGAGCAAGACAAACCAAGTCCTTAGTGCCATGGACCTTATGCACTCTACCAGAGGCTGTGCGGGCTATCCCTATCTGCCCCTCCAGATCTACTCACCAGCCTTCTCCACCCTGCCCTGTGCCAAGGAAGCTGACCTCTATGGACTCCATGACCAGGGCTCCCCTGCTCTCTGAAAGTTCAATGAAGAAGAAAACAACAGGCAATATGAATGACTTGGACCCACAATTCCAATGTCATGTTGTACACCAGGGATGGGGAACGTCTGGCCGTGGTCGTAGAAGACCCTCGAAATCCTGTGGTCTGGCCCTGCCAAGGCATTAGGGGTGAGTTAATTAAACGTCTGACCAAATATGTAAGGCTAATTTTTAAGCTGCTAATTTTGTATGGCCCACAAATGATGTTATGAATATCCAAATGGCCCCTGGCAGAAAAAAGGGTCCCCACCCCTGCTGTATACCAACATGCTAAGGCTACCTCATGTCATTTAATTACCCAATTAGAACCACTACATTGGCCTCCAGTCTCCCCAAACATATCCCTCCTGTATCCCCTACCTCAGTTAATGGCCTCACCTAAGTCCAGTTAAGCTTCAAAAGCTAGGCGTCCCCTTCAGTTCTTCTCATCCCTCAAGGTCCACAGTCTGTCAGTCATAAAATAGTAGCTCCCTCTCACACACACACACCTCACTTACACTACCTCCTGTCTCCAGCCCACTGCTACGGACATTCTTGCCAAGAGCTATTTTCCCAGCTCCAATTCTTCCTCTTTGCTCATTCATCCACTCAACCAACAAATATTATTAAGCCCATCCTAGGTGCCAGGTACTCAAGTCTCTGACCTCAAAAGATATAATCTAATTGAGGGAGAGAGAGAAGTGAAGAAGCAATTCTAATACAGACTCAAGTATGCAATGAGCAGGAAAGCCAGGGAGCACTACGGGGCACACAAGGGCAGGCACTCCAAACTGAAGGAGAGAGGCAAGATCAGGAAGGCTTTCACACACGTCTCACGTCAGCTGCAACCCAGAGGACCAGGAGGCCAGCGGAGCAAAGCAGCTGTGAGTCCGCGGGCGTGTGTTCTGGAGGAAGGTGCACCTGCTAAGTCGAGGCGATGGCAAAGTGCAAGGACCAAAACCAAGGGGGAGCGTGGTGCTCTGGCACAATCAGGCTAGGAAAGAACGGCGCATGCCTGGCCAGCGGAGAGAAAGCCGGAGAGGTAGGCACACGGCCGCTGTTGGCACCTTCACAGACACTGGACTTTTACCCAATCAATCCGCCCCTGGGAAAGACAACACACACCTCGGAAAGCCTCTCCGAGAACAGAGAGAACATAACCCAGACTCCCGGGCTTTCTTTCCAAGCCCCTACCACCTGGCCCCGCCTCCTCTGCCAGGCTCGTCTACACGTGCACCCCAATCCCAGCCACCCCGTGCCCTCCTGGCCCTGTGCCTTTGCTGCGCTTCCTCTGAGTGAAATTTCTCCTCCCACTACCCTGTTTGCCTGTCGGCGATGCCAGTCCAATTCCACCTCCTTCAAGACTTCCCAGTCCCTCCCGGGCCTGATCCCAGCACGCACCATGACCAGCCTCGGATCAGTCCCACCCACCTCCGCTCCCCGCAGATGGGAGGCTTCTAGAGTATATAGAACCGAAGTGAATCTTAATCCCAAAAACTAGGAAAAATTTTCAGAAAATATTCAATTTACCAATATTGCATTCCTAAGAAACCAGCCACAGAAGGTCAGGAAAAATGATTATTTTAAGTTATACTAATACAATCCATCAACAGCCTAGATTTCTGTATGTTTTCATGTGTATGTTTTATCTCTAAATAAAAGCAGCTGCACACTGCCTCATAAGGTTAAAAAACAGTAACAAGTAAGTTCAGGAAGGTTGAGTCACCTGCTCAAAGTCACCAGGCACGTAAGGGGCAGAGTAAGACCAGAGCCAAGTCCTCAGATACTCTTTCTCAAAAACTATCAACAGCCCAAGCAGCATCCGAGTACCCCACACATCTCACTAGCCAGCCCACCCGATTACCTACAGCTTCTTTCCCTCAATTAGTTCCTGTTTCCCTTCACAGCTTAACTGGAGAGTCTTCCCCCAGCCTCTCAGATTAGTCAAATCCTTTTACGACCCATGTACTTCCCTTCATAGCATTCATCTCTTCGTAGCCCTACTTGAGCTGTAATTTCACAGGGCACCCTGATAAATGTCAGGCTCCCCATGAGGGCAGGGACTATGCCTGTCCGTCGCGGTGTCTGGCACTTCAGCATTGTTTGCTGAGTAAGTGAACTGACTTGAGCATATAACAGTAACTGATATTCACAAGGCCCCCACAGGAGTACAAGGCCCTAAACTATCTCTGACACCTCCAATAAGAAGAAGAATACAAATTTTAATGTCACCGTTTATTGTAACATACTCTAAGTCTTTGATAATTATATATTCATATGTGGAATCTGTTAGTTCTCTATTAATCAGAATCAGCGTTAACAAGAATACCACATTTTCTTTTAAACATTCAAGACATCAGCAAACTTTCACATCAAAAGAACACAAACCTGCAGGCTGTATGAATTAGCTATTTGCTCTCGTGGAACCTGAAAAGCCCATTGCCAGCCTACCAGAGAATTACAACGTCTCACCAAGGCAGCCTACGAAAGCAATAAATTAGAACAAAAAATTTTAAGGCAAGCCACTTGGGAGCTTGAGGTAAGCGAAGAGTAGATCCATAAAAAGGCTTTAAACTTCCTAAACTGTTCCACAGACTTAACAAAACCCCTATCAATATCAAAACTGCCTCTTTTTTTAGAAATTGACAAGTTGATCCTAATATTCACGTGGAAATTCAAGGGACCTAGAATAGCCAAAACAATCTTAAAAAAAAATAGAGTTGAGGACAGACACTCCTGATTTCAAAACTTACTACAAAACTACAGTAATCAAGACAGCGTGGTACTGGCATAAAGATAGATGTATAGATCAATAGATTAGAATCAAGACGCCACACATTTATGGTCAAGTGATTTTTGACAAGGGTGCTAAGATACTTCAATGGTCTTCTCAACAAATGGTGCTGGGACTACTGGATACCCACATGCAAAGAATGATGTTGGAAGTCTACCCACCTCACAACGTACACAAAAATTAACTCAACATGAATCAGAGACTTAAATGTAAGAGCTAAAACTATAAAACTTACAAAAAAAATAAGTGTTAATCTTTATGGTCTTAGATATATAGGCAACGGTTTCTTAATGATGACAGCATAAGCAACCAGATAAACTGAACTTGATTGTGCTTCAAAAGACGCTATCAAGAAAGTGAAAAGACGGCCCATGGAACGGGAGAAAATATTTGCAGACCACACATCTGACAGGGGATTGAGACCCAGAACGAATAAAAACACCTACAGCTAACAACCAAAAACCAAGCAGCTCAATTCAAAAATGGGCAAAGACATTTCTCCAGAGCAGACAAGACATGCCAGCGGCCTGGCATCACATGGAAGACATTCAACATTAGACATTCGGGAAATGCAAATCAAAACCACATACATAGCACTTCACATCCACAAGGACAGCTTTCATCAAAAAGACAGGTAATAACAAGTGTTAGCAGGGATGTGAAGAAACCAGCATCTTCACACACTGCTGGCAGGCATGTCATATGATGCAGCCACTTTGCAAAACAGCTTGGCAAGCTCCTCAACGAAAGAGAGTTACCGCCTGACCCAACAATTCCAATACTAGCTATACAGCCAAGAAAACTGAACACATATGTGCACAACACAAAAACATGTACACAGTGTTCATAGCAGCATTATTCATAACAGCCAGACAGTGAAAACAACTCAAATGTTCATCAACTGAAGAACAGATAAGTAAAATGTGGCCTATTTACAGAGTGCTAGAGGCCCAGTGCACAATTAAATGGTGCACATGTAGGGTCCCCTAGGCCTAACCTGCCATTAGGGCCGTGGCCGCTGCCCCGCAAAGCCTCGCACGCTCCACAGACGCTGCCGGCAGCCCGCAACGCTCCAGAAGTCCCGGCCGCCGCGGGACCCATCAATGCACCTCCCGGTGAGTCCAGTAGTTGGTCGTGATGCCGTGACAGGCCTTTATGACACAGACTGTTCCCCTATAAAAGGAACGAAGTCCTGACAGATGCTACAACATGGATGAACCCTAAAAACATTATGCCAAAGGAAAGAAGCCGGTCACACAAAAGACCACACGTTGTAAGACATCATTTATAGAAACTGTCCCGAACAGGCCAATGCATGAAGAGGAGGAGGTTACTGGTTGCCTGGAGATGGGGGAGGGGAGCAGGGGGAGTGCCTACTAATAGATACAGGTTTCTTTTTGGAGTGAAGATGCTCCGGAAAGGGCGAGTGCAGATAGCTGTACAACTGTATAAGCATATTAAATACACTGAATTATACATTTTAAGAGAATGAATTTGATGGTACATGAATTGTATCTCAATAAAGTTATTAAAAAAGCAATCAAATCCCTTTAAGTACTGAAAGCTACTCTGATGGTTGTGTGTTTTTTAAAACATTACATACTTTCCTCTTTTGGTAAGTAGAACATACTAAGTGTTGCTTTTCTGAATATACTCAAGGTCATCACTAGGAGACACTAATTACTAAACAGCTGTGTAGTATTCAGAAGATTCACGGCATACGGGCTATTAGCCCTTACACAGAACCTCCACACTACTGTTCCTTCACAGTATCCCACCTGTCTACTACAATCTGATTCCTTCCTCTACCGTAAGAAATCAAGAAAAAGCAGAGAATAGAGGCAGGGAGGATATGCCAGGGAAAATCAAACAAATGTGCATACAGGTGGCCACCTACGCTTATACAGAGGCAGTTTGCTGTTTTCACCCCCATGGTCCCTCTTCCAAGGCAGCGTCTCCCTTTCTTTGGACGCTGTCCCCAACCTTTCAGGTTTAGTGGTCCACAAGGGAAAAGCAAGGCCCCACCCAAGTACCCAAACTGGACTGACATCCCCCAAATGAGACTGGACTGCTTCAACCTGAGAACCCACACAGGGCAAAGCCTGCAAAGACCACCTCCTGCCAGTGTGCCCGCCTGCTTCGCCACCACTCAGAGCACATGCCTGGGGACACTGACCACGCCCCCTGCCGATTCACTCCACACCCAGGCCTCTGGCTGATGGTGCCTGGCCTCACGGGTGTAGCTACAGTGGACATATTCTCTGCAGAAAGTTTGCCCACTACAACAACTGGACACAAACCCGCTTGGGAGTTACTATTCTTTCTTTCACGCTGCTTGATGGAAGCAGGTTGAGGTGCCAGGACCCCTTGCTGCAGTCCCTTTCTCTCACAATCTCCTTTCGCCCCACCCCCTCGAAATGATCAGCAGTCCAATGGAGCCTCACCACTCCTCCTTAGAGCTGACTGTATAAATGAACCTCAGAGCCTGCTTACCACTGTGCATGCGTGTGCGTGTGAGAGACAGAGGCAGAGGGGAAGGGGAAGACAAGAAGAGGTGGGCACTGGGGGTGGGAGGATTTTGACCCTGTTTAAGACACACGCCCCCATTGGGGTAATGAAAATATTGCCATATATTTGCTGTTAGGACCTCATTGCTACTTTGCTCCTTAGATTTTGAATCCACCTGGAGCCTTGCTTTTAATTGTGGTAAAACAGTCCTAATGTGAAGTTTACCATTTTCACCCTTTCGTCGTGTACCACTCAGTGGCCTTAAGTACATTCACCTTGTTGTATGCCATCACCACTAACCATTGTTTATTTTTAAAAGCATGCTGAAACTCATGACTTTCCTTCTTACTAAACGAGTGACTTCTGTGTTTGCTTTTCCACCCCAGGACAAGGGCACAGAGCCTCGTCAGAGCCGGGCCCAGACGAAGAGGCTGCTGAAGGCAGCGGACAGCACCCGCAGCCACTTGGAGTGGCACCAGACCAGCTAAATCCATCCTCCCTTCCTCCAGACTTGGCCAGAGGCTGCCGACTAAAAATACCTGGGGAGGACAGATAACAGCTGTCAAGGATGCTCAGCCCAGTGAGAAAGGTTGCCACCATCACCAGATTTGCATCAGAAGACACCCATGCAGGCAGCCTGGGTCAGATGCACAATAATCAGATTCAGTGGAGAAAGACTGATGTCCCTCGCCTCCCAGGACGTCTGGAATAAGTCTCCGGGCCTTGAATTTGGTCAAGTAAGCTAGGATCAATTTCTGGAGGACCCCTCAGAAAGAAGACAGGTACTTCCAAATACTGAGTGCCCACTCGCCGCCTTCTGCTTGCCATCCTTTCCTTTGAAGCACAACAGCCTCTATCAATAAAATTAAACGAGGAAGAGACCTCCATCAGAAGCTTTGTCAAAGCAAATAATTCAGCCAGCACCTTCCGTAATGGCAGAGACGGAAAGCATCAAGCAGAGAATCTTGGCAAGAATACAAGAAACATTACCTTGCCCCTCAGTAGCTTTAAATATGAACAAAACTTTCAAAAAGTAAATTATATTCAAGCCATCTCCAAAGGCCAGGCCTGCAGCAGCCCAGGAAGCATGCCCAAGTGAAGACGCTCTGTGATCGATTACTGGGGGTCCACCGAAACTCCCCCATGACACGCCCCACACCCCCCCCCCCCCCGCGTTCCCTAATAGGAAGCTATTTACTGAATTACTGGCAATCGATACATTTTAATAAGAGTTGTATTCATCAACTCCAGGGAAAAAAAACACAACTAAAGAAATATAAATAATCCAGCCTTAAACATAAAAAGTCTGGAGTTAACAGACACTTTTCCATCTGAAAGCATGTTATTTAAGTCTATTTTTCCAAAACTATGAACACTCATCCTATCAGAATAAAGAGCTTAAGTGTGTCATAGGGAGTAACAGCAGAATGAACATTTTTGTGCTGTGCATCTTTTCAACAACTTTAACCATTTTTCACATTTGTAAAGTAAATACTCGCAGTGTTAGACAGCCCTAAAAAGTCAGGCCCTCCGTGCACCAGGAGGGAGGCACTTCCGGCCGGTGGTCCACATTCCTCCTACACAGCTTCAACCAACACAATCCCCGCCCCTTCCACTGTCTCTGAAAACCACGAAAAAATATCCTGTGAGGATTAAAAATAAAAATAATATTTACGATCAGAATCTTTCCTAAAAACTGTATTTGAATAATTTTAAAGCAATTCAGTTCTTAGAGAAAATGAATATGCCATTTACATCATCTCCAAATGCTTATTCATGTCTCCTTGCTCTGATTTTTTTCCTCAGAGCACCTACTCCAAGGAGAATGCTAAACAGCAGACCACACATGTCTGCCCCCCCCCCCCCCCATAACTCTGGATTCCTTTCAGGGTGGGAGGAGCCGGCATCTCTGCTGTTGTCGTGAGCCTTACTTAAAGTCATCTCAGGAGTCACACTGGGAATCCATCAAAATGGTTGCAGTTTGAATCACCTGCTCTCACCATAAACTGTAACGGAGTTACAGTGATTTCTAAATAGAACACATTCTAAATTGAAACACCTAAATGTTTCTTGGCAATTAATGTCTAGAAAGTCAACAAACCCCCAAGAAAGTGGAGAAAATGAACTTTTGTGAAGCTCACCATTCATCAACTACAGGAGGCTCGAAAGATGCCACGCGCCAGAGGCTCAGCCTCAAACGCACGGGGCCTGCGGAGGAAAACTCCCCTAAGATTGCTTCCAGAACCGCCGGCACGCAGCACGCAATTACAAGCAGTGACCTCCCTGGAGGAGAAACTGGAGTCAACAGCGCCGCGAACGCACAAGCTCGGGGAGATGAACCCGAGCTCCGAGGCGAGGGCTGCTCTGCCACGTACAGAGAAACAGCTGCAGCACATGCGAAATGTACGTGCCGAACGCAGTCCTCCGGATGTTTCAAGAGCCGGCCGGGTAGCTCAGCTGGTCGCAGCAGCCTGATACATCAAGCCTGCGGGTGCAATGGCTGGTCGGGGCACACGCGAGAATCAACTCAGGAATGCATAAATAGGTGGAACAACAAACTGATGTGTCTCTCCTCTCCTCTCCTTTCCTCTTCTCTCTCTCTCTCTCCCCTCCCCCAACCTTCCCTACCTTCCACACTCTCTAAAAATCAACGGGAAAAATGTCCTCACATGAGAATTAACCAAAAAAAAACTGAAGTGAAATAAATATTTCAAGAGTGACGAAATATCCCCCCAAAAATCCAAATGCATCCCAAAAGTATTTTGAGTAGAACCTAATTTAATCTCCGGGCCCAAGCTGTCTGAAATAAAGCAGAATGCTCTGATTTAGTCCAATTACAACAGAAGCATTTCTTTGTAACAAAGGAGCGACAGCCTAGCTCTCTGAACTTCATGGAAGTACAAAAACGCCGTGTCAGTGTGGCCACAACACAGCTCAGTCCACAAAACCGGGGGACAATTAAGCTGGCTGTTTTAGGTTTCAATCTGTTTCACCAGAAACCTTGTCAAACTACACTGATTGGAATCGGCATGAGCAGCTAGAGTCCCATCCAAACAGGCCCAGCATCTTATCTCTTGTTTTACCTTTTATCGCTGATTTATGGGCTGACTGCTGGTAAACTGATCTGTGCCCGAGCCAGAAAGCAGCTCCGGAATACAAAAGAAGAAAAGAGATTTAGAAAAATCAAATTCATGAATGGAGATGCTGACGTCATAGCCCAGCTCCCAGCAGAGCTTATGATAGTCCGTGAAGAAACTGTATCACTGGGGATGTGAAATTACCAGTCATTTAATAAAGGAGATAAAACAGAAAAAGCCCTTGCTCAGACCAAGGGAAGGTGGAGGGAAAAAAGAGAAAAGCTGTGCTAACAACCTTTTCCCTACACCAAAAATGAAAACTGCACTAGCTACAAACAAGCTTAACTTCTAAACCCTGGAGCTATTTCATGTGTTTGTTAAAAATACTTTTTTAAAGACCGTAGTTGCTGCTAAATCAGCAGAAGGTAGTCCCATCCTCACCTTAAATGCTTCACCCACCATGTGCTCTCTCGTTCAGAAAAGAGCACACTATATACCCAGTTTGATTTCTTCCTTGAAAACTACCTGGCATTGCCAAGCCACCCCTAATTTTAAGGAATTCTGAATAAAATGGGATGAAGCTCATGACTTCAGGCAAGCTACTGGAATCTTTATGTGAGAGGGGAGGGGAAAATGCTCTCATCTAATGATGTAGTATAAACTAATAAAAAAGATTATAAAAATCTGATTTACTTAGAACTATTAAAAGCAGCTAGTGGTATAGGTTATTCACATTTTTCATCTCTCAGCAGAACTGAAAATACAACCAGTAATAAAAACTTCTGTAAAGTTTAGACACTAAAATCCTTTTATTCGGGACACTTAAATAACTGGGTCTTAGATTCCTAGTGTTTCCCAGGAAATTGAAGATTACACGTGACCTCAGATCCTCGGTAACATCTCCTAAGCACAAAGCTACAAGGACATTCTCCCTCCTTTACCATTCCCATGGCTGGATGTAACCATTCCCCAAAACATTTTTTTGAATTTAAGCAATAAGTAATTTTGCCAAGGAAGGTTTTACAAAGGAAATCTTGTTACGTGGAAATGCAAACAGACCCGCTGTATCTGTCAATCCAAAACGTTAAGAGACATCATCTCACATTCCCACCACAAGTCTTTGATAGAACATCACTACCCCCTTGTGGATTAGCAATAAAAACCTTTATCTTCCATCTTCACTGTTTAAACGTTTCCTTCTGCTGAACTTCCATTAAGAGTTTACGTTTTCTTCACTCAGAAGGGTTATTTTATTTCAAGTACTTTTTAAAAAGAGAAAAAACACTTAACATTTTAAAATAAGCCATCCCATCAGCTTCTTTATCTTCTGAGCAGCCCCGTTTTGGAGAGTTCTGCCTATAACAGGGACAGCTGCCGATTTCAACAGGGCGAGCACACCAACGTTCCATGTTTCCCGAGAACACCTGAATTGACACTCCCAATCATCACTCTGAGATTATTTTTAACGATAAATGGGTAATTTCTTCACTACTGCACCTTTTTTCTTTCTATTTGATAATTTCACACTCTGTAACAATTTCTTTTTATCGCTTCCAAATGGTTTCGTATCCAAGTGCCCCAGAAAACCAATGGGGCACATACATCCTCAGAAATAACTTTCCAGACAAGGGCTGAAAACCAAATCTAAGTTTTAAAAGATTAATTCTTGATTGTATTGCTGTGCCTTCAGAAACGCTTCCTGGCCCTCTAAATCAACCCGGCTGAAGAGAAAAAGATAAACCCTTTCTCAGAACTGGGGAAAAGCCTTTGTTTTTCTTTCTTTTCTTTCCTTTAATTTTAGCTGCAGGAGTACCATTCCTATACAACACAGAGATACAGCTTGCTAAACGAATAGCGTAAAAAAGATGAACTAAACGTAAACGTCTGGGTTCCTTATCACAAGTTACCAACACGAGGTTTAGCTGAGAGAATAAATCGCCTCCACAATCGCATACAGGCCAGAGAGACGTCCGAGTCGCGGCTTGTCGGGCTGCGCTGCTGGGAGCGAGCTCCCCATTTCCTCACAGGCGCTGGGCACAAAAGCAGGGACAGGGTCACGCACTGTCAATGTGAGAAGCCACGTCCCCGAATTCTGTCCCACGGTGAGGTGGGAACAAAGGAGGAAAGCGACTCCCTCCGCAAGTGTTTAAGTGCCTGAACACACACTCTTCCCTTGCGGTGACTGACAGGGAGAATGGAGACAGCGCCTAGTCTATTCGATGCCGAGCGCGGTGTTCCAGAAGGCTTTTCGCCTGGCAGCCAGCGAAGGCCCAGGTACAAGCATCAATTCGGCAGCAGGTGCGGGGCGGGCCGGGCGGGGCGGGGAGCAGAGCAGTCGGGGTGGGCCTGCCCGGCTTGCCTTGGCGGTTTTGTTAGGGTTGTGGTCTCCGGATTTTCTTTTTTGGGGAAGGCAGGGAGAGATTTTAGATGACGTCAGGAAGTGAGGTCAGTGGTGAGAGGAATGGTCTCCAGGAGGTGACATGTTTGAAAGAACTCAGTTCCAAACGTTTCCTTCCAGGCACGCCACTTGGCGCACTTGTAACTACAAACCACGTGGCAGAGCGCAGAGGGGGAGCCCAGCCCCAAACCCGCCAGCGCCCCGCAGTCACCCCCCCCACCCCCGCTAACACTCTCGGGAAGGAACACTGTATAGCGCACGACTCGAAAGGCCTAAGTCTGAAAAAATAAATAAAAAGTGACTGCACTTCTGCCAATGAGCAAAGGACTCTATAAGAGAACATGCGACCCTACCAGGAAGAAACGGAACCCAGGGTGAACCCAGAAGCGCCATTTAGAAAATATCTCTGGTCATCCCACCTATGATGTCACTCAGTGGGAAGTAAACGAACGATCCTCTGAAAAAGTGAGAAGGAAAGGGACGTGGCTGACACTTGGCCTCCGCCTGCAGTGGGGTACATAATATTTCCCTCTTAGTCCAGGGTAATGAGCTAAAAAATGCTCAGGAAGCATTACCAACCTTTACACACGGAGGCCCATGACCTTCTACAAGCAATGGCGTTCAAAGCAGAGAGATGCAATACAACCTGAGAAGCACACAGCCAGCATACTGATGGGAAAGAAGGAAAAAAGAAAAGAAAGCCTTGCTTTGTCTCACCACGTAAAAAATCGGGACTGCCGTCCACTGTCAGTACATCCAGGAAAACATTCTGCTGACAAATACATGGCGAGCATCACGGGATGGGAGACCACCTACATGTTTAGCAGCCCCGCTCTCTAATGACAGACAGCCACACGTCTTAACACAGGACTGATGGATCCACAGCCACTGATGGCACACAATACAAGGACCCGAGAGTGTCTCCTCAGCCTACATCCAAACCTGATTAGGTATTCCAAAGAAAACTACATCCCACACTACAACCTGGAAATGGAGTGAATGACCGTGCACTCTTACTCATGTCACCTGGACAAAGAAGTAGAGAGGGAGAGCACTTCCTACTCAAGCACACAAGGACTATACAGATCGCACCTTAACAGGCAAAGCAGCATCAGAAGACCCCTGCGTCCTTGTGAACGAAGGCCCCAATGGAACACTTGTTGGCTGTGCGCAAAGAGATTACCATCGTCAAGCCCAAGAGACAGAGGATGGCTAAACGCAGCAAAAGCCAACTTCCAAAACCTACACGAGGCCGATAGATGCCTGAGGACACGGTGTTCCACCCAGGGAGAATATCCAGTGACAGACACTACTATCACCCCTCTACTTAGTGGCTTAACCCCCATCCCATCACCCTAAACTCAGGAAAACAGGAAGTAACCCTGCCTCTTACTACAGCACAAAAGGAATGGGCCCCCTCTTGACTGAATGATAGGCTATGAATACAGCAGAGCTACAAATGCTCTCTTGTAATAACGATGATGGCAAGGGCAATAAAGAAACCTCTTTATGTGGGAAAGGGAAATAGGATGGAAATCATCTAGAAAAAAAAATGAGCATGGTAAGTGATTCTAGAAGATACCGAACGTTTTAAGAAATGATCTGTTTTAATGGAAATACAAAAGAAACACATATTGCATGTCACCACAAAAAATATTCAGCCACATGTTCACATGGATAAAGGACTGCCACGCCACAGACACAACGCCCCTCAACAAGAGTTCCTCTGAAGAGGGAAACACTAGCAGAACTGGTTTCTGCAAGACGTCGTGGAAGTTCACTCTGATTTAACATAGGAGGAAAAGAAAAAGCGCATTTCAGGTCCATTCTTTACCTTATTGTCATCATTATGTACACCATACCTGCATCCAAAAGTAATCTGAGGCTATTTACTGAAGGAGGAGGAGGAGATACCAATCACAGTGCCATTTAAACGTGCAAAGTATTAAAAGTCACATAATAAAGAAAAGCAGTGCTGACTGTACCAGACACCTAGCCTAGGATGGTCACCACAATCAGGCATTAAGTTTGGACACCACATTCCAGGCAGTGAAAAGGTAACAGCAGCTCCCGTGGGTCTTACCTTCTGATAATATGAAACATCTCAGGTAATCGTAAGAGAAAATCATTTTTCTACCACTTCCTGCTGTAAGCGGGCATCTGATTTCACGTCCTATACAATACCCCGAATGCTGCTGTGCAAATGTGAAACAGGCACGCCAACCAACCATGTACCAAATGGCCTAAAAGTTACGCCTACACATTTAAAAAGAAGGTTGACTTTACTTTTTTCTATACACACAGACACACACACTCATGCACATGCACTCACACACAGGCACACACTGGCAGTCTAAGGGAAAACTGTCAAATGTCTCTCTAGAGGTCCCCTCCACCCTCTCCAGTCCTGCGGGGCTGGGAAAGCTCAATGGAACAGTACACTATTAGAGTATATTTTTGTATGATGATAATCCAAATAATTAAATACAGAAAAGGATTCCTTACGAGATCATATAAAAAGACAAGCACCAGATACACTGAAATGCCGTTTGTATTAAAAGGCTAACAAGACCCCCATGGCCTCGGGTAGTCAGGTAACACCCCCTCCCCAGACCCTCGCACACAACACTCAGCACGCGTCTCTGGGATGAATGCGCTCAGTGAGGGGAACATGGAGCAAAAACAACTTCCTCCCAGATAACAAATTCAAGGCTCCCCCAAAGGAGGCAACAGGCACAATGAGGGGAGAGGAAGAGAAGGCGAGAATCACCTTCTGCTGCTTGTCCCGTCAGGAAATGAGAAAGAAGTACAACTGTACACAAAGCCATCCTTCCGCCAACCCTCAGGAAGCAGAGAGTGGCCCAAAGGAATGGAGAAGTGGGGAAAGCCACCACGCGGGCTCCCTCCCCACCAGTCCGAAAGAACCATAATCCCGCCAGCACACGGGCCACACCGGGATGAACAGAGGACTACAACAATGCCACTTGACCCCGAAGACTAGGCTATTTCAGGGGGAAAGCCTAAAAACTAAAGAAATGGAAACACACACAAGCAGGATATAAAAATACGTCTCCAAGAGCAAGCCAGAGCAACCCTCCCCTTCTGAAAGGAAAATCTGACCCCATCTGACCTTGAGCAGAGGTTGCTGTGACCACGTCAACATTCTGAATCCACTGCGCGGTGAGATGGAGAAGCCCACATTTCCCAGATGCAGGCTAAGCCAGGGCTTCAAGGAGACAAGGGAAGAGACCGTCCAGGGGCCGCCCAACCTTGCCTAAAGAGCTGGGGGTACCAGGGTGTAGGGGAGGAGACGGTGATGGAGGTCAGGAGACCCCATCCTGCCTGACGAGCTCCAAGAGAACACATCACACTGAAGAGCAGCAAAGCTGAGCTCCAGGGCTCTACGGGGACGGGTGACACCGAAGCACAACCGTATTGACCTCAAAGGAAAGAGCCTCACTTTACACACTAACCTCAAGTGTGTTCTTCTGACCTTTACCATGTCCTTCCACTGCCCGTTGCATGGAGCACCCGATTAGCAAGGAAACTCTCAAAGGCACCGGTGGTATGGAGTCGGCAGGCCAGGATCCACCACCGGAAGGGATGCCTCTACTGGGAAAACGCCAACATATACAGCAGGTGGTCACCTTGTTTACCAAGGGTCAGTAATACTACACCCTAAGAACACACAATTCCATCAAGCTGAGTATAGATACAGAGAGGATAAAAAACATAAGAACTTTGTAAAAGCCAAAAGAAAGGCAAACTGAGGTCAAAGCAGTACTTGGAGGCGATGGGTATTATGGCCGCTGATAACTCAGTATTAACTGAAGGGCCAAGCCCACCAGGCGGCCGAAGCCAGCCAGCCCTCGGGCAGCCCCGTCTCCTCCTCGGTAGCCCAGGTGGAGTGCCCTTGCAGGAAAAGCACTTGAAGGTCCAAATGCTTCGAGTCCGACAGAGCTTGCTGGGGAGGATGAGGCTCCAAACTCAGCCTGTCGAGAAGTGACAGCAGCTAGCAACCGTTCCAAGTTTTGTGAGGGCAGGAAGTGGGGGGACCGGAGGAGACTCACATCCCTGCCCCTGCCCCGGAGCCAAGGGCAATCAGACAAATGCACAAACTGTGACACTCAGGGAAAACCTGGAGAACAGTCCCTCCTGCCCTGTCACGAAGTGTCACAGGCCCTCCCAAAAGTACCTCGTCCGAATGTACACAACCTCTCTCAATTATTTCAATGGCCAAAATAAAACGGCGACATATTTATGGCCCTGCGCTTCCAGTTCCGTCACAGAAACACATATTCTTCTCACCCACTCCTCTCGTTTGCCCCAAATACATGAAAATCTCTTCCCCCTGCGCGGCAGGGAAGACGTGAAGATGAGAACTTTTAACCCTATGAAGGACCAAGGCGAGAATACTGCTCCTGGATTCAGAATGCCTAAGTCTGGCTGAGTCTCAGCAAGCTCTCTGCACTTTATTTGAGCATTCAGGATGTCATTCTGCTTATTCAGTTCAGTACAAATGACAAATGAAAGAGCGGTAAGAACTGGCCATTTATCAATGAGCCTTCTGATTCTCTAAGCTTGAAGATTACATATATATATATATATATATATATTCTTACACATCCAAGTCCCCAGAAACACCCAAAATGTAGATGGCCATATAACCCTTGCACATTTCTGCACATATGTCAAGGGTGTGATTTCATCTATGAACATCATCTTACATGTATGTACACATAGACATATGCATAGCATCATTGTAATCTCTTTTTTTGCCAAAAGAGAATCAAAGCAGCAGAAAAAAAGTAAGTGTCCAAATTTCCCCTTCACCTGAAAGCTACAAGATCAAAAGAAACGCTTGGATCCCAGGAGGGACAACGCCAGGCCAGAGGAAGGCTTTAGTACCGGGAGCACACTAGCAACCCCTTCCCAAAAGGCATGTGGGCGACACGGGTGTCTACACTCCCTTTTCTGGGTGGAAAGGCATATGGCTTTCTTACCCAGCCAACATGAATACAATTTAAGAAAATTAGAAAAAGTCAAGGTAACAGGCTCCCTAAATATGGCTGACTGGGAAACAGAAGCCATAAGGAGGCTATAAGTTCTCCCAAAAAAGACATGGGAAGTTTATTTCCAGGGAAGGTTCAAAGGCTCTTGAATGTAGCGTGTACCGCCTGGCTCTTCCTGAACGGAAGGCAGTAACTGGAACACCAAAAACAGGGGCCCGCCACTCTTCCTGCTGGGGCAGTGTCAACTGGTGCACGCTGCCCCCACCCAGGGGGAAAGTGAACTGGAAGCAAATGTTTCCTCCAACATCGGAGTAATTATCGTGGCCCCGTCTTACTCCAGTAGGAGGCACAATGGAAGCCCTGCCCTACATCTGATGGGCACCCTCACCCCAAGGAACTCCGAGGAGAACATGTTAAGGGAGACAGACAAACCGGGAAGGGAGCCCTGGCATGTCCAGTTTCTCCCGAAAGAAAAAGAGGACAACTCAGAGGGTATGCAGGAAGTGAGCTCACCCTCGCCCAGGAAAGTGTGCACAATCCGTACGAAGTATCTGCTTTCCCATTTAGAAATGACTTCAGCGCTGCACAGGCCCCCACTAACCGCTGGGTGAGGGAAGAAGAACATGGGTAGCCCGAGTCCCCTTGTCCTGGCAAAAGGGTCAATAGATGGTGTGCAGAGGCCCCAAAAGATTCCACGGGAGATGAGAGGATGAGACGGACCCCTCTGCCAAAGATGGACCAGGGTCACAGAAGGTAAAGGGCAAGGAAGTATGGAGATCCTCACTTGCCATTGAAATGGAGACCCCACCCTCCTGGCTGCGAGGGGTGCAAGGGCAAGAGTAGGAGAGGAACCACGGCTAGGGGCGGGGATGTGCGCAGGACCCCTCCCAGGAAGGGAAGGGGGAGGGGTCACACGAGGCCCTCCCGCCCGGGGACGCTCAGCAGGACGGGGTCCCCCTGGTGGGGAGAAACGCGGGGACCCCGCCGGCTCTGGGAGGCGCCCACAGGGCTCGAGGGTGATGCTGGACAGAGTCCGCATGGCCCTGCCGCCCGAGAACCAGGGCGGCGAGGGTGAGCGCCGGCCGTGCCCCGACGGGGACCGGCCCGGGGCAGTGGGGCGCGAGGCCGGAGGGGGCCCGAGGCGGATAAACTTTCCGCCCCGCGGCCCCCATCAGGCCGGCGCGGGGGGCGAGGGGCGGGGGCCGCGCCACGGGCCCCGGAGCGGCGGGGATGCCCGGTCCGGGTGGGGGAGGCGCCGGCCCTCCCTCCGCCGGCTCCTCCTCCTCGCTGGGCCCGGCCCCCGCCCGCCTGCCCCCCGCCCCTCCGGCCCCAGCCCGCCCCCGGGTGGGGGTGTGCGGCGCCGAGCTCCACCACCTCGCGAGTCACCTCAGGACCGGCCGCGCTCCGCCCCCCACCCACCACCCCCTCCCCGGCCGGGGCACCCGCCGCCCGTCCCCGCCGCCGCGCCCCCGCGCTCCCTCCCGGCGCCGCCGATGCCCGGGATGTCCGGCGGGGCCGGGTCCCGCCGCCCGCCACGCCGCCCCCAGCCCTCACGCTCCGGCTCTTACCTTCCGGCTTGTTTTCGGCAGCCATTTCCCCTCCGCGCGCCACATCCTCCTCCTCCTCGCGACCGGGACCCCGAGCGCGCGCCTCGTACCGCCGCCGCCGCCGGCCCAGCCACCCCGCCGCCGCCGCGCACCCGCCCTGGCCCCGCCCCACGGCCCACGCACTACGCCTGTTGGGTTAGGGAGCTGCCACTCATCAGTCCCGCCACCAATCGCCTCACACCAGGGGTCTCACTACTCTCCGGGAGGAGCGTCCTATCCCTCCGGCCCATTGGCTGGTCACCACCCAACGGAATGAAAGGATTGGTTCAGAATCAACGCCCCCTCCCCACCCACTCTCAGGAAAGCCCGCCTTCCGGACCTAAACAAAGCTTCCCAGTGGCCAGAGCCCGAAGGAACTGTCCAATCCAAAAGGGGCCTACACGGAATATTTCCTCGAGGCCGAGACGTGGCGTCTTGATTGGGCGTCACTACAGTGTTTCCCAGGCCGTCCAGACCAATCAAAGGGGGTTCCCGGAACTCGGGAGCGGCGAAGGGAAGCCCCGCCCTCGAGCGTGACCGTCATGAGGCAAGCGCTCGCTCATTGGCGCGTGGGGGCTTTTCCCGCGTGCTCCCGGGGCTGAAGGACGTTCCCGGGGAAGCCGCTGCCGGCGCGTGGGGAACCGGTGGCCGCGGAGGGCGCAGCGGCATCTCCAGAATTTCGAGGCCTGGAGCTGCCGGGGGACGGCGGGGACGGGCGGGCCTCGCGGCTGAGGTCCGCCGGGCGCCTCTCTCCCCGGAGCCGGCTGGCCGGGGAGTCGGGGCGTCGCTGCCGGCCGCGGGGGGGAGGGGCGCGCCTCCCGCCAGGACCCGCCCCTTCCCTCCTCCCGGGCCCCCCGGCGCCCGGGCCACTCGGCCCGCGTCGCCGCTGCCCCACGCGCGGGTGCCCGGCCCTCTGGGGCCCGCCTCCCGCTCCCCACCCGTGGTGTGTCCCGTTGTCCCCTTTTCTAGCTGCTTAAAATACTGAAACTTTATTTTGGTCACGTTGGCCATGTGACCGCAGAGCGGATGACTCATAGACGCCTGTCCCAGGATGAGGCCACTGAGCAAAATCGCAGGGAAACGGTGCACCTCGGCGCGCCTGCCGGGAGGGCCCGGCGAGGCAAGTTTCCTTCCATGCTGGGCTCACCTCCGTGGCTTTCCCACACACATATTCCAGCGTCCACTTCATTCGCGCTCGGTGCCAACTGGGGAGACCAGCTGGGTGTCAGTCGGGGAGAGCGAGCCTAGAAGCAGGTTGGGATCAGCCCGTGGGGGGACAGACACGGCTGCAGGTTTCTGGAGATCCGTCCACACCTAGTGGACTCGCACAGGCAGTACCGAGAAGCCTATATAGCCCGATGAGATGGCACAGATGGAATGCCCGCGGCCAGAGAAATTCAGCAATTGTGCACGTGGGCAGGTCTTGCCAGAAACCACGGAGAGGGCTGCACCCTCAAAGTTTAAGGAGAAGTGGAGTGAAAAGCAGAGCTCCAACCCCTCTCTGTGGATCTTGTGTGGTTTGCACTGAGAACACTGCATGCCTCCACATTTCTCTTTTCCCCTTTGCTACTGTCGATGGCAACTAGCAGAATCAGCGAAAGGTCCTCCCTGAAGTGTTTTTGGCATCAAGAATGGCTGTCAGAGTAAATTTTGTGCCAATCTTAACATGTGTTTTTTTCTAGTCTTCCCAAGCAAAAATGTCTTCGGTTTTCCAGAAAGGAAGATGTCCCGAAAGAACGTTTTGTATTACCCACGCATTCTTCCAACAAACTTTAATTTTATGAGCCTCGAAAAATACAAAATTTTAACAACGAGGGTACAATATTTTATCGATTAGCATTCTCAACAGCACCTACGTTGACAATTTGTGCTGTGGGACATATTCTTGAAAGGCTGGTGGCATTGAAAGTCCGTATACCCTTTGAAAAGCGATTTTACAGTATGTATTAAAAGCCATAAAAAAAAATGTCTGCATCCTTTGACCCAGTAATCTTACATCTGGGAACCTATTCTTAGGAAATAACACTAAATACCAAAACAGCTCTATGTGGGAAGGTTTTCGTCACTGGATCCCTGTATTACAACAAAAAACTGGAAGCATCCCAGACGTGGCAAATGTTGGGTATTTAGTAAGTAAGTTGTGTTATGTCCCCACAGTGAAACCTGGTGGTAGTTGCAGACATCAGAGCCAGAAAGGAAAGCTTACCTATTGCTAGAAGGGGACAAAAAGGTATTAAAATTTACAGTATTCATTTATTGTACATGGTATGACTCTAGGGCTAAAAAAAACAGCACTTTATAAAAAAGACTGATAGAAAATACTACACCCATTTGGGTGATGATGTGTGGTTTTTCTTAATGTTTCTATTTTCTGTAATACAGTCATAATATAACTACACAGCTTTTATCATTAAAATGTGTATGTGGCCTGTCTGGCGTGGCTCAGTGGTTGCGTGTCAACCTATGAACCAAGAGGTCAAGGTTGGATTCCCTGCTGGGGCACATGCCAGGTTGCGGGCTCGATCCCCAATGTGGGGCGTGCAGGAGGCAGCTGATCAATGATTCTCTGCCATCATTGATGTTTCTCTCACCCTCTCCCTTCCTCTCTGAAATCAATAAAAATACATTTTTTAAATATGTCTTCCAATTTAAAAATAATTAAGCCTGGTGCCTACTACAGAGCAGACACTGTTAGATCCGGAGGCTGTGAAGGTGAATAAAGTGGGTCTCCCTCCAGGGGGCTCCTAGCCCAGCAGGGGTTAACACTGCAGGTCAAGGTGCAGTGGGGACACACACAGAAGGTAATGAGCCTTCAAGACAGCATCGCCTTCACCGTGGACATCACCTGTGGAAGGTGCCTCAGACTCGGGCTACGATGGCCCTCCTCAAAGTGCAGGCGGGGGACCTGAGGGGTGGAGGGACCCTCAAGACGCTTTCTGTGGATCCACAAGGTCAAACTGTGTTCCAAATGATACTATGTCAATCTCTGGTGCGTGTACAGCAAGGTTTTCCAGAGGTGCCCTAATATATGATATCCAAACGGGCTGAAAGCAGAAGCGGACAGGAGAATCCAGCATCTTCTATTAAATAAACATGAAAAGGATTAGTAGATCTATGAAACAACACCACTCTTATTTGTTGTTTTGAGATTTTTTAGCTATTTATCAAAAAATACGGTGTAAATACATTATTTGTAATGAACTAGTGAATATTTTTTCATTTCTATACAGTACATGAACTATAGACAGATCACATAAACAACGGCTCTTTGGGGTCCTCCATCCCTTTTAAGAGTTGACAGGGACCCTAAGGTCAATGAGTCTGAGAACTGCTGGGTAGAGGCTAAGATATTTTCGGGGCTGGCTAGCAGTGTCTCCGTCCAGGCTACCGTAACGAAGTCCGCTATACTGGGTGGCTTATAACGACAAATGCATTTCCCACAGTTCTGGAGGCTGCGAGTCTGAATATACCCCCACACGTCCCAGAGCAGAGGGAGGCAGCAAGCTCCTTCCTGACCTACGAGGGCACTAATCCCTTTCTGGGCCCCTTCATGACCTCACCTAATGCTAATCACCCCCCAATACCCCACCTCCTACTACTGTCACCTGAGGGGTGAAGGGCCAACCTGTCGGTCTGAGAAGGACACAGATACCTAGTCCACAGTAGCTGGTGTTGGTCTCTGCGTGGGAGGGCGGCCACGGGATGGGCCTTTCCAGCACGGGAAGACATGCTGAACCCGCACCCTGAGTCCCTGCCCGGCTGGGTCCTGCTGTTCTTCAAGGGAAGAGGCCGCTGTCCAGGAACGGGTGGAGATGGGTGAATAATGAGAATACCAGGGTGTTCGTTTTTAACCTCAAAACTATTGTAAGCCCGGCCGGCGGGGCTCAGTGGTTGAGCATCGACCTATAAACCAGGAAGTCATGGTTCGATTCCTGGTCAGGGCACATGCCCCGGTTGTGGGCTCAATCCCTCCTGTGGGATGTGCAGGAGGCAGCTAATCATTGATTCTCATCATTGATGTTTCTCTCCCTCCCTCATCCTACCTCTCTGAAATGAATAAAAAATATACTTAAAAATATGTATTTTAAAACAAGCTTTCTTTCCTGGTCAGCTTTCTGAAGTAATTACAGTAACTTTGTATTATTCCTGGTGATGACGGTAAGAAAGGTGTTAGGACTTGCTTCCGTAAATGGGGGTCAGGAAAACTCCAAATTGCTGCCTCGGGAGAGGGGACCCATTTCAGAGGCTCAAAGACTCCTTAAAGGGAAACGGGTGTCAGCCCACTCACCTCCACCCAACCCAGACGAGAAAGAACCCTCTGTCTCTGCCTGCCTTTAAAGGCTCCGCCAGGCTGCACTTTAAACATGACGCTGTCCCCAAGTCCTGCTTTCAGAAAGGTTCTCCCTCGCTTTTTCTTTCATTTTTATTTTAAGGTCATTGTGGATTCCCATGCAGTTGTGAGAAATAATACAGAGAGCTCCTGTGCCCCCTTGCCTTTTCAGGATGAAACACAATGAAAACCTGAGCTGAGTTAGAACGAGCCTTGCGCTGTCCTGCAAACCCTTCCCTTTCCTCCTGTCCGCACCCCGCCCGCCTCCCCCCCACAGTATGCCAGCCTTTATTATCTCGGGATGTCTACTCTTAGGAAACTTAGAGGAAACTTGCCAGACACGCCACATGTCATGAGATCTCTGGGACTCCGAGGGCTGAACTTCCGCTCATTGGGGATATTATCCTATGTAATAAAAGGCTAATATGCAGATCCACTGAACGGTGGAACCACCAGTCGCTATGACGCACACTGGCCACCAGGGGGCAGACGCTCAATGCAGGAGCTGCCCCCTGGTGGTCAGTGCGCTCCCACAGGGGGCTGGCGAGTGCAGTGGTGGTGGCGGGAGCCTCTCCTGCCTCCACAGCAGTGCTAAGGATCCCTTGGGGGATGTCCACCTGCTGGCTTAGGCCTGCTCCCCTCTGGGAGAGTGCAGGCCAGGCTGAGGAACTCCCCTCTCCCCGCCCAGTGCACGAATGTCATGCACCGGGCCTCTAGTCTACATTTATAAAAGCCTAATATGCAAATTGTCCCCTCGGGAGTTTGACCGGGAGACCAGGAGTTCGATCACTCACTATGACATGCACTGACCACCAGGGGGTGGCGCAGAATGAAGGAAGGCCCCAGCCAGCAGCCAGAAGGCCCCAATTGGGCCTGATCGCTGGCCAGGCCTAGGGACCCTACCCCTGCATGAATTTTGTGCACCAATCCTCCGGTTTTAAACATAAAAGCACTGGTTTGTGTACCAGGACTCGGCTGAAACTTTGGAATGAGTAAGTAGTGTCACGGGTTCAACGTTTGCTGGAGTTTAGCCAAGTCAGAACGGACTGTAGTAGCAGGTCCATGGACCCACAGCACCACTTCCGGCGGGTTTGTTTTCCTGGTGGTGTTAAAACCCAGAATGTAACACCCTTCATGATGGGAGTTTCAGGAGGTGCTGCTTAAACAATAGTGATCCTCAAAAACCCTCTCCACTTCGTTCAGCAACTGCATAGAACAAGCCTGAATGCCCCTGAGCTGCACGGAGGCTTGGCGTTGGGCTATGATGCCTTTGATAGGATGGATCTCACCTGCACACCCCACCAAAGGAGTCAATCCCCCCCCCTTTTTTTTTTTAATTTGTTTTCAGAGAGGAAGGGAGAGGGAGAGAGAGATAAAAACATCCATGATGACAGAGAATCAGTGATCAGCTGCCTCCTGCACGCCCCACACTGGAGATCGAGCCTGCAAACCCGGGCATGTGCCCTGACCCGGATTCGAACCGTGACCTCCTGGTTCATAGGTCGATGCTCAAGCACTGAGCCCCACCAGCTGGGAGCATCAGTCCCATTTTTTTTCTGGACTTTCCCTTTAAAACTGGAGCCTCTCCCCTCTGTCTTGAGCCTGCTAATATTACAACCTGATAGGTTTTGCTCTTGAATTTGAACTCAGGACCAAAGAAACAGCTTATGGTCTAAAGAGGGAAAAGGTTAAAGAGATGGGATTTTCCTGGTGTGCGGACAGCTTCTTGGTTCCTGAAGTTGACAGATGGAGGCAACCAGGACGCCACCTCTGGGTCCCCGGAAGCTTGTTCTTCCTTTGATATGCCTTCACTTTTTTTAAGATGTTCATTCTTCCGACAGATCTTTACTGGGTGCCTACGATGGGCCAGACACTGGTTCCAGGTCCTGGGAATACAGCAGTGAGCATAACAGACTAGGAACCCTGCCCTCATGAAACTGACGTGGAAGGGGGAAACAAATATAGGATCAGAGGTTAGAGAGTGATTGAAGAAAAATCGAGTAGGAGGAGAGAGGGGAGTGATGAGGGTGCTGTTTTAGATAGGGTGGGTCTGAGACTGAAGGAAGTGGGAGAAGCCATGCAGTGATGGTGGGTGGGGGATGGGGAGAACATTCCAGGCTGAAGAAACAGCACATGCCAAGGTCCTGAGGCGAATGCACACGGGGGTGTTGTAGGTCCTGCGATGAGGCCCTGCAGAGAGAACACGGAGACATGAATCCCAAGAGAAATGTGAGGACAAATCGCACAGGACTTTGAATTCCACGGTGAAGTCTTTAGATTTCATCCTGAGGGTCCAAGGAAGCCGATGGAGCGTATGGAGCCGGAGTGCGGTCTCATTCGTGTTGTGAAAGGGTCACTCCGCCATGATGTAGGAAACAGACGTCAAGGGGGCGAGGGAGGACGCAGAGACGTGCTAGGAGATTACTGCAGTCGGGACTTGATGGTGACTTGAACGAGGTGTGTTTACTTCCTGTGGCTGCTGTAACAAATTCCCTGAGTGGCTTAAAACAAAAGAAATCGATCATTTTACAGTCCTGGAGGCCAGATCCAAAACCAGTTTCTCTGGACCAAGATCAAGGTGCGGGCAGGGCTGTGCTCTCTCTCCAGAGGCTCCAGGGAAAATCCACTCTTCTCCTCCTGCAGCTTCCGGTAGCTGCCGGCATTCCTTGGCTTGTGGCCACATCACCGAAATCTTCAAGGTCAGCAGCTTCACATTGCTCTCTGCCCCATCTTGACATCGCCCTCTCAGATGTGTGTGGGTGTGTGTGTGCGTGCACGTGTGTGTGCATGCGTGTACGTGTGTGTGTGTGTGTACGCACCAAATCGCCCTGTCTTTCTCTCACAAGGACATTTGCGGTGCCATTTGGACACCACCCAGATAAGCCAGGGTAATCTCCCCCATCTCAAGATTCCTAACTTAATCACATCAGCAAAGACCTAGTTTCCAAATAAGGAAACATTTACAGGTTCCGTTACATTTGGGTGCCATTATTCCATCTACCACACAAGAATTGGCTCCTTCCCCCCTTCCCCCCCCCCCCCCGCCCCCAGTAAAGGGCCAGATAGTAAATATTTAAGCTTTGCAGACCCTGTGGTCTCTGTCACAACTGTCACAAATGCCACTGCCATACAAAGACCACCGTGGGAACAAATGGGCATGCCTATATTCCAATAAAACTTTATTTATAGAAAAGGGCAGCAGGCCTTAGACCAAGGAGGCGGTCTGAAGAGGTGTGTGGATTTGGAATATGTTCTGAAGGCGGAGA